>NW_010729111.1:4601549-4635814 GCF_000365185.1 Nelumbo nucifera | reverse complement strand
CTGCCACCAACTGGGGTGCTTCGGGGCAGATGGGTCCCTATCTCGAAGCACCGAGGTGCTCCTTCCCAGGTGGGTAAAAGCTTGGCGTCCCTTAGGGGAGAGCCCGGGCTCTCCGAGCTAGGCGAGGGACTGACTCGCCGAGGTATTAGCCCTCGGCGAGTTGACTGTCTATGACTTGGCGCTTCCTCCGTGCCGAGTCGGGATCGTGCTGCTAGGCTGGACTGTTCACCAAGCCAGGTCATGTGCACGTGTCCTGGGTTCATGGGGTTGAGCCAAATCGGGGTTTGGAGAGGTGCCACACTGGTTGCTAACTCACGGGGTTCAGACTCGACCGACCCGGGAGCTTCGGGCTCACCCGAGGTGGGAGCTTTGCGCTCAACCGGCCTGGGAACTTCGGAGTTGAATGTGCATTCGGCTATGAAATCTGCTAAGGCTTGGGCCTTAATGGCAATTCGCGGCTTGTACTGGAGGTCGTACTCGCTGAGCTCAACGGCCCACTTTGTCAACCGACCAGAGACCTCGGGCTTAAGCAACACCTACCTCAGAGGTTTGTCGGTGATGACGATAATAGTATGAGCTTGGAAGTACGGGCAGAGCTTCCGAGCTGCGATTATCAGTGCGTATGCTAGCTTTTCCATCTCCGGGTATCTCGTTTCTGTTCCCTGCAATACTTTACTAACATAATAGATGGGTCATTGGACCCGATCTACTTCCTTTATTAGTACCAAACTGACCACTTCATCGCTCGCGAGAGGTACAGTTCTAAAACATCGCCCTCCTCGGGCCGGGTTAAAGTCGGCACACTAGCGAGGTATTTCTTGAGCTTGTCGAACGTGAGCTGGCAATCTTGGGTCCATTCGAACCCTTTGCTCTTAATTGCCTTAAATAACGGTAGACAGTGGTTCGCCGATTTAGACATGAAGCGGCTCAAGGCGGCTATGCGACCATTCAACCTCTAAACCTCCTTCAACTTCTGGGGCGGTCCCATATCTAAAATGGCCTTAATTTTATCCGGGTTGGCTTCGATGCCGCGCCGGTTAACGATGTATCCTAGGAACTTGCCCGAGGTCACCCCAAACACACACTTGTTTGGGTTCAGTCTCATATTAAACTTACACAGAATTTCAAAAACAGAATGCAAATCTTGTATTAATTCATGTGAGAATTGAGTTTTGACGACCATGTCGTTTACATAGCATTCTACTTTTCTGTCGATTAACGGCGCAAACAACTTATTTACAAGCCTTTGAAAGGTTGCCCCTGTGTTTCTCAACCCGAAGGGCATAACCTTGTAACAGTATAGGCCGAATTCCGTGATGAAGGCAGTCTTTTCTTCGTCCGCCGGGTCCATCTTGATTTGGTTATAGCCCGAATAGGCRTCTAAGAAACTCAACAACTCGTGCCCTGAGGTCGCATCCACCAAACGGTCAATTCTGGGGAGCGGGAAGCAGTCTTTCGGGCAGGCTCGGTTTAGGTCGGTGTAGTCGACGCACATGCGCCACTTGTCGTTAGCCTTCTTTACCAGAACTGGGTTGGCTACCCAGCTCGGGTAATGGACTTCTCTTATGAAGTCAGCTGCGAGGAGCTTCTCGACCTCCTCGTCAACCGCTTTCCACTGCTCTGGGCTAGGTTGCGTTTCATCAGTCTAACGGGCCTAACAACAGGATCAGTATTCAACTTGTGAGTTATGAGTTTGGGGTCTACACCGGGCATCTCTGCCGCGGACCATGCATAAATATCTAAATTTTGAAGTAAGAAGCTTACCAGTTCGGATCGTAAAGGTTCTTGGACGGAAGCGCCGATTTGAAGCGTTCGGGCTGGGTCCACTACTGAAGTCGGAACCACGACTGTTTCTTTTGTTGGCGCGGCTCATTCTTCGCCTTGCTCCATAGGCCGCTCCAGCTCGAGGTTATCGGCTACCTTGGTTTTTCCCTTCAGGGCAGCGACATAGCACTTACGGGACTCGAGCTGGTCGCCCCACGCTACTCCCACATCGAAGTCGGTTGGGAACTTCATAGCCAAATGGTAAGTGGAGACCACCGCCCGTAGGACATGGATGATCGGTCGACCTACTATGGCATTGTAGGGGGAGGGGGTCGCGACCACCAAGAAGTCGTGCTTGAACCTGACAACACAAGGCCACGTGCCAACTTCCACAGGTACTGTTATTTTTCCAAGGGGCCGAACTTCTTCTCCGCTGAAGCCTACAAAAGGAGTGTTTGCGGGCTTCAGGTCGCTTCTCTGCAACTGGAGCTGGTCAAATGTAGCTTTGAAGAGGATGTCGGCTGAGCTGCCTGAGTCGACGAGTACACGCCTAACCTCAAAGTCGTTAACTCTTAGTTTTATTATGAGCGCGTCGTCGTGGGGGTAGTGGACTCCTCGTGCATCATCTTCTGTGAAGAAAATTGGCTCTTCTGTCCTCGGCCGTTTTGGGGGGTTCTGCTCCTCCCGAGTGGCTTCACGAACCGAAGTCCGAGTTGCTGCTGAAGTGCAACCCGCGACGATAGAGCCTCCCACTATCATGTGGATGGTTCCCCGGACTGGCCTCTCCTCCGGAGGCTGCCTTTGCGGTTGTTCGACCGGCCTGCTGCTGGACTCGGGAGCATCCTTACCGCGCTCCCCTTGTTGACCTGTTTTATTACTATTATTATTATTCTATACAAAGTTTCTTAGATACCCGCGACGGATGAGCTCCTCTATCTCATTGCGGAGGTTTTTACAACTCTCGGTACTGTGACCGTGATCTTTGTGAAAACTGCAATACATATTCTTATTTCTTTCATTGGGATTCCCCCTTAGACGGGGTGGCCACTTCACATACAGGGGCATCCTTGATCGCCATCAGGATTTCAGCCCTCTTCGTGTTCAGTGGGGTGTAATCGGCTCGGTCCGCTACAGGAGGTCGGAATAATTGACCCGGCCTTGCCCCCCGAGCTGTGTCCATTTTCTTTCGGCTGTCTCCTTGACTGGAGAGCTCTCCTTCCCTCTTTCTTTTTTCGGGCGCACCTTCGCCCTTTTGGTTAATCTCCTCTTCGGTGGCTATGAACCTGTCCGCAAGCTTCAGGAACTCGGTTATGGTCGCTGGTTGGTTGACGACCATGTGCCATTTAAACTCTTTGTGTGTCACGCCCTTCTTAGTTGCTGCAAGGCGTACGGCGGGTCCAGGCGTGGTATCTGGATACAGGCATCGTTGAACCGTTTGATATAGCTTCAGATGGATTCCCCCTCTCTGTACTATGCTGAGGAGACTTTCTTCAGTTCGCGAACACCGCTTTCTAGTAACGAAGTGGGACGAGAAGGTTTGTGCGAACTGTGCCCAACTTCTTATCGACCCGGGTGCCAAGTTCCGGTACCACGTACGGGCTGCTCCCCTAAAAGTAGTGGAGAAGGCCATGCACATGCACGACTCACTAGCTCGCGCCGGGTGCATCTGTGGCTGAAAGGCATCTACGTGATCATTTGGGTCAAACGACCCGTCATACTTGTTAAGAGGGGGAAGCTTGAAGTCTTTGGGCATCGGGACTGCCAGGAGTTCGGAAGATAGGGTGGATGGAACCGAGAGGAGGGGAGCTTTGACTTCGGCCGAGCTTACCTCTTCTTTGCCCATGAGCTCGGGCAAGTCGCGGGTGACAGATTGGCGAGCTCGGCGGCGGTGTCTCTGCTTCTTGGTGGGCTCGGCGTTCGTGCTACTCGCCTCTACGCTGTCCGGAATGGTTTGTGCAGGAAGTAGCCCGGTCTGCTGGTGATGGCTGCGGACAGAGGGGTCTTGCTTGGAATCTGTTGCCAGGACCTCGAACCGGTTCTCAAGGAGCGGGGTTTTAGACTTCGACTGCCGAGGTGACGTAGACCTGGCGAGCTGGGGTCCTCCCAACCTGTCCGCCTGCGGTGAGATCGGGGTAGCCGGTCTCTCTCGTCTGCTGCAGGGGGAGGCCTGGTTTTTTGGGAGGTTTTGGGGGACCTCTCCTTAGCCTGAGGGGCGCTCGTCTTGGCGGCGAAACTTAGCTTGCTGCGAGGCTGGGTGCCGAGGCGGAAACTGCGGCTGCTGAAGTTGAGGTTGAGGCAGCTGGAGGAACTATTGCTGATACTGATACTGGGAGACCTGGTGCAGTACGTGTTGTTGATAGAGCTGAAGTTGCTGGAACTGTTGCATTTGGGCCTGCATGGCCCGCATGCACTGCATCGAGTCCTCCAGTTGGTTTGAGCTGGCCGCTGGGGGCACGACCGAAGGTTCGGTGAACGTCGCTACGACTGTAGCAGGGAGTGGGGCGACGACAGGTGCCACTATGAGAGGCACATTCAAGTTGGGGATTCCGTCCGTAGAGAGGGGGACGGTGAACTGTCCGATACAGACAGTAGGAAGCTGGGGTTGTTCCCTGGAGTTGTCCATTTCCGTGCTTCGTCCGACGTTGCTAGAGGAAGCCATGAGCGTTGGATTGTATCGAGGAAGATAAAAACTGAGAAAGTTTAGAGAGAAAGGCCTTTTGAAGCGTTTCCCACAGATGATGCCAAATGATGTAGCGCGATTCGGTCACTCCTACCCGGCGCTCACGTGGCTCCTAGAAGATACCTGAGAAGAAGGAAATTCCCGGAGGGAGTTACCCGGCGGGAACACTCCGATGATTAAGTTAGTACTTGGTAGGAGAAGCAAGGAGGAAGATGAAGACTAAGAGTGAGATAGCGCACGTATCGTAGATCAATCCCCCCCCCCTTGATGCTGAACTCCTTATAGCAGAAATCTGTTATCTCTCCCTGTCAGCTTCTGACATGGCGGGTATAACCGTCGCTGCCAACCTGCCGCAGCCGTTATTGGCAGGACTGAGGTGGCACGTGCGGGGCCGTCACCGCTGGGTACTGCTGTCACCAGATTTGTCTGGTATGGCGATCGGGCAGGAGATTTTCCTGCCTTCCCTCATGCGGCTCACCGAGCTGCCACCAACTAGGGTGCTTCGGGGCAGATGGGTCCCTGTCTCGAAGCACCGAGGTGCTCCTCCCCAGGTGGGTAAAAGCTTGGCGTCCCTTAGGGGAGAGCCCGAGCTCTCCGAGCTAGGCGGGGGACTGACTCACCGAGGTATTAGCCCTCGACGAGTTGATTGTCTGTGACTTGCCGCTTCCTCCGTGCCGAGTCGGGATCGTGCTGCTAGGTTGGACTGTTCACCAAGCCAGGTCATGTGCACGTGTCCTGGGTTCATGGGGTTGAGCCAAATCGTCCTCCATCATATATATATATATATATATATATGAAACAATTTTGGGCATATCTATAATATTATATACTAATAATGTAAACAAAAATAAGTATGATAAATAATAATTATTTTATCAATTATATAAATGAAATGCAAATTTTAAAACCAATTTGAAAATGAAACAATTTCCATATCTAGATGGTAAGTAGGTCAATGATTTAACATTTTGGGTCAAATGGATTAATCTATGATGTCATAATTAAGTAGTAAATATTAAATATACATACATATATACATACATACATATATATATATATATAATATAAACTTTGTATAAAGCATTTTTATATAGTTCTATTGTTATATATTTACCATATTAAACAAAATAAATGTGAAAATAAGAATTACTTTTATTGATGATGAAAATTGAATACATGATTTAAAATTAATTGAAAAAGAAAAATGGTTTTTCCATTCAAGTGGTAGGTTAGTGGTTAAACTATCCATGTCAAAATGCATCAACACATGATGTTATTATTAAATAATAAAATAAATAAAATTCTAGATGATGTATAAATTTGTTGATAATTTTGGGTACATTCTATAATATTATATATTTATCATATAAAAAAAGTGTAATTAATGATGGAAATGGGATAAAAATTAGGATAAAAAATAAAGAGCATTAATGTCTAACATATGACTTGACTAACCATATCAAATGGTTCAATAATTTAATTAGCTAGGTCATCGTAGGCAAATGTTTGGTAGGGATGCAAACAAATCATATCATATTTAGGGTATATTCAAATCTTATCTGATCCAAAGATTCGATTGGATCTCATAAATATTGATTTGAATCCGAATTCGATCAAGATGTCGGATATACGAATCTGATACGATTTTATTTATTTTTTTAAATAATAAATTATTAGAAGAAAAAGAATATATAATAGTTGAAATAAAAACAAAAAATATAAGTATTTTTCAACTATTTCCATCATATAAAAGTACAAAAATGCAATATAAACAACATATTTATAAATAAATAATAAATAACATATATATTATATATAAACAACATAAAACATATTTATAAATAAATAATAAACCACAATATTAAAAACCAATGTTCAAACAATATATTGGAATTGCATTTCCTCTTGGCGAATAAGTAATTTTTATTATCTCATAAATTAAATAATAAAAATAAAAATATATAATTTTTTATAAATTTTATAAAAGAATTTAACATACATTAATATTATATATTCTTCATATTAAACAAAAATACATTTGAAAAAAAAGAATTATTGTTAGTAACAATAATTGAATTACTGACAAGTAACAACGTGAATTTTGTGAATCTCAGAGTTGAAAGTAAGACCTTCCTCGACCAAAGCCGTTGGGCCTTGGTCAGTTAGTCTGGACCGGGTGTGACCCTTCAAGCCCAAATTCTGCTTTTTCTTCTTCATCGCTGCGCAGCGTGCAGTGAGCACTCGCCTTTCCGTAGTTTCCTTTATTGTTATTACATTACATGCGTGTCAAACGTGGGTTTCCCTTACTAATTATTTATGCTTAATTAAAGTAAGAGCTCCTTCTATACTTGTTTATTAGACGATAATGATAACTAAAGTTGTCATTAACTTTTTTCTTCCTTCTCTTTTCTTTTTATACTTGCTTTCTTCTCCAACTCATCCATATTATCAAAATCCATCCTTTGCTTTATTTTATTTTATAGTGCCCACTGCCCACAGCACGACCGTAAAATTAAAATATATATATTGGAAAAGCTTCCAAAAGAGGGACAGATCGGACTTCACATTCGGTTCGGATTTGGTCGACCCAAGATTTTTTTTTGGAAGATGGTCGAGCCAAGTTGCAATACCCTATTTCAGTGAACATTTCCAGCCCTTATCTTATGTATGAATCCCGGCACATTATCACCTTAGGTTAGATGATTCATGATTCTCAGTTTCCCACTTCCCAGGCAGCCGGTATCCAAACACAATGCGTAGGGTTCGAGGCATTTTGAATATTTGAGAAAAAGAAGGCACATCACATTGCCCGTCAAAAAGAGAAAAAGGAGAGGACTGAGAGAGCTTTAAGAAGAAACGAAGAGTAAGAGGGATCGTCCGGGAGACAGAGAGCGAAGATAGGGAGAGATGTATCGATTCAGTAACACTGTAATCGGTTTCCTGAACCTCTTCACGCTTCTGGGTTCAATACCCATCATCGGTGGAGGGCTGTGGATGGCAAGAAACAGCACCAGCTGCGAAAGCTTCTTACAGACATCGCTTCTGGTTATCGGGTTCGTGGTGCTCGTAGTCTCCTTGGCGGGCTTCATAGGGGCCTGCTTTAATGTCGCTTGGGCTCTCTGGGTGTACCTGGCTGTGATGTTGCTTCTCATTGCCACCTTGTTGTCCTTCACCATATTCGGATTCGTCGTCACCAGCCAGGGTGGAGGTGTGCAGGTGCCTGGTCGGGTTTACAAGGAATATAGGCTCCAGGATTACTCCCCATGGTTGAGAAACCGAGTTAAGGATCCTCGCTACTGGAGGACCATCAGGACTTGCCTCTTGGGTTCCAAAACCTGCTCCAAGCTTGCTTATTGGACTCCTCTTGATTATCTAGAAAGGGACCTCTCTCCAATACAGGTCTTCTTCTTCTTCTTCTTCTTTGCTTATTTCCAGTTGCCATAGATAGAGTGATAAGTTCCCATATTTTCTTCCGTGTTTTCTTCTACTCGTTTGTTTTCTTTTGAATTTTTTATAACTCCAGCAGTACTATTCCCTGTTTGTTTTTCTTCCTGAGATTCTGGTTCTGGAATCTGGATGCCAGGAAGGAGAATCAAGAATGGCATAAATAATACCCTCAATATTTTCTATTCAGAAACTGAGAGAACTTATGTCGTATGATATTTTTGGATTCATCAGTCTGGTTGTTGCAAGCCCCCGACTTCGTGCAACTATGGCACGGCAACCATGTTGGCGCAGGACCCGGACTGCTATCGGTGGAACAATGTGGCCACTTTGCTCTGCTATGAGTGCGACTCGTGCAAGGCCGGAGTGCTGGAAGACGTGAGGAGGGATTGGCATAAACTGTCCGTCCTAAACGTTGTAGTGCTTGTGCTGCTCATCTGTATCTACTCCATTGGCTGCTGCGCGTTCCGCAACAGCAGAAGATCTGAAACTGACTACCCCTACGGCCAGAATCGGATGACCAAAGTCCGACCGAGATGGGACTTCTACTGGTAAGTGGACACGCCGGTTGTCATGCATCCTCACTCTCACGTCTCATCCGTCTCTTTCGTCTTTACTTCAAACATCTTTTGAGCATTGGCAGCCTTTGTTTCTGTTTTTACTGCTGAGAGATGCCTCTGGTTTGTTCTTTTTTCAGGTGGAGATGGTGGCATGACAGAAGAGAACAGCTTTATTAGCTCTAGCTGTCTGTCTGCGTCGTTGCTTCTTGGTAGTCTTGATCTGGGACCATCTGGCTTTCTCATCGTATGTGGTTTATAGGTTTGAGAGTATTAATGGTGGCCAGTTTTCAATTTTATTGTAAATAAAGGGTGCAATTTACTTTATTTAAATGTTTGTTTTCCTTCCATTATCTACCTTTTCGAAATTAGTGGAAGCTTTAATGAATCAAGCTGGGAATGTTCTAGTTATGTTATCCATGTATACACATCAACTGGTTCGAAAAGGATGTATCATCCTCCCCACCTCTATATAATATTAGATATTCGTTTGGATTTATTCAAAATTTCAAATTATCAAATATTACGAGGAAGAGAGCGCCAACCCTCTTTATCGTAAGGCATTCATTGGTATCTTCTTATATCTGCATGGCAATTCTTTTTTTTTTCTTTCTTTTTATCTGTTTTGGTGGAACCAACATAAACCTAAAGTCTAAAGATGGAGTAACTTGGCCCCTATATTTTAAGTTGATCGATGAAAGTGTAAGCAAATGGACTCCAGAGAGGTAGTGGTTGAGCTTCCGAAAATCTGAGGCAATGGCGATAATGATGGCAGAGAGAGAGAGAGAGGCAGTGGTTGAGCTTCCGAAAGTCTGAGGCAATGGCCATAATGATGACAGAGAGAGAGAGAAGAGAGAGAGTCTGGATTCTCTCCTATTCAAGTGTTAAAAGTTCTTATTTGGGCATGGCCCTATTTATACCATTTTCTTTTTGAACTTTCTATAATCATTAGTTAGGACCCTATTTATTTGGGCAATGCACGGGCATTATTTATCAACAAAATTGAAGATGGAGTTCTATGGCATTTCCAATTAAATGGTGTCCATATAACTTCAATTCAAGTATTATTTTTTGGGGTTATGCCTAATTTATCTTATTACAATCTAAGTTGCACTTTAGTGAGAGTGATCAATTTCTTATTCTCTAGATAAATTTGTACTATTTTTTTGGGGTTATGCTTAATATTCTTTTTTATTAATTTTTTGGAAAAGATTTTTTATTAAATTTTATTAGTTTATTATTATTTTTGTATTATTTTTAGGTAAAATTGTAAAAAGCATCCTCTTCTAACAATTCCGTAAACCACCTTTGCGTTTTAACCCTAATAAAGGCCTCGATCCCCTATAGTTTTGGGGAAAAAAGTTTAAATACTTCATTTCCCTTGACTTTCCGATAACAAAGACATTAAAGTTACTAATAATTAATAAATTTAATAAATTCAATTGTTAGATAATATACTTTTTTCAAAAGGAATTTAAAATAGTTTGTTTTAAATTAATAAAATTTAATTATAAAACTAATAATTGTTACATAATTTTGTCTTAGTTTCATATTAATTTTAAATTGATATTCAATTTTAATTTATCTTATTCCTTTTATTAATTAAATTGCTTATATTATATTAAGAAAGATATTTTTATCACTAATAATTATTTTTATTTCATTTAAGTAACTTAATAATTTATTTTTATTGTGGTTAATTAATTTTTATTATTTTCAAAGAGAATATAAATGAATTATAATTTTAAATGGAAGTAGATTATTTAGTGCAATAATAAATAACCTTGAATATCTCCATTACTCCAATATAATTAATCCTTACTAATAATTAAAGTTTAATTGTTTATATATAGTTAAATTGAAGTGATATATAGATAAAGTTAATGATTTTTGTGCAATTTAATGGAGTAATGGAGATGAGAGAGAATTAGTGGCATGAGTTATTGAAGGAGAGAGTTAATGGCGTAATTAATGTGAAATTATTAAAAGAGTTAATGGGAAAGAGGAGAGAGATGGAGAGACTTAATAGTGTTTTAATGAAGAGTGTTAAAACTCTTAAAAGTGATTGCTCATTGAGTTATTTTATTAAATTTTAAAATTAGAGATTAAAAAAACCAGAAAAAAGATAGATACCTTTGAGAAGAAACCATAAAAGAGATAAGTGGCTTTTAGAATAAAACATAGAGCAAGATTTTAGAGAGTTGGTTTACTATTTTGAATTGGAGAGGGCTTGTTTTGTTTGGGTTTAAATTAGTGTTTTTGAACCGCCATTGACTCCGATGGTTGGACCATTCAGCTCGGGAACCGTCTAGGCAACCAGTTCCATTTCACCCTCAACCCGGTCATTGGCTTAAAACCATTGATTTGGTCAGCACTCGTTGACTTGGGTGGTCGAACCATTCGACCTATTCAACGGTTTTTGGTTATTTTTTATTTTAATTATATTTTACTTTTTCAGTTGGAATGGGTTTTTTAATTATTTTTTCAGTTGGCCAAAAACCATCCATTCGAACCGGATGGTTGAACCATCAACCTGGAAACTGGTGGCCAAAGTAGTTACAGTTTTGGTCAATTTTTAAAACCTTGGTTTAAATTGAACTGACTTCATTTATTGTGTTTTATAAGCGGTTGTTATTACAGAAAAGGTTATTGAGATTTAATTTTAGGGCCCATTCTTTTTTGTTCCTATTGATCAAGATACCCGTGTTCTTTTTCAGATTTATGTGGGGTTCATGGGAAATTTATTTTCCTTGCATATCACTTACTCTCTCATGTGGGTAAATAACTTTCCCACCTACGGCAAAATTGCCAATACTTAGGCTCTGTTCTCTTTTCAGTAAGTTACTTACCCGGGTAAATGCATTTACCTAGGTAAGTGTTTCCCAGGAAAGACTTATCCGAGTAAGTGCATTTACCCATGTTCTTTTATTTCCTATTAAATAAGGCAATGACCATTTTAGCCATAAAAATCCAATATTAAAAGGGGCATTTTTTCCCATTTAAGTGTTGGCAAATCCCACCCTTCTCCCAAGTGTGAAAGTTATTTACCCACGTAGGAGATGGGTATCACTTACCCGGGTAAGTGGTACCCAGAAAAATAAACTTTCCCTAGCCCCCCACATAAATCTGAAAAAAAAGGGGTTTCTTGGTCAATGGGAATCAACTTTCCCCTCTTACAAAATCCAAAAAAAGAACGCCCCTTAGATAAAACAAAGTTGCCCCTTTTAATAATGGCTAAAATAGCTATTTTCTTATTTACCTGGAAAATACAAGAACATAAATAAATGCATTTATCCAAGTAAATATTTCCCACGAAACATTTACCTGGCCTAGCAACTTCCCTAAAAAACAAACAGGTCTTGATGTGATACAAAATCGATTTTGAGCTTAGTTGTCTTTATTCTTTCTCCATTTCATTTTGGTAAATAGGTTCCTTTTTAACCAAGATGTCTTCTTTAAGCTGTGTAAGTCAACAAGTTCATTGGATTTCTACCCACTTGATCCCTAACCCGTGATTCATCCAGGGGCTTTTGCAACAGGTCTGGTGGTTCCAAGGATTTAAAAGGACAAGCTGATGAAGTGATGATCATCCGAAACAGAATCATGATATAGTAATACAAAAGGGAAAAGCATATGGTGTCAGTAGTACAAGAGGAATAAGCATATGAATTCCTCTGGTTACAACAACAAAAGAAAATTGTAGGTCTAGAGCAACTGGCCCAACGAGCTTTTAAAATCTCGGGCCGGGCATTGGGCAGTAAAATAGCCCAGATGATGATAATTGAGACCCAAAATATATAGCAACTAACAAGTGCCACAGTCCACAATAGTTGTTATGAATTCAGGCAAGGTTCAAACTTCAAAATATCAACATGTGTTGGTCCGTATTAGCTGATATATCGTTCTGGGGCCCCTCCGATATGCCCTTATAGTGGATGTATCGGGGGTCTAACCGGTTCAGGGAGTGGAGGAGCCTTAAACTGCCCCCTGAACCGATTTCAGAAAAAAATAAAAAAAATACAGTACTGATTTGCCGGATACACCCCTACCGATATATCGGATGTATCGATATTTTAAACCTTGAATTCAGGTTGCTTTGATCCCTTTGTAGTATTAAGTTGGGCTGGTTTTGGGTAAGGCACCTTGATCTTGAATTGGATTTCTTGCCCTATCTTAGCCCAGAACTAGGTATGTAGGTTGGGCCGGGACGAGGCTTTTAGACTCAGATTCTCGTGATCTATGTTCTCAACCCAGTCCGACGATTCTGTCCCTTTCTAGTCTTGAAATGTGAAATAAAAATATACAAGGGCAAGATCATCCTAATGGAATACGGATATTTTCCGTCAATTTTCCTAATGGAATGCAAATCCTAGCCTCCTTAGAGGGGAATGTGACACAAAATGAAATGAAATTTAGTCTTAATTTAGGAAGAGTGTGGATATAAATATACAGTGTAAATAAAAGATTTAAAAATACTCTGTGAAAGGTTTTGTATTATATATATATATATACAGGTTTTGTGTTATCAACCTAATCAGTTTGGAAAGAGTATAAATACAAATATATACAAAATAATACAAAATATATGAATTTGCACTCTACATTTTTGTATTTCTATTCCTTACAAACTGAGTTTATCAACTTAACCAGTTTGGAAAGAGTACAAATACAAATATGTACAGTATAAATATATACAAAATATAAGGTTTTGCATTTTACATATTTGTATTTGTACTCTTTCCAAACTGAGCCTAAATGAAACATCCATAAGGGGTTTATGGAGCTCACCTAGTAAGTATTAGGAAAAGTCTATGCAGTGGTGATTCTAAGTGAATGGAAGAGCTTTGGCCAATCAAAACCCCCTCAGGCTCCATTTGTTTGCAATACAATGTCGAATTGGGGTATTTATGTATTGCGGTTTGTGTTTGCGAGCGTTTGTTTAACATTTAAAAAAATAATGATTACGAAATCAAAATGTATTTTCTGACATTTTTGTACTATGAAAAGAGAAAATTACTGTATTTGTATTCATAAACCGAAAAAAGGGTAAATATGTAATATACATATTTTCAACGCAGCCTTTAGGTTTTGATAAATATTACCTGATTGGTTCGCTATCAATCTCTCTCTGACCCACAACTATCAAAAGAAAAAAAGAAAAAATCCTTTCAGGGTAGATTTTCAAATTTTTGATAAACTAGTATAACCAGTCAATACCCGGCAGCACCATTAAACACTCGCAGAGTTTTTATGATCCATCTGGTTTTAATGACACTCCCGGGCCAGAAAATCATCAGAAACTTAACTTAAAATGTCAGTGGTAGGATTCAAACTCATGACCTATATCATTGCCACAAATTTATGTTAGACCAGTGACCTCTAGAAACTTCCGGATTCCCATAATCCCATCACCTCTAGAAACTTCCAGTAAAGCCTCTTTAAATCTCATTACAGTTTGTCATTTTTCTGAAGTATTCTTTAGTCCTGATTGCAAGTTCACGGGTTGGTGAGCTGGCGAATTGATTGAGTCAATTACAGGAAATTTATGTAAAATGGCCCTGAATTCTATAATATATCTTCATTTATTCCTCTTAGAAAGAAATTTTCTATGCCATAACAATAAGGTGGAGCTTGGAAACATTTGATATGATGAAACTATATTTAATTTTTATAAATGTAATTGTTTATATAATATAGGGGTATAGGTTAATTATTAGGTAAATCCGAGGGGTGGCATAAAGTATTGGATCATAACCTAGAGGGAGGTATAAGTGATGTATCAAATCTTTTCCCCATAATCAAAGTAAATTGAGGAAACAGACAAATGGACTCTCAAAACCTAACTTGCCACTTGGAAATTTTCTGCAGAGTATAGACAGAGGACCCGTCTAAATCAAAATAGATAAATTTGACGGATAATAAGAGATTGAATTAGAACAGTCCAGACTTAATGGTCCAAACTCCAAAGTACTTACGTAGGGTGATGCCCCGTTTGTATGTTGACTTAGGTGTCCCTTTGTATGTTCATCACCTCACCTTATTCACCTTCAACTTTTCCAATTTTCTTATTTGGTCCCTCCCATCACTGCCTTACAGTCACAGATTTACTATTCCGATAGCAATGCTGGTCCTCTCATGCTCCCAACTCTCACTAATGACATTTACAAGCCAACTATCGCATCTTAAAAGTTACTTTACTTATAACCCTAAACCTTACCTCTTATTTTCATGGCCATCACAAGTTGCCAACTGCCGAAATCCCAAATTGTTTGGTTTCATTGTTGATCATCCAAGATATGCAATTTGGGCAGGTTCGCGTCCTTTGGGATGGACTTTTGTATGGGCTTAACCTATAAAATATTAATTTGGATTAACCTTATATATTATTGTAAATTATATAAAATGGACATTTGCCTTGATTTTCATACAGATATAGAATAAATTTTGATTATATAATGCCTATCTTATAATTTTAATATTTTCATACATGCATAACATATGCCCTTACGTCTAGTCACCAATCATGATTTTCAAAATTGGACTGGATCAGACGGTCAGACTGGAAAAATCAGGAACCAGTCATGTGACCAATTTCGTTTTATCCCATAATTGTTATTTCGTCAAAAATCGTTGATTTGGTCAACAAGCTGCTGCCTAGGCGGTCGAATCGTTCAAACCATCCAACGGTTTGGCCGTTTTTATTATTTTATTATTTTTTTATCAAAACGGGCCATTCGTTTGGTTTGAATGGTCAAACTATTCGACCTAGGAACCGAACCCTGAACAGTTCGTTGTCCGGTTTAGATTTAAAAACCTTGTCACCAATTATTACTATAAAGAGAAAGAACGATGAATTTGAATGAATTGGACATCCCTCAAAAGGGCAACAATCTGATTTTAATTTAGGGTTCGACTATGATATAGAAAAGATATGATATCTGAAAAACAATTGACCAATAAACTAGAATCATAAACGTGATAAATCAGGTGTTATTTATCAAAATTCGCGGGTGGGTTTTGATTGGTCAAAACTATTTCCATACCATATCTTTGTCGCATCATAGATTTTCCCGTGAAATAAATACAGAGAAAACATGTTTGGGACAACCGATGATCCAGCAATAACATTAGAGGTGTAAATTGGGTCGTGCCACCCACGGCCTGGCACGGTACAGCACAATGCCACGCGGGCTGTGCCAGGCCCGTTACGATGGTTTGGGCCATGCCGGGCTTGGGGTTCCAGGTCCACGAGTCAGCATTGTGCCGCATGCAACCCACACACCAGCACAGCACGACACAACACACGGACCCATAGCGGGCCGCACTCGGCCCGCATGCTTGTAGCGGGCCACGCTCGGCCCACTCGATGAACTAGTCGTTGGGGGTCCCCAATTGTGTTAGTTTCAACTTTTTTTGGGTTTTTTTTATAAAAATACCCCCTGAACAACTATAACTATATAATGGGGGATATTTATGTATTTTGGTTTTGGGGGGAGAAAGAATTATACAAATGCCCCCCAACACCTATATAACAACTAGTTTTGGGGTGCATTTTGGGTAAAGTGATAAATAATATTACAATAACCAAAATACCCCTCTCAATAACTAAGTAACGACTAGTTTTTAGGGTATTTTGGGCAATTGAATTATTTTCAATACCTATAAATAGCCCTATCCTCCACCATTCTCATCACACAAATTCAACAATTCTCTTAATGTATTCTCTAGTTCTCATACTTTCTCAAGTCTCGATCTGTTAATCTCTCATTCATTCTCTTTTTCTCCAATTCTCAACTTTATTGAAGTTTCAACAAGAAGAAGGCTTGCTCAACAGCTCAAGTATCTAAACTCTCAAGTTAGCAATTTGGGAGGCTTGGACTCTTAGAGTTGAAATGTTTCAATCGTTGAAATCAAGTTAGGATTCCGAACCGGGTAAGTGAAATTAAATTAAATTTTATTTTTTAGAATTTAAAAAAATGGTTGGCTCCTCCGAAACCAATTCCCCAACATATTCAATGTCGACGATATTCAGTCGCAGCATGGTAGTATTAGCACCGGTATGGATGCTATTGATATTGACGGAACTTTCACCCCTAGTATTGATACTAGGGCAAAGAAAAAGAAGGCCACTAAGTTAATTAGCCCGGTTTGGAAAATATTTGAAATAGAGGAGGTTCAAGGGAAGGGAAAAAGAATTGTTTGTCAAAAATGTAGGAAAGATTTTATCTATTGTAGCAAGGGTGGTACTGGCCATTTGGATAGACATTTGCTCACCCATGAGAAAGAAAAAGAAGGGAGAAAAACAACACAAATACAAATTGGGCGGGGGGGTTTTGGTACTTTTAAATATTCTCAAGAAAAATGAGGCAATAATTAGCAAAATACATTGTACATGCTAAACAACCATTTTTGTTAGATGAAGATACTAAACTTGAAAAATGGTTATGTAATTCTATAAATCCACAATTTAAAAATGTTTTCAGAAATACTATTAGATCATATGCTTTAAATATTTTTTTATTCATATAAACAAAATTTAATTTATYTGTTATCAAATCTTAATTCTAAAGTTGCAATTACTTCTAATATTTGAACTTCTAAATTTAACATAAGTTATATTTGTGTTGCCAATCATTTTATTGATGAAAATTGGCTTTTAATTAAAAGAATTTTAAATTTTACTAGGCTTGAATGGCCACATACGGCCTAGCTAATACTGTAAGTATTTTAAATACTTTACATGCTTATTGAATTGACAATAAATTATTTTCTATTAATTTTAATAATGCTAGTAATAATGATTCAACAATAAATATTTTAAAATCTCAATTAAAACCATGTTTAAATTGTAAATTATTTCATATCAGATCTTAAATTTATGTATTCAGGATGCTTTAAATATTATTTTACTAATATTTATAAAATTAGAAATTGTATTATATATATATATATATGAGAAAATCTATGATGCAAAAAAGATAGGATATGGAAAGAGTTTTAACCAATCAAAACCCACCTATGAATTTTGATAAATAACACCTTATTTGTTATCACGTTTGTGATTTCAGTTTATTGTTCAGTTGTATTTCTCACAAACAAATTCTTAGTTTTATAATGCAAAAATCCTTACTGATATTATATTTGAGGAAGACTAGGAAATGGAAATTTGTATAAGAGATTTTTTAAAACATTTTTATGATGCAAGTAATGAATTATCTGGTATTATCCAACTAGATGTAATTTAGCTTATCAATTAATGATGATTAGTGATTGTTTTACAAAATACAGAAAAAATCCACAATTTAAAAGTATTGTTGAAATAATGGAAAATAAATTCAAAAAATATTGGGAGAACATCTATCCTCTTTATTGCTTAGCTACAATATTAGATCTTAGGATTAGGAAAGATGGTTTAGATATTTTACTTGAAACATTTTGTGAAAATATGAATATTAAAATTGGAAATAAAAAAAGAAGAAATTAATAATTTATTATTTGAAATGTATAGTTTATATGAATCCAAAGTAACTAGGAAAATTAAAAACTCTACAACTTGTACAACTGCATCTTCCACTTATGAACTTGAGTCGAGTAGTGGAAGAGAAAAACTTTTTTACTTAATAAGTAAGAGGTAGAAATCCACTACCTCGACAGCAAATTCATTTACTAATCATAATTTTTATTTACAAGCAAAATTTTCTACTTTGGATGATTCTTCCTTCACCTTGGAGGGAAACAAATAATTTTGATATTTTAGTCTGATGGAGTGGACATGCAAAAAATTATCCAGTTCTCGCTGCCATGGTACATGATCTACTAACCCCTCCGATGTTTACAGTTCCATTGGAGTTTTGTTTTAGTGCAAGTATTAATGTGTTGGATGACAAGAGAAGCTATATGAATGATGAAAGTCTAGAGATGTGCATCTGCTTTAAAAATTGACTGGATGCTGAAAATAGATTACAAGACAAAGGAAGACATGGCACTACACCTGATGTTTCACTTGAAGTAGAAGATCAAAGTCAAGAACAATAGGAGAAAATGAAGAAGCCAATATATTTTGTATACTCAATAGTTGTATAGCATTTTTCAAATTATTGTAATTTTTGAATTTTATTTACTTTATTTGATAATTTTTTAATTACCTTCGATTTGTAATTATATTGTATTTTTATATTTTATTAATTTATTTCATTTTCCATTTTTCATATTTCATTCGTCCAACCATTGTATGCTTTGTGTCATTCAAATAGAAATGAATTAAAATTCCTATTTTTCTTCCAATTTGTTATTCACTTTGAGTCTTTGCCTCTTTGACTTCTTATTTGGTTAAGTTTTTTTTTTTTCATTTCTTTGTTAGATTTCTTATTTTTTCAAATAGTTTCCAAAGGAAAGTTAAATATTTTAGTTTTACGGCCCATGCCCAAGGCCTGACCTATGACCCAGCCTGACACGGTTTAGGCCCGCATAGGCTTAGTCCATGGGCCGTGCCAAGCCGACCCCCCAAATTATCCCTGGGGAGGGCGGCACAGGCCAAGATGACTCACACTTTGCACAGGCCATAGGCGGGCCGTGTTGTGCCAGCCCGACATGGCCCATTTTACACCTCTAAGTATCATTCAACCAATTGCAATATTCCATCCATAGTAAATCAAACAAGGGACACAAAAAAAAATGATACTAGATTCACAGTCAACACAAACAACTACGAAAACCCCCTGTTCTTTTATTTTATTTGACTTCTTCGGTTCAGCAATTCCGTCTCTCGTCAATTTCAGAGACAGAGAGAGAGTGTGATCCCTGTCCTTTGACATAGTTGGTGCATCCTGACAGCGAGCCATTATCGATTGTTTTGCATATAAAGGTGAAAGAAATGAAAATGTGGGGATCCACCACTCACCTCCAAAAGTCAGTAGTGGAGGAAATCAGGAAATCGCAACGCCATCCTAAGTATCATCGGTTATATGTTTAAAGCCTGTTTGGTTTGCAGTTGAAATCAAAATTGGAATAATCTATTTGTATAATTTGTTTGGTTCAGATAAGAATTAGAATGTGATTTCATTCTCAAAAGAAAGGGAGAAAATGACAATTCTCTCAAATGAAAAAATGCCATTCCACCAAAAATAAGAATAAGATTCTGATTGTATCTAATCAAACAGTTGAAATTGCCTATTTTTGCGAATCAAGCAGAGCCTTAATTTATAGTCAGATTTGGATTCATATCATCCACTAAACCACCCCTTAATTCCTTACTCCTTCTAATCCTTTTTGGAGTATGCCAGATGACACCATATCAAACCACACACCAAATACAAAATCATGTCTCTGCAATCTACTGCCTATTGCTAGTGAGGTCTTGGATGCTCCGGCGGGAAAATGCTTTAATTTCTGAAATTTTAGACACCCACGTCCCTCTCCTCTCTCCTACATATTCTTCTAAATTTGTTTTCCTATCCTATATTATATATCTCAATGAGGCAGTGATCGACATTAATAAGTTTGTTCTATTAGAGCAAGCATTGGTGGGTGACTGACTGACTGACTTCCTGGGCATTACATCTCTGTACATAGAAAAAAAAAGTTTGAGAGAGAAAAGAAGGAGGTCATCAACTAATTATAAGATTCTGAGCTCCATTCATTCATGGACGCACTGGCATTAGCATGCCATAATGGCAACAAAAACTCACCCATCAATCAATTAATAATTAAATGGTTGTTATCCAGATGAGCATTTCTTAGCCCACCCAGCTTGACCTGCTCCCCCCAACCACCTCTCAATAAATTGAACACTCCCCTTAGTGCAGCCAAAATTCATGGCATATGATGTAGGCTAGCATTAATTAAGCATTAATGTCAATACTAAATAGGGATTTCTGTATCAACACATTACATAATTACCTACAGTAACTGATTAATTACCACTTCATTGAGATAATTAACACGTAAATAAATTTCTTGGACAATTTTGCACGTCGAGTTCCAATGCCACATTCAACTGACCAAATGAGTACTCAGTTTGTTAAAGTAACTTTTTTTTTTTAAATTTTACAATATTTTTTGTATTCACATTATTTATGTTATAGATTCTTTAAAAAAAAAAGCAGAATTTCTGGTGAAATATATGATGAAATCACAGTTTCTGTAAAGGTTTCCAAATTTTATGTAAAATAAATGCTTTTCTTAAGGACAAATTTATTAATAAAATTTGTAGGGGGGGCTAGGTCATTACATCAAGATCATGGTGATGTAATGGCGAAAGCTAATCTCCATGAAACAATACAAGAGAGCAATACTCCCAAAAAACTCGAAAAACTAATTATAATTTCTGTTAGGAATTGGGGTAAAAGTTACCTTTCACAAGCCACATGGGTGCAAGCAAAGTGCACCTCATTGCGCTACACATGCATGCGCACATTGCATGGTAACAAGCTTTCATACTCTCTTCTTTATTCTCAAAGAGTGTAAATAAACTACTATTTAAAAACTAAATACAAGTCTTGTAATTTTTCAATGTGGGACGAATTAAAAAAATCAATTTTAATAAAAAAAAAAACTATTTTTCAAGACATGTATACAAATGTATTTTTTCAAATTAAACTCCATTAAATTTAATCTCTAATAAAATTAAAATCCAACAATTTCAAATGGAATATAACGAGTGATAATCTTTATTCGACCTCAAGGATTTATACATTAGTGCCATAGTGATTCTTATTTTTTGTTAGGCTTACAACCTTTTTTCCTTATAAAGCCTTGATCTCGTAGGGCATCCTCTATCTTACTAGTATTTAATCATTCATTGTTTTTAGGATCTCTGTCAATGGATTAAGCTTCTACCATTTTTATTTTATGTCTCTGTCCTAACCTGGCAGGTTGCCAGAATAAATAAGTTCAAAAATTTTCATTTGGTTGCCATAACTGAAATGGTTTGGTAAAATTCGATCAAAGCTTAGAACCATACTATAATTAAAGTTGAACAAAATTGTTTAAATGGCAGAACTCAGAAGACACATGGGCAAAGGTCATCTCAGAAGTCATAACATTGGCTGTGGTTGCGGGCCCATGGTGGGCCATCTCTTCTATTCTTCAAATCTGTAGTACTGAAATCCCTTTTCCTCATTCACAGAACCAGCACTCCCGAAGGCAAGAGGAGAGGCTCGGGGCCTCAACAAATGAGCCCTTTGTTTTAGGGTTTTACTGAAATATTCACCTGGGCTCGCTGCAGCAGGTGGTTCTCACTTTTGAGAGCCCAAGACCAATTGGCAAGAGGCCCATTTATGAGTGAATCTGCAACGCAGCTTGTGAGGGTTTTCACTTTTCAGACAACGGCTGAGAAACGCAGGAAGACAGAAATGAACTCATCTGAATCCAAAAAATTAACTTTCTGATAAAGTTATTTTAGGTAATTTCTTTGAAGCAGCTCAATCAATGCAGAACCCTCCCAAACAGACCACCGGCCATCATGGACAAATATCAACTGATCCTGAAGATGCTAGTTGAGGATGATGCCAAAGACAACTTTCTTGGGTCAAAGTCAAGGTTTACCACTTCCTTCGGCACGGCAGCTCACACCTTCACTTCTTGGAAGTTTAACAAAAAGTGCGAGACCGTGAGTCCAGCCGGAAGTCGGAACCATTGAGTTGAGTTTAAGCCCACTCACGCCCTTTCAACTTTAAAATGCGTCCAATCCCCACGCCTAAAGAAGAAGTAGAAAGGAAGCGGCTTGACGCTGCTGCTTAATGGGTGGGCCTGGATTAAAATAACCAACTAGAAGCCGAATTGTTATCAGAAAACAAAAAAGATACCAACTCAAATTAACCAACCCGGACCAACCAGTCGGACCCAGTTTAGTAGACTAATAAATTAAGGTGATTAAGACTATGTCTGGTTCATAGACGTTTATTGAAAAAACACCATGACATCAGTGTCACATAGGTGTTGGCATTTATGGCATATGAAATTATTGTTTGGTTTGGTTGTATATCAAATAATCTTTAAAAAATTGAAATGCTTTGATTTATGTGCAATACGATATTTGGGAAAATGTCAAATTTTCATTTTCTTTAACATTTGGGCATTTCATGAAATAAAATACTGATGTGGTGCGCATTAAGCTGAGGTGAAAAACAACTTTATGAGGTGTTACTTAAAACACCCATAAAATGCCCAACTAAATAAAAAAAACAAAAAATATTTGAAACAGTATTTTTTTAGATAAACATTTATTCATTGTTTTGCTGTTGTGGTGCCTAATGGTGCCTAAGTGGCAATAAACGGATTCATTATTGTTTTTCTCAATTTTGCAAACAAATCAAATACAAACATTTAATAAATAAATGCCCACAGTTCCAAACACATACATAGTATTAGAGATATGCTAAATATATTTCTTGAAAAAAAATCTATATTTTTTTATTTCTTTACATTTTTATCTATTTATCATATTTTAATTATTTGATTTATGATATCATGGATTGATCTATTTGATTCCACTAAAACACTGTGGGAAACTATATTGGAACAGCTTAATTAGATAATTGGAGATTGTGATTTTTGTTTTTTTTTTTTTTGTGGATACACTTTATCATAAAGAGTTCAACTAGAATAGAAAAGGAAAAATCTATGATGCCAAAAAGGCATGATACTAGAAAGGTTTTAACCAATCAACCCACCCATGCCCCCTGATCAATTTTAATGAAACCCACCTGATTGGTTATCCCTTTTATGATGTCAATTGATTGGTTATAAGTTTTTTTTCCTAATATTATGTTGATCCGACATCATAATAGAATACAATAGTAAAAAGGCCGAAACCTAAAAAACTAAAATAAACTGAAATCATAAAAGAAGTTATAACTGATAACCAATCAATAATCATAAAAGTGGTAACCAATTGGAATGCTATATTGAATGTAAATTAAGGTTAAATCAAGTTGATGCCTTTATGAAACATGCTTAGCTTCATATGATCCTATTTAGACCTGGTTTTCAAATATAATTTTGACTTCATTTGGCTACAAGCTAAACATTAGAAAACAAATGATTTCTTAGAAAATGATATCCCTTCTATAATTAACTTTCTATATCTGGCAACAACTAAATATTGTTTTGAATTCCATATATACCGGCAATGGAGATTATATGGAATTATTTTGCTGAATCGATTTCACATCGAATTGAATGGGCATACTCTCAATCTTTTATTTGTATGTAATTTGATTCAATCGTTTAACACTTAATATATATTCCTTTCTTTGTTGTTATAACTTTCACCTTTGTTTGACTGTTTTATTCTTTTCTTTCTTTTGATGACATTGTTATCTGATTCAATTTTCTTTAACTCATACGGAAATGGGATCAAGAAAAGATTTAGTATCACAATAAAAAAACAAAATTCAAAGTTTAGTCATGCATGATAGGAACTGGCTGATATATATATATATATATATATANTGATATATATATATATATATATATATATATATATATATATATATATATATATATATATTCTTTGACATGTATTTTCATAATTATTTAACTATGATGTCATGATTTGATCCATTTTAATTTAACTGCTTGAATTATTTGTCCAACACCTAGTGGAAGAATGGTTTCTTTTTGGGTTGGTTAAAAAAAAGAGAGCGAATTAGCAGACAGCCTAAACTCTAGTATTTGTATTTTAGGTTGTGGGACCTAATCATTACACCCCAAACCAACCATAAGTTGTGGGTCATATGCACCTTATGGCTGATGTGGATCATATACGTATATAATTTTGGGAGTTAGAGGAGTCTTAGAAAGTGCACTCCAAGTGATACTTTACATTTTAGTTCAAGTTTTACGGGGGCCAAGGATCCAAATTACGTTTTTGACCCTACCTTCACTAAGTAACCATGTAAAGAATGGTTTTAACAAAAAAAATTCTTTTTTTTTGGTGGTGGAGGTGGGCGGGGGGTGTAAACGAATCAAATTTGAATCGAATTAGGCAATATCCGAATTCGAATCCGATTAGAAAATCTGATACCCGAATTCGATTCAATATCCAATAGATATAGAAAATTAATATTTGAATATTCAATTCGATTTGATTCGAATTCGACCAATTAATTATTTTAGGTAATTAATAAATATATAAAATAAATATTTTATTTATATAAAGTATATAAATTATTTTATATATAAATTTACAAAACATTTAAATATTTTATATATTATATATAAGAATTAAATAATCGATTGAATTCGGATATTTATTGAATTAAATCAGGTCATATCCGAATTCGACCGATTAGATATTCAAATTATCTGAATTTGATTCGATTGTTTCGAATCTCGAATTCAAAATCGGATTTTCGAATACAATTGACACCCCTAGGGGGGCAAGGATCCCCCACCAATATACTTGGCTCCCCCTACCCACAGCCCAAGCACATATGATATGTTCTTATATATTGTTAAATGTATTAGAAATAGATATAATTGGTAGTATTTATTGATGAAAAAAAATACTTTTAGCATAATATTTAATGAGAAAAAAATAGGTATTTATAACTTATATATAAAACTTAATGAGAAAATTAAATGAACTAAAAAATAATAATATTTGTATTAGAAAACCCCACGAACTCATCTGTACTTTTAATTAAAAACTTTTAACTTATAAATTTAATATGATCCATAAGATCGGAATTCGATATGAGATTAGCCCCAGTTCTGGATGAAAGAGAAATTCGGCAAAGACCAAGTCTAACCCCAATGAGAATTGAATTGGGCTTCAGTCAGTGCAAAGCTCATTTATACAGCGTTTAGAGTCTTAGATTGGGAACATTTCCATATTTATGTGTTTTATTTCATAGGAACATAAACTATTTGCCAACTGATGATGTCTCAGTTGGTAGGTTCTTGACTTGTCAGAGTAGAGACTTGGGATTAAATCCCGCTGCCACCAAGGGTTGGGGGGGTAATATGGGCTACCCCTGTTATGTAGCCCCATGAAACCAACAAAAAAACTTACTATTCGAAAGGTGTGAGCATGGGCTTGCACTGACCGAAGCCAGCGTTCAGTCAGCCAAGACAAGAGGACCCACCGATACAATTCCTAACCCCGATCAGACGGGTAACAATTTATTACCCGATCACCATGCACCCCACAATCGCCATTGGTGCGCTCGAAAATCTACGGTCAAAGCTAGAGAGTATGCACCAAGTCCACCCAATCCCAATGGGTCTTTCTCATTTTTGCTCTTTATTCAAGAGTGGAGACTTTCTTTTTTTTGGTAATACAGGAGTGGAGACTTGGGGGCGGTGATCCAAGGCATCTCCTACCCGACCCGGCCCACATGCTCAGTCCGGTCCACTTACAATTTCTGGTTCTCAGACGCGGCTCAAAGTCAAAGTCCTCCACTCAGCCCTTCCTTCTCCCCTCGTCTTGCTCCACGAATCATATTGATTTCCTTTAGTTTTCGGCATCATTTTCAGACTTTTATATAGACGCAGTTTTCCGCGCTCTCCTTAATACACAACAATCACCTCTCTCTCTCTCTCTCTCTCTCTGTGGGTGTAATGTAAAACAGGCAGCAAGTGCAGTCGACCAGAGTCGGTCTTTCCGGAATCAATTCTCTGGGTCTTTCGATTTTAACGTCGCACCACTGCCCTACTGTTTCCTTCCCGGCGACTTGACTTGAGCTATCCCAGGACGTACGGTAGTGGCAAGGAGAGGCAGACAAATAGATAGGTTTGTAAAGGATGGCCGGAGACGGAGGTGGTCGTTCTTTGGAGGAGACGCCGACATGGGCAGTTGCCACTGTCTGTTTCGTGCTGGTTGCCATTTCGATTATAATTGAACACATCATTCACCTCATTGGAAAGGTAAAATAAAAAGTCGAAGGACTTACAGCTGGAATTCTCCAAAACAAAACCAAACGAGAATCGATCGGTAGAATAATATTATTAACTCTTCCTCTTCTTTGCAGTGGTTAACAAAAAGACACAAGCGAGCTCTATATGAATCACTCGAAAAGATTAAATCCGGTAGGGCATCTTCTTATATATGCTTCATGAACACGTAATTCTTGTTTAAATTGAACTTAATCTGACAATGATTGTTTTGCTTCTGAAGAGCTTATGTTACTGGGATTCATATCCTTGCTCCTCACGGTAGGACAAGGACTCATCTCGGAGATTTGCATACCAAAGTCGGTAGGAAATAGCTGGCACCCATGTAATAAGAAAGAAGAGGCAAAATTAGATGCGGAGAAAGAAAGCGATGACCCGGAGGAGCACCACCGGAGACTTCTCATGATTGCAGACTCCGGTGGGAGCTTCCGCCGTGTCTTAGCCGCAGGAGGAACTGACAAATGTGCAGCCAAGGTGTGACTCACTCCTTTCATCTTTAATTTCCATATATTTGGTGCTTCGTCAACATTCAACAAAACAATCATATAAAATTCGTAATATATATATATATATATATATAATTTAATTGATCATGTAGTAATGAAAAGTTAAATTGGAGTTGTGTCCAAAACTCTGGTATGTTTTGAGCTCATATGCATGCATGCACGGCTTTTGGTTTTTTGCAGGGAAAAGTACCATTTGTGTCGTCAGAGGGTATCCACCAACTTCACATTTTCATCTTCGTTCTGGCTGTTTTTCATGTGCTCTATTGCATCATCACCATGGCTTTGGGTAGACTCAAGGTCAGCCCTATTCAATCACATTCATGGTTGAGGGACCAAAAATCAAAAAAATAGAAAAGGAAACATTGACCAAAGTGTTGTTTGGATGGGCAGATGAGAAGATGGAAAGCGTGGGAAAGGGAAACCAAGACGATTGAATATCAGTTCTCTCATGGTAATTAAGTAGATGATCTGATCCTTAATTTAATCCTGTTTGTCCTAATTAATTAATGCTCTATAATCATCGTGTGATAAAGCTGGGTTTTTTCCTATGTTGTTTGTTGGTGTGGCACTGTGGCAGACCCGGAGAGGTTCAGATTCGCACGGGAAACATCCTTCGGGCGAAGGCATCTGAGTTTCTGGAGCAAGACCCCGGCTCTCCTCTGGATCGTAAAAAAACAACAAATCCCTGATTTAATTAATTTTCATCTTAAATTTCAGAAAATTCTTTTTTGTATTAATAATTAATATTTGGCATCCACACTATTAGGAGTTTCTATTATGCTCCTTCATGTAAATTGGAAACGAACATCCCTGAAGTCTGAACAGGTTTTTAATTTCTTTACCAGATTAAAATAGAAACGGAATTGATCTCTCTTTAATTATTTTTTTTTTTAAGGGTAGTAGTCTAGCTAGCTAGTAGAGTGGGGGAGAAGTATCTAGTGAAGGGAGGATCCATCATCAATTGAATTAACCAGGGTGATTATGGGCTAAGAATTCGACTAATGACCCAAGATGATTATGGATCAGGCCAACCCAAGAACTTTGTATAAAAGCCTTTACCCAACCCAATCTCACATGAATTGGACCTAAAATGTTAATCCAGCCCGGCTTTTACAGGGTCCCCGACTGGGCTTCCAGTCAGTCTCTTCAGGCCTTGACATTAACAAGCTTAGTCAGTGTGACGGGACAAATAAAAGAACCAAGACCTTTTCAAGTAGATATTATTGACGTGGTAGCACATTAATAATAATTATAAAATAAACTCGCCACTCCCCATCTATTGGTTATTTAGGGTCATAAGTCTTGAGACAGGAAGGATGACGCAAGTAGGTAGGTAGGCTGACAAGTCGAAAACGGAGGTAACGGTCTGTTTTGCCTTTTAAATGAGTAACGGTCAATTTAATTAACAGGAGGGATGAGGGATGACGCAAGTAGAAATCAAATGGATTTTGAAAACAAAATTGGCTATTGTTTGTAATGTAAAACCAACCCCTCAAAGTTAACATTAATATAACGCCCAACAAAGAAAACATCAATTTTTCAGGACTGATTTGGGCATATATAAAATATGCACCCCTTTTTCAAAAGATGGGATCCGCCCAAATCATTCTTTAATTCAGCTCCCCAATTCTCAAGATTATTATATATTATTGGGTTATGTGGTTAATAAATCAACTTTGTTATTTGCAGGTTTGTTTCTTCAGGCAATTTGTCAGATCAGTTCCAAAGGTTGACTACTTGACCCTGAGACATGGCTTCATTACGGTAATTAAGCTGGATTTTTATCATATAACTATACATAACAAAATGCAATCCATATATGAATTAATAGAAATTTTGTTATACATCCATTCATTAAACCAGCTCCTTTGTTGTTCCGTGGGTATTTCAGGCACATTTGGCCCCTCAAAGTCACACCCAATTTGACTTTCAGAAGTACATTAACAGATCTCTTGAAGAAGATTTCAAGGTTGTAGTCGGTATAAGGTAAAGAATCACTCAACCTAAAGCTTAAGCTGTTATATGAGGTGGTTCCTCGATATGCTTTTATTCTACTTCATCTCCTCACGCAAAAGTCCATCGGGCTTGAAGTGAGAGCAAGCATAGTTTGTCCTGAAATTTAATTAATTATAATGGGAGAACAAGAATTTAACACTAAACCATTTGGTTAAACACCTTTTGATACTATCTCAAAGAATCCTTCAACCTAAATCTTAAGCTGTCATCACATCTCTCTCTCTCTCTATCTATCTGACATGGAAACTAACTTTTTTGACATTTTGTGTCTGAATGTGTATAGCCCGACAGTTTGGTTCTTCGCGGTGCTGTTCTTATTATTAAACACACATGGTAAGGAAATTAGACCATTATTAAGTTGTAGATTGCTGGTTCCAATTCATATGAATTTGCCCAAAGACTATTAATGAATGTTGTGTGCAGACTGGCATTCTTATCTATGGCTACCCTTCCTTCCTTTGATTGTAAGTCTCATTTTCTGCGCATCGACTCCCCAAATCCGTCGTGATCAGTAGGTTGTAGGTGATAGATGATGCATATTGATCGTTGACTGGGCCTTTAATTTGCAGATCATTCTGCTGCTGGGAACAAAGCTACAGGTGGTCATAACAAAGATGGGGCTCAGAATTCAGGAGAGAGGAGAGGTGGTCAAAGGTGTCCCAGTGGTTGAACCGGGCGATGACCTCTTCTGGTTCAATCGCCCCCGCCTCATTCTCTATCTCATCCACTTCGTTCTTTTTCAGGTGCTCTCTTCTCTCTCTCCTCCAGGCATGTTCTTCCATTCCATGTGCTTATTGTTTTCTTTGCTGACTTTTAATTGTTTTCTGGTTACGTACGCCTTTGCAGAATGCCTTCCAGCTGGCTTTCCTCGTATGGACTTGGGTAAGCCATCTGACTTGATCCAATTCACTTGTTTTACTCCTTCAACACACCATCTTAAATCTTATTAACCCTCTATTTGCTTTCTGTTTCAGTATGAATTTGGGCGCAAGTCTTGCTTTCATGAGCACACAGAAGACCTGGTTATCAGAATCTCAATGGGGTAAGCTTTTAATAAGACTTAATTAAGATGGGGATGCTTCACCTTCTCTCATTTTATACATCATTGCATTTTTTTCCTTAAGCGGCTTGGAACCTCCTCAAATATTAAACTGAGCCTTTTACAGCCCAAGCATTGGCCAGCCCCATTTAAGTTTGGGTTCACCCGAGCACAGATCCAGACCTAGGTCCAGTGCGTGATAAGTCGGACTGACCACAATCTTGTACAAATTCAATTCGGGCTTCAACCTGGCCCAATCCCCAAACTTTTTTTCTCAGGCTAGGTCCAGGTCTGCCTAGGCCTGGCCCGATGCTAACCCCTATTTGAGTATTCGTGTCGTGCAATTGGGCAACTTAGTGGTGTAATGTGGGCCGGTATGGCCCACTTTTTCGGGCTGCCCATACTGTAGCGGACCAAGACCATGCCTATCTGGCCAAGAATCTCTCGAAAGGGAGCCAGTCAGCCAGGCATATCCCGTGGTGTGAGGAAAAGATCCGTTCTCAACCATAACCATATCCCTTAGGTATTGTTTTGTTAATGAATTTATTTACAACAAAAAAAAAAAAAACAAAGAAAGAAAGAAAGAAAGAAAATCTAATAGTATGAAACTGGTGATGATGAATGGACAGGGTACTGGTACAGATCCTCTGTAGCTATGTCACTCTCCCTCTCTACGCCTTGGTAACACAGGTCAGTTGTTAATTTGATTTCCTGATCAGTTTAGAATTCTAAATCCTCTACCGCAATATATATGAATAAATATTGGGAACAGATGGGTTCGAGTATGAGGCCTACCATATTCAACGAAAGAGTGGCCACAGCACTACGAAATTGGCACCACAGAGCGAGGAAGCACCTAAAACAGAACGGCCACGGGCGGTCAGGATCGGTGACACCCATTTCCAGTAGGCCAACAACCCCTAGGCATGGCTTTTCCCCGGTTCATCTGTTGCTTAACACCCATCGCAGTGATCATGCCGACAGCATTCATACGTCTCCTAGATTCTCAAACTTGGACAATGAGCAACGGGAGGGTGAAGGGACGCCCTCCCCCTCGTCGTATCACCACCACCACCATGAACGTTGGTTGGGAGGACAGGACAGGGAAGCCCATGAGGCTGAGGCCACCACTCCACCTACGGCTCCTCCTGTACATACTCAACATGTAATTGAAATGAGCTCTGCCGACTTCTCTTTCGTCAAGAGTTGATGATGTGCATACAACGGTGGGAGGTGAGCACTTTGGAGGAGACTATTCGGAAATTCAAACCAACGCCTTTCGGATGAATGGTGTGCATCTTTATTCTTTCAGGAATTTTGCCACAAAATGGACACACAAATCTTAATTTCTTTTTACCATGTATCAACGATGATTATTTTCGTTTGTACTTCACTTACTAATGCTTATTTTGTATACACCGATCTCTGGGAATCTCCACAATATTGAATACAAATTCCACTTACGAGTTACGCCTCCTTAGTTTGTTTGTAGTGCAATTTTATTTTCATTGGCGCAAATTAATTTGAAGGCTCTAAACGGAAAACATTGGCCTTGGCATTCTACTTTAATACAGCTGCATACATTTGACTGAATATTATATCAATACCAGGACCAGGCCCAACTCATTGATAGAAATAACCCAAGGATGGCCACTGTAGATGTTATGCATGTGCTAAGGCGGTAAGGCCCACACCCACATCCACATGTGCATTAACATTATTATCAATACAATAAGAATTAAGAAAAGATTAGATGAGTATGATCACAGAGTTGACTTGATCCCAAATTATTATGTGTAGGCACTAGCAAGGTTTTGGGTATGGTAGATGTGAAAAACAAAACAGATCAATTTAAATTATGGGCCATAACTAATGGCGTCCCTAGATTCAAATCTAAGGGTAATTTGAATAGTATCTACAGACTTTCCGGTAGAGCGATATGTACGAAGAAGCGGATTAAACATTTATTACACACTACGAACTACCCAAGAAAGAGATCCTTGTCTCGCGTTACACAGTACCATCTCTCTCTCTCTCTCTCTCGGGTGTTTGAGTTGTCGGATCTTCTTCGGCGACAACAACAGCCGCAACAGGAACAAACAGTAATGGCCAGAGGTGCATCACAGTCTCAGGCTTCGTCTTCAACGTCTGGTCGGCCGGGTGTCGTCGGCATAGCGCCGCGCGGATCTGCCGCAGCGGCAGCAGGGATGCGGCGCCGGAGAGTTGGAGCCAGCGGTGGAGGCGGATCCGGCGGGTTTGGCGGTGGCGGGAGCGGAAGCAACATGTTGAGGTTCTACACCGACGATGCCCCTGGCTTGAAGATCACTCCTACTGTCGTCCTCGTTATGAGCCTCTGCTTCATCGGCTTCGTTACTGCTCTCCACGTCTTCGGTAAGCTCTACCGCTACAGATCTGGTGGCGGAGCTTGATTCAAGAGTCGACTCTCTGATCTTATCCATCTTAAACAGATGCAATTAGGTCTCAATTGGTCATCGGATCGCACGTATTTTGCACTGTAAATTTCCTCCATGTTTCAAACTTATTTCCTTAGTCTGGTCTTTAGTTTATAGGTCTCTTCTATATAGTGCTTTTGTTTGCCCTTGATGTTCTTCTAAACGAGACGGAGAGTTCTGCTTTGCTGATTTGGCAATCGTTGATTGAATGATGGAGGCACATATGGCTGAACCCTTTCAATCGCGTCTGTCGATCGATTTGGTTTTATTTGTTGTATTTCCCCTGAGCTAATGACCTCTTGAGATCGGAAAACTTAGTCGTAATTAACCTCTTTAGTAGGTTATCGCCGTTTTTCTTTTGTGACCTGTTCTTGCCTGAGAAGGTTTCTGTAGTACTTGGTTTATTTGCAGTGCACTTTCATTTGCACTGATGCAAAAGTTTGATAGTGCAAATGAGTTGAGAGAAAATTATGATGTACTTTTGTTTCAGGTTTGTACATTGTGTTATTTGTTTGCATTGCAAATGAAGTAGAGCACTAGAGCCTGAAGCAAAGCAAAGTGAAACCTGGAGCTAAAAATAACCAGAACTTGCACTCTTCTCATTTGCATTCCCATCCATTTCTACTAGTGCAAATGAACTTCCAGTGCAAACAAATGGAACTCTAATAATGATGCATAGGAAGAGGAAGTAATGCCGGATGATGGATTTTTTACGCGAATGGTACAACCAACATAGCTTATTTGCTCAATCCATGTAGTAGGGATTCTCTCCGATCAAGTGGAAACTCTCATTTACATATCTGCAGTTAAGTTAGCTAGTACTAATGATATTTTCAGGCACTTTTTGCTGGTGTAATTCTCACACATCTCTGGGTGTGCTTCATGGCTGAGTTATTGTCCTGTCACCATGACCAAGTGCTTCTGTTTCTTTACTCAAAGGCTTCCCTTATACACCGTATAGGGGCTGTTCAAATTTCTTCCTGCTTAGAAATGAACTTTGTTATATATTTAGTGGTTGCAATTCCTTTCTTGTCCATATACATTTACTGTTACTTGGAGAAATACATAGTTATTGTAATGGTCACATGCTTTTCTCCAAGTACTTTATGTTATTTAGGGATAAGAAGTACTAACAGGGAAAGGACAGAGATGAAGGGATAAATCAAATGCTGTACAAGTAAATCTTCTATTGATTGATAATTACAAGTAGCCTGCATAATTTACAACTAGTAATTACCAGCACAGTGAGCAGGCCTCTACTGTTTTAACATTGCTGAAAAGTTCTGTGTGATTTTGTTTGACAAATTAGTCATAATTCTTGATGGCTATAAGCATCACCTTGCTACATCTTTTTTAGAGTTGATTGTGAATCTAGTTTCTTGCATCATTGAAAATGTTATAGACTAATAGCAAAGAGTACTGAGCTTTGTACAGAGGAAAGGGTAATAGGAAACATAGGGTAGAGATACTGTAAATAAGATTCTACATAAATGAAATCATAGACATTTAACTGAATAGACATGGAACCTATATCAATTAAGTTTGTGTCAGGGGAATATGATCAGTACATATGCAACATAGGTAAAACTAAATAAAAGCTTTGGAAGGGATTTTGTAAAGGGTCTATCAATTCAAGAATCTGAAACAAGGATAGTATTTTTAGGGGGATGCATGAATGAAATGAATTTGCAGAGAGGAATTGGATGTTGGACCTATTCTTGGTTTGCAATGACATTTGATGTTGTAATAGCAAGAATTTACCATTGCAAGCTGAGATGACTTCTAAGTGGATCAAAGAAGACTGATAGAGTCTAGTAACAAAGCAAATGCCGACGGTCTGCTCCTGGATGTTTATCATAAGATGGCCAAGAGATGGTGGAAATGATGGGCTAAGAGTTGATAGTTTTT
>NW_010729111.1:4550282-4601169 GCF_000365185.1 Nelumbo nucifera | reverse complement strand
GCCTTTTGAATCCCTTCAAGAGCTCCTAGGATCTCAGCCCTCAGAGAATCACCCACCCCAATTGGACCAGAATACATAGCTAGCAGGTTCCCATTTTCATCCCTTATTACTCCCCCAGCTCCGGAGGGCCCTGGATTACCCATGCTGCTGCTGTCAAAATTCAGTTTGGTAAATCCCTGAGGTGGAGGTGTCCAGCAGGAATTTGAGGTCTTCCTGATTGAGCCTAACTCCGCAATCTCCTTCCACTTTCTGGCCATGTCATCAACTGAACACTACAAACAGCTCCAAAGTTTTTAACCAGTGAATCACCCTAATGTGGATACTTTCCAGAATAACTTCCAGGCTTCTCTCCTCATCAGAAAATACCCTTAAATTTCTCTCCTCCCAAACAGTCCAACACACTGCAGCCCTACCACATCTCCACATGATCTTGGCCCTTTTGGTTAACCCGTTAGGCATGGAAGTAAATAAGCTTTGCACATCCAAAGGGGGAGTCTCTTAAACTTTGTTTAAGAGAATATTCCTGATTAGTACCCTGTACTTTGGGCCTAATGCCACTTTTGGTTCAGTATCCGAACTTTCAAAATGTGTCAATCCAGTACCTACCGTTAACCAACTGTTAATCAGCCGTTAAGTGGCATTTGAAAAAGACACAAATGCCCTTCAAGTGTCATCTAATTTTCTTTATTAACCATTCAAACATTGACAAAAATTTAACAATCCCAAATCCCTGCTTCTTCTATTCAAGTTGGGGTCACGTCTCAATGGACATTTTGGACCCCAACTTTCTTGAATAAAAGAGGCAAGGATTTTAGGACTGTTAATTTTTTGTCAATGTTTGGATGGTTGATAAAAAGTTAGGTGACACTCGAAGGGCATTTGTGTCTTTTTCAAATGCCATTTAACAGCTGGTTAACGGTAGGTACTGGATTGATACATTTTGAAAGTTTGGGTACTGAATTGTTGCATGTTAAAGTTCGGGGACCAAAGTGGCATTAGGCCGAAAGTACAGGATACTAATCAGGAACTTTCCCTTTATTTTATTTTTGAATAGCTAAGAGTATTTGTTGATGTGTAAATAGCCAGAAAATAGCTACAGTGGCACCCATGCACACCAAGGTACACTGGGAAGTTACAGAGAGAATATAGTTATAATATTTTTTATGAGAAAATATAATTCTAATATTTTTATGAGAAAATATAATTCTAATATTTTTATGAGAAAATATAATTCTGATATGCACCAAGCCAATGGAGAATATGAATTGTCTATACTTGATGATGAAGCAAAATGTAATATTTTGGCTTTAGGGGCCTTGCTTTTAGATTTCTACATCAGGATATTATATAGCATGTTTTTTTTTTTCGTTAATCAAATATAGCATGTAGTTTGTTCCTACACTGAGTCATCTTTGAATTATTGGGAGATAAATGACTATACCTTGTTTGGAAAAGTACTACTTGGTGAGCCATGTTTTCTGTTGATGTCTTTGGAGTTTGGATTTGGGAGCTGAAAGCATATTTTCTTCCAGTTTTCCTTCTCCACTGTTGTATCTCTAAGTATCTTATTTCCATAGTTTCCCACCACGCTGGTTTCAATCTCCCTTCATCCTCCAAAATATCTTTTTTTTTTTTTTTACTTTTCTTCATTTTAATACCTCAACCTCCCAAGTTGGATAGGCTTATCAGTTAATCACATTCAGAGTTAGAGTTGATGGATGATTTGTTGGCTAGTTCTTTGTGATTATATTTACTGCATTACAAGGTTTTTAAAATTGAACCAGACAATGAACCGTTCAGGGTCTGGTTTCTGGGTCGAACAGTCTGACCGTTTGAACTGAATGGATGGCCTATTCTGACAAAAAAAAGTAAAAATTTTAAAATATAAAAGACGGTTAAAAACCCAAAAGATGGTTCTGGGGTGAAATGGAACCAGTCAGGTAACCAGTTTCTGGTGTTTTCGGTCCGACCTTCCAGCCCAATTCGATTTTAAAAACATTGCTGCATTGTCAACAATCCTTGTCGTTTCTGCTGAGATGTAAATATCCAATGGCCCTTTTAAGGGGAATGTTGCACTTGCACCTAATCCAAGGATTATACTAGTATTTTGACCCAAATTAACGAACTCGCCAGCGTGTCTGATTGGGATTTTATCAATTTGGATGGGGTGGGCCTGTCCAAAAATTTGAATATCCTGAGAAGGGGCTTATCGGAAACTAGTGCATTTGAAAGAACTTATGGACAACTCAATAGGTTCTTGATTCTAAGCCTGTAAGCCAACTTCAGTGAGCTGGAAATTCACAAAAAAAAAAGGCCAAATTCAAGCACAAGAACAATGAACAATTTGCTGCATTTATGCAAGTTGAGTGCTTTCAGAAGGGCAAGGAATGGGCCAAAGAAGATATCAGTTGAGGTGGAAGGTTGAATAGAATTCATGGGGGCTACCATGAATAGATGGTTGAAGATTCATTAATAAATGCCAAGGGGTCTTTTTTTTTCTGGTGGTTGGTAGAAAAGAACTTTGTGACTGCCAACTATTCCATTTCTGTTGGTTGGTTGAAGATTCATCAAGGCTCCGTTTGGTTCATGGGAACAAGGGCCTGGAATCGGAATTAGAATGGGCTATTTCAATACCAACTATTTGGTTTAAAGAATCGGAATCTGAATTCTATTCCATTTCTGTTGAAATGGAATTTCACCATTTGAGGGAATGGCTATTTTCTACCCCTCCTTTAGAAATAAAATTCCATTCCAGCTTATTTTAATTTCTATTTCCATCTGTATCTGAACCAAACAGGTGGAGTAGACTATTACGACTCCGATTCAGACTGTCAACCAAAAGGTCCACGAATAAGCATCTAGTAAGGGTAGTATGGATTTACCATGGTTTTAAAAAACGACCCGGAAATGGAACCGTTCCGGCCACTGGTTTCCGTGTCGATGGTCCGACCATCCAGTCTGAACGGATGGCCCGTTCTGACAAACAAATTAAAAAATTAAAAATAAAGAATAGTCAAAAACTGTTGAACAGGTTGATAGATCAATGATTTGACCACTCAAATCAATAGATTGTTGACTTTTTCAACGGTTTTTAACCAAAGACCGAATTTAAAGTAAAATGAAATCGATTGCCTAAACGATTCCCGGGCCAAACGGTCCGACTGTTCGAATGAACGGCGGTTCAAAAACCATGTGATTTACAATAAAAGCTCGTAAAGTCAACTCAAGTAGTGCAGACCTCCCATAAAGCTCAGTGCAACTAACTCCATTCCCTACCAGCTGAGTTGTTTACACCAACATCCAGCGACCTAGCTTCCCACAAAGCAGCACTAATGCCAAAGGATCATCACTTCCATCTCTTGTGCCTCAATCGCCATGCAAGGAGTATCTGCCCCCACCACAACAGCACAACAGCAGCTCTGGCTGTTCTGCTCTGACGAGAATCATATGGTTATTTGTCAAATATAAGTTTGTATCTGGATCCCATTGTCGCTTTTCAATTTTTTTAATGGGCTAGCTAGCAAGCATTCGTATTCTGTCTGCCATATATGTATCAAGTGTATGTTTGATGATCATTTGGATGTATTACAAAATCATGGCACGTTAAATGGTTAGAGGTTTTGAATATCAAGTCTCAACTTGTAGTTTCTAGTCTCCTTACATAGGGGAAAGTATGTTTAAATCTAAGGGTGTCAGTGAACCAATTTTAGATTGGACCCGTTCTGTTTAAAATCAATTTGAATGAATTAGACGGATTAACAAGACATATTGAATTTGACCAATTTATTGGATTAAACGGACTAACAAGTCTTGAACTCTTCACAAGGCTCTAATCGATCGCCAACAGAATGAAGGCAAAACAGAGCTTGAATGATTAGCTACTAATCCCTGTGATGAGAAAGTGCTTCAAAGAGCAAGCGAAGAATGGTCGTCGTATCTTTATCAATGGATATTGATAGGATTTTAAATTTGAATGCAAGATACTTCATGACATGGGGTTTAAATGTTTAATTAATTGTTACTTTTTTTTGTTTTTTGAAAAGAAAAAGAGTCAGCCTTTTCGTTAAGGTAAACCGAACTGTACGGATGAGTATAAGCATGGGTTATAAGATATTTTCATCTGGCCTTTACATGCTAGGTAGGCTAGTGTATGAGCGGCCTTGTTATAGTTTCTGTTTATATGTACAAACTGTAGTTGATCAAAAGTAGATAAAAGTCTTGATAGTTGTGCCCCATGTAACCGATCTATCCATCTCCTTGATATCATGATCCTGGATATCTGAAGTTGGTTGACTGTTTTGAGCCCTTGGATTAGAGCCCAGATTTTCGCATCATAGTTGTCGATGGCCCAGCATGGTTCTCCTTCAGCAAAGACTGTACCTCTATCTGTGCATTGAATGATGAAAGCTCGTCCTGCAAGACCTGAGACTGAGTCATATGATCCATCAGTGTAGAGTGTGATGAGGGTGTTTCTTCTCACATTTGTGGGAAAGGTGGTGCTAATATTTTCAAAACATTTGTCTTGAAAGCATTGATACTTCCACGCTCGAGATATGATATTCCTTGGATTTGTGTTCTTGTGATCGTAAATGAGATCATTTCTGGCTCTCCATATGAGATATAATAAGATACAACCCTTCCTGCGATGGTGAGTTCTTTTTCAGTTTTTCCCACCACCTTGTGATGGAGATATAAACTTCCTCTTCCTCTTTGATGTCATTCGGGTTCAACCCTACCTGTGCTTCACACCAAACTGCACTTGTAAAAGGGCATGTAAAGAGGAGAGGTGAGGTTGTTTCCTTTTGACTTTTATAGAAAGGGCAGTCTGTTTCAGAGGGGTGAAGCCATTTTGTACATTTATTCCGGGTTAGACCATTCCACACCACTTTCCAGATGAAAACTGAACACCTATAGGGAATATTCAGTTTCCATAGGTCCTTCCATGAGAAATGTGTTTTGGAGGATGATGGTTTTTGGTTTTCAAAAATCTTGTATGCCGATTTCACTGTGTATATTTCAGAGGTGTTGCGTTTCCACAAAATATTATATTGGCTAGACTCTGGGTCTTGTGTGATTTGGAGGATATGAGAGCATGTTTGTTCATCAAAAATTTGGGCCAGCATTTGGTGATTCCAGCTTCGATCTGGGTTCAAAAAAGATGAAAAATGATGGTTTCCGTGAGGCGCAATGGTTGTATCTCTGGGATGCAGGATACCCCCGTGATTGTTGGAACCCATGGATCCGTAAAAGCTGCAATGTTCCTGCCCGAACTGACTTTCCATATTATGTTTGACTTTAGTTCTTTGAGTAGTTTTTGTGCGAAACGCCACCATAAAGATGAAGTGCGGGTGGTTTTGTCCTGAAATGGGATTTAAGTTGGAAAGTACCTTTGTTTGATGATTCGACTCCATAGAGTGTTTGGAGAAGATATCATTCTCCAAACTTGTTTCCCAAAAACTGCCTTATTCATGTCTTGGCTTTTTCTGAAGCCCAAACCACCATTTTGTTTTGGTTGATTTGTTATTCTCCATTGTATTGTGTGTTTGAACTTGCTGTCACCCACGTGCCACTAGAAATCCCTCATCAATTTGTTCAATTTGGAGAGTGTTCCTTTAGGGAGAATTGTTGTCTGCATGGAGTAAACTAGCATGGCTTGTAGAACTGATTGGACCAAAGTAGTGCTCTGCTTGGGATAGGAATCTGGAGTTCCAAGATGTGATTTTTGATAGCATCCAATCCACTAGTGGTTGATATGTTGATATCCTATTATCTTAAACTCCTAGTCTGGTACCTAGGTACTTTGTGCCTTGCAGAGGCTTTCTGACCTTGAGAATATGAGAGATGAATTTTCTGTGGTGTCTTGGGACATTGCTGCTAAACATGATGGAGGATTTCTCATAGTTTACTTTTTGTCCCGAAAGCTACTAAAAAATGGATAAGATTTGGCATAGAACTTTAACCTGTGACACATTCGCTTTGCAGAAAATGATGCAATCATCTGCAAATAGCAAATGAGTAATAGACATGTCATTCCTACAAATCTTGGCTCCTTCAATGAGACCTTCTCTTTCAGCACATGTTAGCAATTGTGTTAGTATTTCCATACCATGATAAATAGATATGGGGAGAGAGGATCTCCCTGTCTAAGGCCCCATCTTAGTTTGAAATGGCCATAACATCTGCCATTTAGTTTCATTGAGAATGTTGGGGTAGAGATACATTGATAAATCATTTGAATCCATTTTGGTGGAAAACCCATTTTGTTGAGTGTCTCTTTGAGAAAAAGCCAACCCATTCTATCAAAGGCTTTGGACATGTCTAATTTTAGGGTGATGAGACCCTTTCCTTTTTTCTGCTTTCTCATTTAATGCAATATCTCCTTGGTTAGTATGATGTTGTCTGTTATTTGTCTATGTTTTAGGAAGCCAAATTGATAAGGGGAGATCACCTCTTCTAGCACTGGCTGTAGTTTGAGCACTAACCACTTAGAGATAATCTTATAGAGGACATTGCAGAGGCTGATGGGTCTGAAATGTGTGGTAGCTGTGGGGTCATGGACTTTTGGTATGAACATCAAATTTGTATTGTTTATTTCTTTGGGGAGATGTTTGGAGTGAAAAAATTGGAGCGCCATTTGATGTATGTCATTTCCTATGACATCCTAGAAGTGTTGATAAAAAAAAGCTGTGTAGCCATCTGGTCCTGGTGCTTTGTGGGGGTGCATCTGTTTCACTACCCATGTTACTTCTTCAAAGGTTGGGGGTTGTAAAAGATTCTCTTTATGTTGCTCTGTGAGGGTTGGGGTAGTGATCAAAGAAAAGAGATTGGTGTTCAAACTTTCATTGAGTGTCCCCACCTCTTGCATGAAATTGATAAAGAGTTGAACAACTTGCTCTTTATTGCATGTCCATTCTCCCGATGATTTCCTCAACCATTGAAAATGGTTTTGGATGGCTCTCTGTTTTGTTGTTTTGTGAAAAAAAAAATTGTGTTCTTATCTCCTGTTGTAAGCCATAGCTCCCTGGATTTTAGCCTCCATATTTCCTCTTCTTCTTTTTTTTTTTCCAATATGAGTATTGGGCTTGGAGATCTCTAAGTTTTTGGCAACTTTCATTTTGCAGATGAGAATAAGAGATTTACTTCTGCAATTTATTGAGATGGTCTTGTATCTTTCCAAAAGTTTGATGATTGCAAACTTTGAGTTTTTTTTTTTTTTTGAACTCTTTGAGTTTTGTGGCTATTTGGAAATGTAGAGATCCGGGTATATATGTTTGCCATGCTAAAGTGATAATGTCTCTACATTCTTTGTGGTCTATCCAAAAAGGCAAGAAATGAAAATGGGATGTTCTGTTAATTGTGATTTGTTCTATGGTTAGCATGTGGGTGCATGGTCTGATGAGGTAATTGGCAGATGATGAACTATGGAGTCGGGGTATAGATCTATCCAGGAGTATGTGGTGAAAGCTCTGTCTAGCCTTTCTAGGATTTTGTCTCTTCCATGCTGTCCGTGTGTCCATGTGTAAGGTAAACCTATATAATCTATACCGATTAGGTTAAAAAGTTGTACAAAATTTTGGAGATGTTTTGATGTCTTGGGAATTTGGTTTATGTAATTTTTTTGGTCTTGAGTTGTGAGGAGATCATTGATATCTCCAATTAAAAGCCAAGGGAGGCTGGTTTGTTGTAAGATGTTTGTTAATTGGGTCCAGATGAATTTTCTTTGGTTTTTTTAGGGTGTCCATATGTACAAATGAGGATCCAAGGTTTGTTTGGGGGAAGGTTTTCCATTTCAAGGATGATAAAATTTGGTTGTATGTGAAGAGGTTTTGCTATGATGTTTCCTGACCAACAACATAATAAACCCTCTAATTGGCCTCTTGATGGTTGAATTGAGTAACCCGAATATTGTAATTTTTGCACCAGGTTCCTAGCGTTGTTCATGTCCATCTTGGTTTCGCTCAGAAAACATATATCCGATTTTTCTTTTCTTATTGTTTTGTATAGGTCCCAGAGCTTGGAGGGTTTATTAGCACCTCTGATATTCCATGAATAGAGTTTCATTGTAGTAGTGGGGTGAGTGCAGTGTTGCTGTGAATAATATGGGCGAGAAAATAATAACATGGAGAAATAAAAATGATACACGAAGGGAGAGTTTACCTGGCCTATAGATATGGGGAGGGGGAATGGTTCCGATGTAAGGTATTGAGCAAGTTGGTTGAGCCCTCCACCTTCCAAATTCCCTACGAACAAGCTTCATTCCACTTTTTTTACCACCTTTGGCATTTCGGTTTGCATCCAATCTGGTTGCCAGTAAGGGAGATTGTCATGAATTGTAAATGGTTGTGGTTGGGGTGGCAATTCTTGACAGGGTCCTGGGCCTGTGAAGAAGTTTACTAGTGCACTGTTCTCAACCATTAGGAAGTTATTTGCAGTGGCATCGGGCAGTGTTGAAAATGGACATCCTCTCTTCTTCTTGCCTGTGTGAAGATCAATAGCACCGATCCCTCCTTTTTTGTGATGTACAATGCCCATAGTTTGCTTCCATTGTCGAAGACTCTAAGCCGATCCATTGGTGCAGTGAGCTCACAGCCATTTGGTTCGAGGCAATGTCCAGCTATCAAGTTTGATGCCTTCTTAGGTTTTGTCCTCTCTTCCTGTGGCCAAAAACTTGAGTGGGGTGGTGGGAAAGATTTCATGGGTTGTGTGGGTTCCACATAATTATCATGCATGGTGTGCATGTTAGTTATGTGGATGACTTGCTTTGCTTTTTGCTTTGATGCATGTTCTTCATTTGTGGGTTTTGTGTTATTATTGCAGGGTGCATTTAATGGTGCTTTTGCATGAATTTCGCATGTCATCTGCATCGGGGCGTCGCTTTCTTGGTGAGTTAACTCGTTGTTGACAGGAGCTGACTCATTCATTGACCTGCTGGACTGAAACCTGTAGCCATTGTCGGACTGATCAATGCATCTCCATTTGTGTCCTCCAACTCCATCTTCTGAGTCCTCGTCTGAGCCATGGTCACCATGTCTAATGTGGCAAGGTTCTTGCTTCTTTGTAGACTTAGAGAAAATCGGGATTATCAGTGGCTTTTCTAGTCGGTACTCCGCTCGAAGCCATGCACCTGGATTATCAATAGATCTATCTTCCAGAAAGCTTTTGTAGTCTGTGATCTATTGGTCCAGCCTCTTGTTGGTGGTCCAAGCATGACCTATTAATCCGCAATTTGCACAAGTTCTAGACAATTGTTCGTAGCAATAGGGAATCCATATTGGCTTACCTTGGTAGAAGATGAAATGACCCAGGTACAATGTCTTACGAAGGTCTATTTATATTTTTTTCCAAACCTAAAGACCTTGGATGAGCTGGCATGTGCGTGTTTTCTCTTGATTTGTTGAGTCCATATCTATTCAACCACACTTGTAACAGAGTCTTTCTAGTCTTCGAGTAGAATCCAACTTTGTCTATAAAACCATAAACCTCCATTTAAAACAGTGTTCTTGTCATTTTCCTATTCAAAAATAAATTCAATGTTGCCTCCCTCAATAAAGTTTGTTGTTAATGAATGGGTAATTCCCCATAGGTTTTTCACATGGGTGACTAGGTTCTCTGCACTTACCTTTTGTCTGGGGAAGATGCATTCCTTTAGTGTAATATTCGTGATATTTACTACATCTTCTACTGGGTCAAAGGAGGGATATTCTTGGTTTGCTATTACAATGACTGCATGTGCAAAAAGTTGTGCGATGTCACTGTTATCTGCTACGATGATCTCTTTACCCTTGTTTTCCTTCAGTGCCATCTGGTGAGCTCGTACGCAATAGAAAAAAAACAGATATTTTTTGCAGGGGCCTAGGTGAAGGAATAAGTGGTTAGAAGAGAAAAAGAGTGGAGGTACAAACTTGTCGCAGTGTCACAAGTGTTCTCTTCGCTGCACCATCCATTGTGCCTACAACCACCACTTTAGTGTCCAAGTGTGTTTCATGGGTGGGCTATGCATGTATTTTTCTATGGGGGATTGTCAATGGCATTCTTGTAATTACCTAGTATATTTTTTCATCATTTTGATGTATCTTTATGTCACTCCCCCAAAAGCTTAACGTACTCTTTTAGGGGAGGTAAGTAGTCGAGTGAATCAAGAGCATGTAAAGGTTAAGCATGAGATCCCCTCGACACTGAACTATGTGCTTATGCTTGCCATCTATTAATGCAATACAATTTGTCTTTTGTCTAATTCGTGTGCCATCTCTATTGCATTTTCTTGTGTTATTGCTTAGACTTACTCGTTGCATTCGAATGCCGCACAGGGCCCCAATGACTAGCCCCATGACAACAAGGAATCTTCGAGGTAGAGAGTGATTTAGGAACTGTGTGAAGTGTAAAGGCTTAAGTTAACAAGAGGGTGATAACAGGATGGGATGGTACGGGGCTGAAAATTGGGTGAGGAGAAAACATTCCTAGTTTGTTATTGCTTGTTGCTGATTTAATTATTTTCTTTTTTATGTTAATAATAATTTTCAAAGCATATTGAAAAGATGGGGTTTTTATTATTCAGTCCACCTTAATAATAAGTGGGGTATTTAAAATTTTGAATGGTTGTAGGTCTTCAGTTGCATTTAGAATTCTGAGGTGGAGTGCAGTATAATTTTTATTAAAAAGATTTGATTAATTGTTGTGTTTCTGGAATGAGAATTAATGATGGTTGGATGGATTGGCATTTGGGACAGCACAAATTAGGCGGGAGAAGGTGATTGACGGTTGACACATACGATGATAATAATGGATATGTGGAGTCTTGTGTGCCACGTCATGATACATGTGTTGAGTCTACTTATAGACCCTTGACAACATGGTAGCCTAGCTAGCCCCCTATCAAATACACCAATGCATGGGCCTGGCGTGTTAATTTAATTGATTTTTAGTGGATACCACGAGAGTTGATACACCTATGTATGTGTCCATTTTTTAATTTCTTTTCCCATCTGTTGACGAAGGCTTCATTTCAGTAATTAATTAACGCTTCTTTTCGCAATCCATTTGCAAATCCTCCCATGATATTGAGAAGACTACACTAGTGTAAAGTGTTTTGAAAAATATGGGGTCATAGAAATTTGGACGAGAAACTTTAAGGTGTACTTACAGATATTGGGGCATGTATAAAGATGTTGACTTTGGTACATTATTTGTTCCTATTTAGTTTTACTGAATTTGGTGTTGGATTACAGTTTTACAGGCAAATTTATTCTTAAGATATAATAGAGTCATGGGCAAGAATATGCAACTAGTAAAGTTGAAGAGTCTACGAAGAAACTTTCTATGAGACAGTAGTAAATCAAACTGAGAGAGACATAAGTGATTTCCAAAAAGTTTGTGTTTGCATTTGCTTGATTTACACTCCTCAAATAATTTCTGAAGAGTCATGGAACAAAGGAATGTGTTGATTTAGAAAAGACTCATTGAACAGTCACAATTTCAGACATTCTGATTGTTAAAAAGGTAGTTAATAGTTGATGACTGTTAATTTTGAATAGTTTCTCTTGATCACACCTGATCAAATCGTAACCGTTGAAACATCAATGGTCAGTCTCGCACCAAAAGTCAAAACCGGCCTTCATGAGCCATGCAGGTGTGAACAAAATGCACCCCATTGCACTTCATACACGCGCGCACGTGTTGCACAATAGCAAGCTTTCATTCTCTCCTCTTTATTTCTAAGAAATGTAAATAAGCTCCTATTTAAAAACTCAAAACAAGTTTTAAAATTTTCCAATGTGGGATAAGTTGAAAACTGGTTTTAGTAAGAGAAAAAACTATTTTCCAATACATGTGTGCAAGTGTATTTTTTATGTAATTGATCAATCAAACCCCATTGGATTTAATCTCTAATGAGATTAAAATCCAACAAAATGCATTTTAGGTATTTACACGCTGATTGACGATGAATTAAAGTCAAGTATTGAATTATCACAAATTGAAAGTTTCGATGCATGATTTTTGCACTTTAAAGTTTGAGGACCAAATTATCAGTCGAGTCAAATGGGAAATTTTCCTTTTAAAGAATTATGAGTGTTGCCTTGCGACCCAACAAGATAGCTTGGGGTTGGAGGGTACGAAAGATGTGGTTGTACTAGTTAGTAATAGTAATGACTAAGGAATGAGCTTTTGTGTGATTCTTTCTGACTTAATACACGGAGTAGAATAATTTTAGTTCATCAGATCAGATGAAGTAAATTATATATATTGAATTGTTATTATTAGGGGAAAAAGTTTGGCTAGCTGTTTTGTTGAGAGGCTTATTTGCATGACACTAAACTATCATGGGTGTTGAGTAAAAGAGCATTTATAACTAATATTAAAGAGATGGATTGAACAAGCAACTAAGGTGGAGTATGGTGTTATCTCCCAGCAAACAGTCCTAATTATTTTAAATGTCAAAAGGCCTATCACCTATGCCTTATATACGGTACGAGAGAATTGAAAATGGGTATAGTTGTATGAGAAATGCCACAACAATAGAGAAAGTTAGAAATATGCATGGTTGAGTATGTATGAGTTGGATGATGTTAGGTAGATTCCTTATTCAATAAAGCCCCCACCTCTAAATTCCAAAGTCCAATATACAACCACCATCATCATCACCATGACCATTAAGAATTCAGATTTTATCTTCACAAAACCCATTTTCATATATAGCAGCCCTAACAACTGTTTATTAGAAATATCTCTCATGAATAGAAACATACAGATAAAGAGTTGTTACTTAATACATTGTTGCAAGGGGTATGAGGATGATGTGAGAAAAAAGAAAAAAAAAAATCCAATTGGACCATTAGAAATGAGACTCTCCTTCACTTTTTCTTTTCTTTTCTTTTTCTGCATATTGCAAAATGCCTGGGGGCCTGGGAAATCTCCTTCGACCTTCATGCGCCCTTAAAATAACAAGTGAGGATCCATCAAACAGAAAAAGAGGTAAGAATGAAGAGTTTCTGTTGTTGCCACCTACTGCTGTCCTCTATGCCCTCCTCCAATCAAATATTAAATAATGGGATTCCTCTCCCACTAATATAATTGCCTTATCCTAAATTTATTTTTAATGGTATTTCTTAATTACTTCTTTTTCATTATTCTTTATTATTATTATTATTATTATTAAAAGAAGATATAATAATTATATAAGAAGAAGAAACATGGTAGAGAGAGAAAAACAGAAAAATGAAAACCTACAGCAAGCTTGCGCAAATGGGTTTGCACGCAAACTATTTTGTTGAAGAAAAATTTAATATTGTTAACCCTGAAAAGAAACAAAACATGTATACTTGACGCTTCATCATCAATCATCATCATCATCATATTATCACATTACTCATTTATTAATTAATTTATTTAAACTAGAAAAAAGGTGTGTGGACGAGCAGCAACAAAATACGCTTTTTCAATACATTCCAACACCATCTAAATCTTCTCATGCAATTGAGACCCACCTTGTCCCAACCAGCCACTATATTATCTGTACGTTGAAAACATCTCTCATAAATGACAAGGGATACGGCTGCAAATAGCTTGTTGCGCGACAGTGTTGGGAGAGTCTTGGTGTAATAGATCCCTACCCCTAGAATGTACATTTCGGACACATCATTCAATTAACTTAATTTTTTGTCCACGTGGAGGATGACGTGGTCAATCATTCCATCCATACCCGTAACTATTCCCTTTTGATTTTGATTGGCGACAATTAGTGATTGACCAATCCCACACGTGGAGGATGATGTTATCTGGTTGACAAACACGTGGCAAAGCAGTCTCAACTGGCGAACTTTATGCTTTTTTTTTGTTTGATACAAAAAAAAAAATAGCTATTTTTTGGCTGTTTATTCATATATATGCTTTATTTTTGTTTATTTATTTATTTATTTTCCTTGAATGTGAGGGACACGTCGTTGTGAATAAAAGGAAGAACTAAGAAACTCTGAGAAACAACAAGAAGAAGAGGAAGAAAGCAGAGCAATAACATCTGCGGATAGAGAGCAGAAATTCAATTTCAAGACGACTAAAAGCCCGGACAAATCAATAGATTTTCGGTTTTTCTCTTATTATATTATTATATACATGAAAACTAAATTACTGAGACATAGACAGACTAAAGAGAGATAACCAAGGGTTGGTTATTTCTTATTTGTTGGTTGGTTTCATTTCATCCTTCAATTTTGTCTCCGCTACTAAATTCTCTTTTCCGGTTCAGAAAACCAAAAGTGACACATAGAAAGTTATATATCGAAAGAAAAAGATAAATAGGCCAACTGATTTGATCGCTCTATCGGATTGATTCCATTGTGAAAGAGAGAGAGATAGAGAGAGATGGAGGTCAGAAACAGCGTTGCGATGGACAACTCGTCAATGGCAGCACCTCAACAGCCCTCACCGCCCTCGAAGCAGAACAAGCCATCCCCAAATTCAGTTGACACTAGTTCCGTCTCCCAGAGGTCGGTTCCTCTTTCAAGATTTCTTCTTTCTGTTTCCTTGTTCAACTGTTATTCTTATTCCTAGATTATGTGCTTTTTGTCGTTTTGGCACCACCATGGACGCCATCTAATCCCCATCTTATTCCCCCTTTCCCGCTTCTCTTTTCAGGCTTCAGAAGGAGCTGATGTCTCTCATGGTATGTGATTTCTCTTATTAGTTATTCCCTTCTTCTTGGTAAAGTTCAGTTACTGCTACTTCAATAATCGTTTTACTTGATATTCAGTAGTTTTGGCTTTTGCCGAATCTGAGTTTTCTATCTTTAAATTCTTTGTTTTGGGTAAGTAATCGAAAGTCCTAGTTCGACTCTCTCTACATCAATTTGGGTTTTCATTATCTTGAACTTCTTATTGGTTAATGATATCTGGAAACTACTGTTGAATAATCTGCTTAGATGGTTAAAAGATATTGTTTTTTTTCTTTTTTCTTCTTTAATTTTTTTTCTTGCAATCTGGAAATTATCTTCAAACCTTCTATCGTTCTTTTTTACCTTTTTTTTTTATATTTTTAATCTTAACTCTCAAACTATTAGTGTATCGGTGTATCCAACTTCCCCATGTCACAATTCCAAGTCATCATGGTGATGAGCTACCTTTATCTCTTGTTATGATCATCTTGTTGGTGATATGTTAAAAGCGAAAAAAACTATAGTCTTTTTTGCGTCCCATTTTAGGCAAAATTTTTGCTTTCTTCTCTGGATGCAAGATTCTAAATTATTGGTCCACAATGAATTCGAATTTCATTCTTAAAATGAGTTAGCATGTTCAGGAAATCATTCCCTGAATAACTGAATTTTCCCTCTCTGCAAAACTTATCTCGGCAGTACAGGAGGGCCATGACCTAATCTTGTTCTTTTCTCTGCCAGATCATAATTTGAAGTTATTCCGGTCAGTGCTACTGGGGTAGCAAATAAAAAAAAGAAAAAAAAAAAAAGGGAAGAGAAAGTTCTTTTTTTCTATCCTCAGTCTGAAGTCTTGTAGTGGAATCACTAGGGGTTATTTTCTTTGTCGGAAAACTAATAGTGCTAAAAAAGATTATAGTTCAGAAAACTACCTTGGTTTTGAGGCTGTGAAGATAAAACAAAAAAAAAAGGATATAAAGAATTCGTGTTGTATGATCTATGTAATTAATCAATTTCAGTGAAACCAGGGTTCAGGTTATCAAATTTATATAGTGAAAGTTAGGTTTAATAGACTGGAAGAGGGAATAGAATGTATCCCAAGATAGCAAAGTGGAGCAGTCAAGACATTTACTAGTAAATTAATTAAGAAGAAGCCTCTCACAACATCAATGATGTATGCTTGAAACAAGGAGATGAGGTAGTACATATGGAAATAGGGGTTTGGTTTTCTTTTATATCTCTTACGGATCAAACTGGCTAAGATGGCTACTCTCCTAATTGTGTGAAACGACATTGAATTCTATTAATGCTTTTCATATCAAAATAACTTCTTTCCCCTTACTGAAGTAAAACTTTTCTCAAACTACATAACTAAATCTCTTACTAGAAGGTAAGAAGTCCTCTAAATGGAATAAAAAAGGAACATAGTTCCCAAATCTCTGTAAAAAGCATATGTTTAGATTAGACAACTGATTATTATTTCTATTTGTACCAAAACTGAGCAGATAGGGCATTATTTTAACAATGTTCTAAAAGTAGTAAATAAGCTTTTTTTTCTGCATGCCTGCATCAGAATTTCTTTTTCCTTTCCCTGATTTTATTGTAAAAAAAAAATCTTTTTCTCTATGTATGTCTCATGATTTATTTGGGAAAAATATACTTTGTTTAACATGTATGCATTATTTGAATATATGTCTACAGCTGCTTATCGGGCATATGGTACACGTTCTTAATTTGTATAATTGTTATATGCTCCAGCTCACTGCATTTAGAAAGATTGGAATTGCACTATTGCCCTGAAAATACAAAATGTAGATAATGATTCTGTGAAGGACTTACTTCCATCAGAAGTCCTTAAAAGAGTATAAGACTTTTGTTTCTGATTATTATACCAGCCCAAACTCTTGCTTGGTTTATTAGTTATCACTATTCACAGTGTTTTTATAATGTTATAACTTTTCTTTTATAGATGAGCGGAGATATCGGGGTATCAGCCTTTCCTGAGGGTGAGAACATCTTCTCCTGGATTGGCACTATTGAGGGTGCAAAGGACACTATATACGAAGGTTTATCTTACAAACTGTCTCTGCGCTTTCCCCTGGATTACCCATTTAAGCCTCCCCAGGTTAAGTTTGAGACACCGTGCTTCCATCCAAATGTTGACCAGTATGGTAACATTTGTCTAGATATCCTTCAGGTAATGATCATTCTAATCAAAACGTGTCAAGGAAACACTAAGAAGAATGCCCTATGTGGATGGGGAAATTTGGAAAAAGACTTGCTATTATGTATATACCCTCCACTCAGTGCTTGTAGAAGGGTTAGGGAGAATTGCTTCATTCCACTTACCACTAACACTGGTGTAGTAATGGCAAGGAGAAGGCATTCACCTCATCCAGATTAATATTGCTTGTGTCTATTGTTTTTCTCCTACAGCTGATGCAATCTCTCTTTTGTTTCTCCATAGGACAAATGGTCATCAGCTTATGACTGCAGAACCATTCTATTGTCCATCCAGAGCCTGTTGGGAGGTTTGTGTTTCTTCTGTTTTTGGGCTTTCCCCTCTTGTATGCATGCCTTCATCTTACTTGTTTGTTCTCATGTACAGAACCCAACATTGATAGTCCTCTTAATAACTATGCTGCAGCACTCTGGAATAACCAGGAAGGTGGGAATCATCTTACATATTCAGCCATGCTATATTTCTGTTCTCATTTCTCTTCTCCTATTTGGATGGTAGAACTAAAGGTGAATTGGGAACATTGAAAACATGATATCTGGGAGAATTATTGAACTGTGAACAATTTATGGCTTACTTATTACCTAAGTTGTTGGCCTGATCTAGCCATCCCGTATGTGGTATGCACATGGACAACGTGCACAGAAGCAACAATAGTCCTATTGGTGGAAGCAAAGAGCTTTTCTAGGTCAAAGCATGAGCTGATTGGGTTATTGAATCCGTCCAAGATTGTCCCAACTAATCGTGGATTGCAGTCTCCCCGGTTTTTTTTCCAGGATAGCAAGGCAAAAAGGATTCTTGCCTCACCTTTTTATCATGTTGCAAGTATATCTTGCTTCTTTTCAAGGGAAACACCTAGCAGCTCACAGGCTACTTTATTGAATGTTCTAGGGTCTTTCGACGCTATGCATCTCTCAGTTAATGGTGTTTGATTCCTTAGCCATAAGTCACACGGTTAAATTTTCATTAATAGCCAAGACTTGTGATGTTAGAAACCCAGATGAATATTCAAATGGCTTTTTTCTAGGCCTCTGGATCCGGACCTATAAGTGCAGGATAGTATATCTACAAATTTATTATATGAAATCATGATTATGCAATGGGCGAGTATACAAAAACTACAACCTTTTTCCCATGTCATCTAAAAATATTATACAGCGTTGCACTTGTTGATATATCTGATCATTCAACATTTGTTCCTTTATCTTTGCAGCTTACAAGAAAATGATCCACAAACTGTATACAGATGGGGAGGCATTTGAAAGCTAATTAGCAAGGTTTTCATCGCTTGCTGGTGGTGATTATCTTTATTTTAACTCCCTCGGAGACTGCATCTTCTCTACAACATTCTTGAGAAAGAGTATTTTGAAGATGTCAAGATATATGTATTTTTCTTTTCTTTTCTGCAAGTTGAAATTTTTATCTTTGGATCATTTGATGTCTAGTAATTTGGGTGACCCAGTAAAAGGGTTTTTTTTTTTTTTTTTCTTTTGAACATGGCAATATTCAACCTGTATATATAATTAAAGAAAGCCTACACAATCAACTTTTTTTTTTTCATTTTTGCATGATTTGAATTCTAAAGATGATGGGTCATGATTGGGGTTGTTGCCTTCAATGACAATACTCAACCTCCTGATGGAGGCTTAAAAGTAAAAATATAAAATGTTAGTATATATGGATTAATATGGTCGTTATCGTTAAATGGCTCCCATCTGACAATGGAATTCAGAATGGGGAGATATTAGGTTGTGCTTGTGAGGACGGTGTGAGGATGAATTCTGCTGACCTAACTCTTCGTTTGGCTATGCATCAAATTTGTTCATGTTGGCGACCAAAACCCTATCGCAGCTGAATTAACATTTCCCGATGATGAAATTCGTGGGGGGCAATCACGTAGGGGGCTGATTTGAACTCAATTTGAGATCTTAAATGTGCCCCAAAAACACCTCACATATATCTCAAGTGCATTGAGAACGAAACATCTTTCCAAAACCAAGTCGGGATAATCTTGCAAGTTGCAACACTTAAAAGCTGTGCATTGGGAAGTGGGAGCAGACTGGTTACGGCTAAGGGTATCAATGGGCCACCAAACCAACTGACCGGAAGATCTATGCGCAGAACCTGAACCTGAAAAGTAGGGTCTAGACTAGATCAAAACATAGAGAAGAAACATTAAAATCCATGTCCAGTCCAGTAGATGTATAACAACATAGTCATATGAGAGCAAAAGAATCTTGAATTTTGGAAGGTAAAGTTGATACAATCACTTGCTACACTGTGTTGTGTGTTTTGAGCTATATAATATATAACTAAAACTAGATCACGCGCCAAAGAATTGTACATTCGTTGGATATGAAAACGGGCCTGTTCTTACGCGCCAGGCGGTGATATTATAAAGACAATATCTAAGATTTAGCTCCTAACCTGAGATAACACGACACAACGACTATTTAAATGGCTAGCGTGATTTAGCACTAAATAATTGAGATTGAGACTTTTAACATCTCGTCTCCCTATACAAATTTTGCCCAAAAGAAAGAGAGAATAAAAATCGTTTTGCCTTGAGAACTGTTTCCTGCCTAAAAGATATTTACAAATGAACAAAAAAAAAAAAAAACATATGCATGTAGATGAGTTATTTCTCCCTCAAGTTATCTGGTAGGGCAGCTGCCTTGCAGATGGGGCAGACATTCTTCATCGACAACCATTTCTTGATGCACTCCACATGGTAATCATGGTTGCAGTTCTTCAGTGTCCCAATCTCATCCTCGTTCTTATACTCTTCCTGCCAAATGCGGGATCCGCAAATAATAACACAGTTTAAAATCTCATCAACAACTCAAATTGATTTCTGCTTGGAATTGGATGAAAGATTCTGATTGGAATGTAAATCTTGCTTACCAGGCATATTACACAAGTTCCTTCATCCTGCATCTCATCTGCTGCAGAACAATAAATCATCTCTGTCAAACACTTTGAAATCATGTCTTCAGATAAACCTGTGCTCACCATCCCAATCCTTTCCCCTAAAGCAAGTAGTTCCTGTTCCATGCCAAAATTTTAGAACTGACTAAAAAAATAGCAATTATGAATATAAAAAGGAACATGAAATGGAGAAAAAAAATTTGATAATTGAGATGGAGAAAAATATTATCACCTCATAACTCATATTGTCTATATCTAGCCTCATCTCCCTATGCTGATCAAACAAATTTCTGGAACCATATAAGGCTGACCGATCCACCATCATAAGACCCTACCATGAAATAACAAATACTTGCGATCAATTGGTTAATTGAAAGGAATAAAAATTCATAATTTCCTGATTGGCACCAAAGACTACAATTTGCTGCCTCAGCCATGGTGGATAGAAATCATGCAACAAGTTGAAGCAGCAGAGCTTTGGTCATTAGCCATATTCATCTAACAACTAAGTTCTGGACTAATGAGATAGATGGGTATTTTGGCACATACAAGTCACATTTTGTCATGGAGAAAATACAAGGAAAAAGGAATTCAATAGGTGTTTGTAACAGTGGAAGCATCAAGATAATTAGTTGATAGCTCTTCCTACCAAAATCCACCTTAGGGCTCAGAATTCTTCAGTGGGACTATACTAGAGAGTACAACGTCTATGCTAGGTTTCAAAAAGAAATTTCTCACACCTCAGACACCACTCTATCATGGGCATCACCATCATTGGAAAGCAGCCGTAACCTCTCAGAAGATATCCTTGACCGTCCATTCCTATCACCATTACGGCGACCTATATTAGACAGTGGCCTTGAATGTCTAGCACTGTATGTTTCTGAAGACAGCAGTGGACTATCATCTGAAGTAGTGGTGCCATATCCCATGCGTGGGTAGCTTGACGCAGCCCTGTAAGCAGGCATGGTCCCTTGAGATAAGCCACTGCGACCTCCTCTCACAGCTTGAGTTGGGAAACCATGAAGACCTTGAGGAACAACAGGAGTTCGGATGGAAAACAAATCTTGGCTATACCTGCCAGCCTCTACAGAACCATTAGTAGTACGACCACCAAGAAATTGGTTTACATCATACCCCAAACCAGTCGTATCTGCAAATTTTCATTAGGAAAATCTCAGAAAAAAAAATCCAAAACGGATACAACAAGGAAATATATCTCTAACTAACCTGAAGGCACTATCCTTCCACGAGAAGCAGGAGAGACAGGAATGTGGTTCCATTCTCGACTGGTTGAACCAGCACTAGCACTCAAACCAGTGAGGTCCACTGTCCCAGAATGATCTAGTAGATGAGCTGTGGAATGAGGATAGTGAGAAGGGTTACTTGATAAATGAGTCCTGGCTAGGTTGGCTTCCAAGTCAAGTGTAGATCGACTTCTCACATTCCTTTGAGAACCTTCACTTGCAATCGAAAGACTGCTGCTTCTATAGGTAGGGGTTATGCCAATAGAATCCCAAGGTAAATGTTCTGAAAGTAAATGTGGTTTCTCCTGCTGTTGGCCAGACGAAGTAGAGTGATCAGATGAATTTACAGAACTACACTGTCTGCTGCTACTACCCCTCTCACAGGTGACAGAAATTGCTGGACTTTTTCTTTTGCATGGCCCCCTTCCATTGCCCATATTAGGACCAAGAATATTGGCCTCAATTCCAAGAGTTGCATTTCTGTAATAGCTAGAAGAAGACGCATGGTTAACATAACCCTGCGGGATTGGGCAGATGCTTCCAGAAGCTGATGGATTCATGAAGGGATCATAAGAGGAGCCTGAAGCAGCTTGCCGGTGAAGTGGCTCCATGCTCAGACTCAAGGGAGAATACTCATTTGACCTCAGTGCTGAATTCCAATGAGATGCAACATTTACTCCACCCATTGACATGTTCCCCACGGGAAAAGCGTAAGAACTGTTTTCTGAAGCACTGACCCTGCCTGCAATACAGACTTGAAAATAAGTTATTATAATTATGACAGTGCTCACCCACAGGCCTATTTTAATAGATGGCAACCAGATCCAATGCATATGTAGGTTTAAACCTCCTAGGTGAACCCATCAAAGGTAGGTTCTAAGCATTAGACATGGTTACCATATAATCCTGAAAATTCCTATCACAAATGTAATTACTATCTTAATATGGTTTCCATGGATCTAACCTTCCTAGATCAGCATTAGATAATTGAAGGAATGCACATAAAAAAGGGATCTAAGGCTGTGATACCAAGGTGGATATAAGGCTGCTCAACGTGTATGTGACTCTGATTATCATGGTTCATCTCAAAAGTTTGTGATGTGCCAAAGATGTGTCTATGCCCCATAGCAACGTCACCTCAAAGTTCAAGATGGCTAGGTCCTGAAGTGAAAGAAGCTAAAGAAAACACAACCTGCACAGAAGAGAAAATAATTCAAAGAAATTTAAAGTGAAATCATACAGAACATGCTAGATTGCATATACAAGAAGCATTCACCAATGATACCAAACATCTCATTGCATTAACGACATAAATATTATTAGCTCTGTTGAAAGTTATATGGCACAATGAGAAAAGCAAGGAGTAATTATTCATTCATTAATTGGACAACTAATCTTAGCCATCAAAAGAATTATTGCTTGATCCCAACAAGAAGGTTCATAATGCTGACTGATAAAAATAAGATCCTTTCTCCCCCACAAGAGAGATCTATATCTATCAAGGAATAAAAGTATCAATTGGTATGAACTGATAGGCATTGATTTTTGCTCCAGAAAGTAGAAAGTAACAGGTAATATTAGGGATGACCTTTAAAGGTAGCCTTTTTTTGTTTGGACTACCTACATGAACAGAATTTTAAGTAGGGGCAATTCATCTGGAGTCCACCGTGTTTTATGTAAGGAGCAGATCAAAACAGTTAACCATCTGATGTTACATTGTAGATTCTCCTATTAAATATGGCCAAAGATATTGAAGTTGTTTGAGGTGAAAACCTGCAATTCAGAATTAATTTATATAAAGTTGGAGAGTGGAAGGCCTAACCAAGAGGGAGAAGTTGGCATGGAATACTGCTCCTGCAACAGTTATCTGGTGTGTATGGAAGGAGAGAAATGCAAGGATATTCAAAAACAAAAGCAGCCCAGTAGATACAGTGTTTCAGAAAATCTTGACAAAATATTGATTTGCTATGAACAAGTTATTTAAGGATTATAGTTCCTCTTTTGCATATGAAAATCTTTTTGTAAAGCAGGGTGTGGGGGTATAGGATTGTATGGGCAATTATTGTAAAATCCCTGTGTACTGCAGCTTGTTGTCCATGCTTATTGTTTATTTAAATGAAATTATACTTTTACCTTCTCTCAAAATATTTGGGATTCAGAGGGATTATGAAAGCCCTATTAAACACTTCAAGACAGCTCAATACTCTGGATCCACAAGGAATAGAACTTACTGACTAATAAAAATTATAATCATGGTCCACATTGTAGACCCATGATGATACTTACAAAAAAAAGAATATTTTCTAAAATTATCATATAATTCTTAAGAATTATAAATACATAAGGCAATATTAAGATAGGTATACAATGGATTTATAATTGACAATTGAACTCCTTTTAAAAACATATGCAATGCTATCTAAATTTCCAAAAAAAAAGCTTTAGTTAGAGGTAGATAAAGTAGACCAAGGTTGAGAGTCAATCTGTCTTGAAGAAGGTATAATTGGCTAAGGAGATGAGCGTTGACAGATTACTCATGGAGGGGGATTCCAAGTTGGTTATTAGTTGGCTAAAGTCTCCAGAATTTGTTGTTTAGACTTACAGGGAAGAGGTGAAGTGATTTAAATGGCTGACTTCTAACAGGACAGTGAGGATTCAATGGGAAAGGAGATCTGCAAATGGGCTAGCTGACTGTCTAGATAAGCAAGGGCCAAGGGATGCATAGGGATAACCTTTCGTGGGCTAAACTTTAATTTGAGATTTTGAGGCTTCACTTCACGCCTCTATGTGGGAAGTTTATTGTATCACTTGTTTTTGATATACTTCAATAAAATTTCTTCTTTACTTATCAAAAAAAAAGTAGACTAAGGCTGCATTTGGCTTTGTCGAAAATAAGGCCTTTTCTCCTTTTACAGGCAGAAAAAAAATGAGAATAGTTCAATTATAGTCATTTGGTAAAGTAAAATTCTATCCAAATAATTATTTTGACCAGGCAAATTAAAAGGATATATCGATTCCTTTTGCAGACTGGAGTTTCAAAAGCACATGAGCGCTAATTCAAACTTCAATGAAATTCAAAAGAAAATCCCATAATCAAATCTGAAAATAGATTTGCAAATTTGCACTTCTACCAACATGATAAGGATGACCACCAAATAAAATTGAACTTCTAACCACAAAATTTTAGTCATTGAAATCTGACCCAGAGTTCTATGAAACATCAAAATCACAAATATGGCCTACAGACAAAAAATGAACCACCAAACTGAGAAAGACTCAGAACAAATAAAGGGAGACCAATTTGGGCACATCCCATTTTGTAAAGGGGGCACACCTCTAATTATTAGTCAAAAAGTACATGCATTGAAAGACAATAGCATCCCAGTAAATACTTTGTCTTCACCTGGGATTTGCCTGGTTTCTCTAAAAGAGGTGTGCCAGTCAGTCAGAAAAATAAATAAATAAATGAACAGTTAAAAATTTGAACAGCCTAAAGACAAGAGACTTGGAGAAAAAAGTTTGACACCAGATGTTAAAAAATTCCAACTGGAGCATTGCTAAAATATGATTTAACATCAGGAGAAAATATCCAAAAGAAGCTTCCTGGTTTACATGTTATTAGGGGGGAGCGGAATACCTGTTTTCTGTGTCATGGAAGTGGACCTTAGATAGCATTAGTTTTAGCAGTGGGCCCTACAGGGCTGCACCTTGGACTGGGACTGGAAAGACAGACTTGACCCTAACTCAGGTTTGACTTGGACTGAGACATCATGTAGCTCAAGCCTGCTTACCTTCTATGATATATGAACCCCATTTACATTTGTAAAAGTTGTAGGGCCCAGCATACTGACACTACATAGTCCCAACACATACATTATGCTGTGCATATGAATGCCTTTTTTTTTTGTAAAGTTTCATATATTGACATCTAAAAGTCTGAAACTTATGTTTTTTTTCCTTTTGTTCTATTTCTAAAATGGACTATATATAAAAGCTCATACGAAAGGAACAAAATCAAACCTGACCAGCAAACCAGGGCCGAACCAACCTCACCAGAGCCTATCCAGGTCTAAGCTTAGGCAGGGTTTAAGCAGGGCTAGCTATCTTGGCCTATGAACTAGGGTTATCTGGGTCATGCCCTCCTTATAGGAACAAAATAATTTTTGAAAGAATGATGAAGTTGGTTAGAAATTCAGCTTAGGTTCATTGAAGGCCATTCTTAAACTAGCATACCCATCCAAAACAGTAAAGTAAATAGTAATTGTATGCCAACTTTTTTAGTACATTAGGTTATTTCATTGCATCTTATAGCCCTGTTGTAGATGCATAATATCGTACTTGGAAAATTATATGCATTTTTAACCTCGTGGCAGAAAAAATAAATAAGAGAGTATGTTAATTTGGCATTTCCAACATTGGACAACTAAAATGAACATGTTAACTTGCAGTTTCCAAAAATCTTCCATCAAAATTATAACTAATTTTGAAAAGAATATCGAACCCAATAATTATGAAAAAACTTTCTATAAATTAAAAATTTTCCTTCCAAGAAGCTATGTGAGCTTGAAAATGTGAATTGGAGAAGATAACAATGAGGTTAGCAAATCTGCATCAATCATTTCTTTTTTCAAGATGAGTCCTGCTATGGTACCAAAAGAGATATGGTACATAACAAATTGCAGTCAATCAACTGGTATTAACTCCCATTCAAATGGGATTCTGATTGGTTAAAATTATTTAGGACTGTACCTTTTTTGGTACCATAGAAATAGCCATATGAATATATTCTAAAACATCCTTTTCATTCATAAAAAAATCAGACCATTTATATTCTTAATTCCAACAAGCTTAATAACAGGTCTTGTTGAGATACTTCAATTTTATATTGGATTTCCAACAAACTCTAATAAGAGAACATAAAATCTCACAAAATCTGGGCCATCAGCTGTGAAGGACATGCCCCGTCAGCTAAAGATACACCATTAATAAAAAAAATACCTGAATATTTCTTGCCTGAAAATTCGAACCCTAGGGAGAGTATCATCCATGGGCTAAAAATTAAACCCAGTAGTTGCCATCAATTAAAAATAAACAGACTAACTTGGCGGCTTTAGGCAAGGATGTGTTATTAAGCTCAAGTACTCCAAAGGGAAAGCTAATATCCACCGTGGCTTTCTGACATTTCTGCAAGGCTGTGCAGCAATTTAGGACAACACAAAAATGATAAGAAAACCACATTGTTAACACCTGATATATGGCCCAACAAGGCACAACTGTAATGGAAACTAGGCAACTTAGTGCAACCATAACTTATAATATATAACACCCAAAGGCAAAAGGAACTATGGGGAGGTAGATCATTGCAGTCACAAATATGGTCATGCTTGGGAAGTGTTATTAGAGATTTAACAAACAGACAAGGACATTAATGGAAGCAGATCATTGCAGTATGGGTTGCAATCATGGCTAGGATCCTGGGTTGGGGGGAGAGGAACCACCTCCAATGGATGCTCCTTTTAAGGGCATAGAGAGGAGCTACAATTGCCTCATCAAAGGATTACTCTCAGAATGGGGGAAGGAACAAGAATAAGCGACTGGTAATAGACCAGGTGTGATAACAGGCTCCTAAAATAATTATATTCAGATCTATATTCGATTGTTGAAGATAAGGAAGCTACAGTTGCACAACCATACAAAATAGTAGGAGGGAAAGTGGTCTAGAACCAAGGTTTAGAAGAAATTTTTGGGATGAGGAACTAGAAGAGGTTACAGCCTTGTTGCAGAAGCTACAAGATCATCAGCCAGTTTCTGGGATGAACACATTAGGGAGTAGAGGTAGGACCAGTCAAAAGCCTTTACAATAAGGACCCTCACAGGGAAACTAGAGCTTACGAGAAAAATGAAGTCCATCAAAGGTTGCATTATGATGTAGTCTGCAGTGTTTAGGAAAATGTCCAATAAGAAACCAACTGTCAAGAAAAGTATGGACCTTCTATGATACAACTGTGTGTAATTCCAAACTGATCTGGAGAGTGAACCACCTACTAGTCCACTGCTCTTTCAGAGTAAAGGTATGGGAGAGTTTTTCTGCAAAAACTCAATGCAAAGTGGTGCTTTCTTAAAACACTAGAAGAGGTCATCGAGGGGTGAAACATTCATTCAAAGCTTAAACAGAAAGGGCAGATTAATTTGAAGGATTGTACTTCAGCCATATGTTGGACTGTGGAAGGAGCACGCCAGAGGAATATTTGAAGACAAATTGATGAGATCACTAGAACAACTGCAATGATTCATTCTTGGATAACTGTGGGGAAGGAATTGTGAAATGTGCAGTATATGAATTATTTTTCTTGGAAGACACTTTTTAATTAACCCAATTTTTGCTTGGAGGGAAGGGGATTGTATTTTGTACAGTCACTCACCATATAGGGAGTATTGATAGACTTTTTTTTTTTGAGAAAAAGTTAAGTGATTATATTAAAAAGAAGACAGGTACACGAGGAGATGGATGTTTATATGATGTTTCAGCTTTCTCTCGGATGAATGAAATTATACTTTACATTTAGGAAAAAAATCAGAATGATATTTATTTATGGATGCACAAAGTACACGTGTACCATGAAAAGATCAAATTATGAGTGTCATTGATAGGTAAACATGTAGATCTAGAGACAGGTTTGTTTCCTTAAGAAGATAAACTTTCTGACAGCTCTGTCAAAATCAGAGCCCAAATTTGTACAGCTCTGAACCATATACAATGCTTGGAGTTGCTGCCTTCAATAATTACAGAGATGCTTACAATTTGAGTTCTTTCTTGTAAATAAAAGAGGGTGTTCTTGGCCAACAATCAAAAGATGATTCCCTCCTCGTCAAAAGAAGCTTTGTTGACTTGTTCAATATTGACAGTATGGCAAAAAAATGTCCAGGGACATTCTTGAAACCATAGAGAAGAGCAGATAATGAAAACCCCGAGCAGCATACTGAAGCTTCAAAGGAAAAGAGCATTCATGGAAGTATCCAATAGAGATAAGGAATATATTCACATCTTCCTGGAAATTTTTTCTACATCCAAGTCCCAAATTAAGGCTACGCTAGTTTGTGAAGCATGCATTTCAGCAGACAAGTTTAGGATCATCTATATTGAAATATCAATCAGCAATAAGGACTTTGATCCAAAATCCCAAACTAGGGCACTTAAGCTAGCCCTAAAGCAGCCATTTCAGCAAAATTATGATCAACCACTCTAATATCAATTAGTGATCAGGATCTTTATCCAAAGAGACAACTCTCATCCATCTTATTATTAACAGTCATTCTAGAAATGAAGTGGATAATTAGTTACAACATCTGCATGATATCCATCTTCCCCCCTCTCTCCACTTGATGAAATACTATTGTGTCCAATAGCCTTCTCATACAAAAAAGTTTCCTCCATCTTGCCAGTTATGATCACTCTTTTCTCTCGTTAGTAGCTAGTTCCTCGATGCACAGTCCAACTAATAACTGTTTTTTGCAATCCATGACCTCTACATGAAAGTGCAGAATTTAATATGCCTTCAAGCATCATTCTGTCCAAAATGCAATATAAACTACAGGCATCATGCATAACCGTAAACCCCAAACAGCACCATTTCATTTTTCAGTAGGAAGGGGCTTCCTGAAATGCAATGTGAAATAAGGAGCAGGAGATAGTCTGCACAAGTCTCATGACAAAGAGGATACATACAGTGAACTTATTTACCATCCTGCCCTCCATAATTACCACTTACTGCAGATAAAGTTGAGGTAACTCCCAATGCCAATTAAAAAAGCATTGGCACAAACGTCTGAAGTGCATAAATACTTTCATCCAAAGTAATAGTTAACCCATCCCACTTACATTGAAATCAGGGCCTTCAAATGAAAAATTGTGGCAAATAAGGTGATCCATCATGTCAAAGTCAGCATAGCCCCAATAGCAAGAAACTGTGGATTATATCTGGATCTTTCATATCATCAATTCTCTTTAGCTATACCAAACATCCTGAGTTTCTACCATAAAAAAACTAGTCCTAAGGATCCTACCATCCTCAGAAAGTACCATGGAGGTACAAATGAAATAACAGCCTCCATTTGTTGGAATAGCATGGCTGTGTTGTAATTTGTGATAATACATTCCATAGAACAAGGAGGTAAAGATGATTCTGGAAACCAAGAACTGTACTACTTAATCTCTACAGTCCGTGCTCCAATACAAGAGCCTTAAATTCCAGCTGGTAATAAATAATTGATCTTGATGGGAAAACAAGATTTTCAGGAATGGAGATCTTTTATTTTGTTGCCAAACTGAGGACAAGCTTTCTGGAACACCATTCATAACTTAGTTGAAGGCTGTAAATGAGAAAGACTAACCAACCAACCCAAATTTGACTGTTCTGTAGATGGCCAGGAAGCAACTACTTGAAGACAAAATGAAAGTGCCTGTTAGAAGTTAAAATTAATGAATACCATGAACCAAACATTTGGACTATTTGAACAGCTAAGCTAAGACTTACAAAAGGTATAAATAAAAACTTAGTGGGAAGTGGCATAGGTAGTTCAGTGAATCACACAATCCCTCAAAAGACCTGACGATATCAATGCACAAATTTTCAAGAAAAACTTCTGGAGGAATAAAGGACCAGAACTAAAATCAAAAGAAAACCTACTTACCTTAGAAGGAAAGATTCCTGATCAAAATCTCCCATAAGAATTGATGTGATAAATCTCAGAGGAAACAGACGAAGAAATAAATATATTACCATCATCATCCCTGAACCTGCATATTTGAATTGAAACCACCTAAACCCAGGAGGTTGAAACCCATGACAAAACAACTTAGCTTCTATAAATCTTCATAAAGCTTGTTGAAAGAATGAATCAAGCAAGAAATCATGTCATTGTAACACTTAAAATGCTTTAGTTCTGATTTAACCTTTCTACCATGGTGATGGGTAAGTATTGGTTTTGTTCTCAGGACCGAGCTACCTCCATTGTGTAGCCCCATGAGAAGAAGAAACATGACCAAGGTGTACCATAGCCCTTTTTAGGAGTTTAAAAGAAGTAAAGTTATTTGCTAAGGGAGTCAAAGATTCAATAGCGAGGGAACCAAAAGATAAGGCTACAAAATCCAAATGTGGTTTTCAGGAGGGGGGACACATGAATATCTTTAAAATGGCAAAAGGAGGCAACTCCCTCAATCTCTACTTTTCCTAGTGATCTTCAAATTTTATATTCCCAGAGAGAACTTAGCAAATAGAATGGCCGAACACCACTTACCTATTTGGATTGAAATTGGAATAGCTAAAAAGTCAATGGAAGTTGATGAGGGATTATCAACCCACCAGAAAATGTCAATTTCGATATGATGATTATTACCCAAAATAGTATATAATGAAAGGATATGGAGTAGATTTTGATAACACCATTCTAGGAGCAACTCAGAGATAACTAATGGAAGTTGAAATTGCTAGCTCCTTTTGGGGCTGATTCCATACTAGAGCAAATGACCAATGGCCATATCTAGAAAGCATAATTAGTGCAAAATGAGATTGATAACCCCTTTGTTGTTCATCCCATTTCAGAGCAAATGACTAATGCCCACGCTTAAACAAACCTCTTTCTTTAGTTTGTACATAACTACCCAATTGACGGGCTCTTCTTTCACCGCCTCCTCACAAAAGAAAGTTTTGTAGAAGTTAGATGCAATTCTAATCTTAACCACAAAGTGGAAAGTGAATAATCAATTGGAATTTAGAGTGACCTCAACTGGTGTAATCTTCTTTCATAGTGTTATTCCTCTCATTCATGTGGCAAGCAGGGTTAGCAAAGTATCAACTAGTCATCAACTTGTTGCATTAGTAACATTGATGGAATCTCTCTTCATATTTTTCCATAATCAGAACCAAAAGAGCAATAGATTATAAATTCCCAACTCTGCACTAAATATTTGACTGGCCACTTGTAAACCAAGATTCCTCTAAAGCTCTCCAAGACCTCTGACAAAAGCTCTTCATTACTTAATACCATATAATCCACCTTTAAATCTTTCAAAACCTGATAAATGGTCATGCATTACATAGCTAATTACGTACCATCTGGTGTTCCATGCCAAATAAACTTCTCCATGTCTAATAGCAATGCCACTTGGGCCAAGGTTCAAAGTATCGACACGCATCGGCCTGTATCGGCTGATACGTATCATTTCGGGAGCTCCCTGATAGGTTCTGACTGGTTCAGGGGGTGGAGCCTTAAACTGGCCCCCTGAACCGGTTTTAAAATAATTAAAAAAAGTAAAAAAAAAAAGAAGTGCCGATATGACCCGATCGATATTTTGAACCTTGACTTGGAATATCCATTTGTAGTTACTTTAGTTATTAACTCTTCCTTCCCGCTGTTCAAAAGATTGTGAAATTTCTTAATTAAGCAAATATGTCCCATTATCGTCACATGTAGGCAAATCAGAGCCATTTCCCTTTAAGTTTTTTTGTTGTATTCAAACATCTAAGATCCATTGGACATCCAATTTTTTAAGTGGCAAGTACATTTTTAGATGACCATTACCATATGACTTGGTTATGTTAATATAACCGGCATCTTAAGTCTGATAAACTCTTCAAATCTTCCATCAAGAAATAAATCAATTTCACGGAAATAAAGATGAACTTTCTTGCCTGATTCAAATCTATCTAAGCCAATAATGGAATTCCACAGTAGTCCGATCAATGTTTTTCAACAAAAATCAGCCATCTTCCTGAAGTAACTACAGCATTAAGATTCCCAAAGCTAACTAGGAGGACCACAGTATTTATCTCATAATTAGATCATCCAATGATCAATTACACCAAGAAAATGCCCCTTATATGTCACCTCCATAGATCTGGTTGTGAATGCTTCGCCCAGCTGCTGGTCTTGGAAATGACAAGTTGTATCCTCGAGCTAACAACTATGAATCTTATCATTTTAATACTCAAAAAAGAGTAGATTGATATTCATCAAAAAAAGGGTAGATTGATATCATCCTGTATCAAGGGAATGATTTGTACTGCTAATACTATATAGTTTTCTAATGAAAATAGCTCATTGAGATAAACTACTTAACCTAATGAAATTCTTGTGCCACATCAGCTTCCAGTTTCCAACTTCTATTCCAATAGACAATATATCATCTGATGAAAATTTGTGCATGTTCAAGTTCCATTCTCTCTTCTAGTGAGCTGATATGCACAAGAGCATCCTTCAGAGTGCACACAATAAGAAAAGCAAAAACCATCTACAGATCTACCCAACCAACTATTCAAATACTATCTGATTTTACAGATCCAAGAAATGCATCTAATACTTTGGCATATTTCTCTGATTAAAGTTGCTAAATCAGAAATGGCATTAATCCATCCCGAAGGGAGTATCTAATAAATCTGTGGATAGATTAAAAGATGGTTAGTAATTGAAACTCCAATAGGTTCATAAAGAAGTAAATTAGTGGCTGATTACAAAAAAGCTACATTAAGATTAGTGCAGACAGGTAAGAACTCCCAGTGAAGTCATCTGTTTTCCCTTACAGGATTAGATATTAAATTAGCAATTGGTTTGGTAATCCAATTAATTTATTCCCTCTAAAATTTTGCATTAAAATGTTATGGCATAAATCCCTAGATGCCTCTAGTAGGTTCCAGGTGTTTGGGTTGACTATGGTATTAAAAGCCATCTGAATGCTAATTGAGATGAATCTCCACAAGATAGATGGTTCATTAGCAGTTAAGTGCACATGATTCTGGACGTTCAGTAATATAGGAAAGCATCCCCAAGAAATAACATTTGCTATATACCATAAGTTGTTAAAGTATAAGAGTTTCTCATGCAGGAGACAGGTTTCAATTTGGTTGAGGTCATTGTTTGATGGTCAAATCTTGGGATGATAAAGAGTGAAAATACAGGTCCAAGTTAGAGAGCAGACACTCCATGCTAAAAACACCAGTACAAGAATTGGGTATTATGGACTTCGACTTGGACAAGCCAATGATAACCTTTAGCATAGTCAGGATGCCAGAATGCTGCACTGTTGCAATACATGAAGGAAAGAATCGTAGTGGATGGATTGACACACCATTCAATAAAAGGTGACTAGAGAGGAACTTCCACTCAAAAAGCAAAACCAACAGTGATACTTCTTTTTATGGATAACTGTTCAAAAATGTTATTATTATAGAAAAGAGCAGATTACAAAGTTACAAAGGTGGTTAGCCTCAACTAACCCCTATTATTACATTTATATCATCCCATTATGCTGTAATGCCCCTGTACATATGATCTCTCATGGCCCCTTTGCGAGGCCATCTGCTAAAACCTTTTGCAGACCAAAATATCCACTTCATAATTGTTCCCAGCTTCCTCTTAATTCCTGGTTAGAACATTCAGCAATATGATTTATCAGATTCAGCAATCTTGGCTGGCTGCTTAGTCCTTGCAAGGTTGCCCATAAATTCTGCTTTGGTTGAATCACCCATTCCTATCAGCCCAGAAAAGATTGCAATGTTGTGACCTTCATTTCTGAATATTCCCCCACATCCACAAAACCCGGGTTCCCAAACTGCAGTCATCATAATTTAATTTTATGACATGGTGAGGGAGCAATCCATTGAGTAATGCTAATAAAGCTCCAGAAGAAGAGCCGGCCACCTGTCTCCAATTTCTCAAGATGTCATCCATAGTGTAAGGTGAAAAAATCTCCATAGTCTTCATACAATGGGCTACCTTGATTCATATATTTTCAATAGTTGCCTCAACCATCCTTTCCCTATCATTGAACAATGAACAATCTCACATTTCTCACCTCCCACACACACCAAAGAACAGCAGCTTTCGTACATCTCCAAAGAATCTTACCTCTTTCTTAGATGGGGAGGAGACAGAGGTAAGGAACAAGTTACTCAAGTCTACGCAGAGGTCACCACCTGCATCCAACAGAGTCATACTTTCAATGGAAAGTTTAAGAACCCATGAGACTTTCAGCAAGTTGAAATTGAAGGGCCTTCTACAAAAATGCTAATAAGAGTTGGATTCTTCAGTAAAGTACACTGGGACAGGGACTGTCAGCACCTTTGAGCTTATAATGAAGAAATATGAAATCAATAAGGAATAGGAAAATAAGTGTCCAGACCAATCAAGCCTGTTGTCTAGTAGGCAACTAAACACTCTATGAAGAGATAGGAAGCATGCCTGCATGATTTAAGCAGAACAGATACCTTGTTTTTCAGTTCAACTGCCGAGGTGATTGAGAAGATTACCCTGGCACTATATGTATCCGTGCATGTCTTCAAGATTCTGTCTTCCTTCTTGTCTTTGAAGCAAAAACCCCTCCTTTCTTTTGTACATTTTCTACGAAGAAAAACCCTATCTTTTTTATTTCAAAATGAACAAGTGATAAAATTATTTTAAGACTGAAGACCTTGACTTGGAAACCAATTTGCAGAAAATTCAAAAAAAGGGTGGAATATGAATTGAGAAAAATAGAAAAAAAAAGTAAATGACTTAGTTGGGAGAAACCCAGGTTTACCCACTTAAAGGAAAAGAAAGAAAGAAACCAAAAGATTTGAATGAAGTAGAGAATGGAAATTGAAATAATATCTCCCTCAGAGAAAACTGAAAGATGTCTACATCCTCTATGGCAGGATTAGAGTAGAGAAAAGCTTAATGATATCCTATTTTAAATCTTCTTTTAAATACAATGAGTCCTAAATCCATGAAAGAAAATATAGAATCGAGCACTACTCCTAAGATAAGATATTCACATAGACAGCAGCCCTTACAAAAATACATCCTCATGGTCTGTGATAAGAATAGCTTTTTCAAGCTTGCTCAACTTTTTTTAGCTTTCTCTTCAAATACTTTAGGCTTCATGTTCTAACAGGATATTGGTTTGAGGACATGACTGAGTTTTATGGCTTGCTTTACCAACAATCTTCCAAGAAACTTGGGACAAAAGGATATTAAAAATGCAGGTAATGATAATATATTGATATAGTAGAGAATGGCAGTATAGTCCTATTTTCCTATAACTGCCAGGTAGAATACAACCCTCTTAAGCGAAAATAGAATCCATCGACTGGAATTTGTGGTTCCAATAGGTTGAAGGCTTGAAGCATAAGCACTTTCACAGGGCTTAATTTCGTAATAGAGTCGGAAATTGGAATTTATTCAACATTGTAGTTCAAGGCAACATAGCAATGGATTCGTTTCACAGTTTTCCATGTCATTTAAGGTATCCATATTCCATACTTGGCTTCCTCTTCAAAATCATTTTTCCTTGCATGCCAAAATAAAAGGTTAAGGTGGCTCTATAGCAACAACAGGGTTCATAGGATGGCTTTGCATAGTGTAAGATCATGTGCTTGTAACTTGATCTTTTTCTTTCATTCTGGATAATGTACCCTTGGTTTTTTCCTAATAAATCCAGTTTGGCATATAATCATTTGTGTATACGTATATCATATATGGCCATAAAGCAAGCATTTGCTTTTTATATTTTGCTCTACAGGACTCTATCATTTAGTTCTACATCTCTGTTATTTTGGTTAAGTACTATCTATAAGTCCATTAAGATGAAGTGGGATTCTAGACATAGAAAAGAAATAAAGATTACAAAGGAAATCTTCCATGGGAAGATATTTTATTTCTGCTCAAAAAAAAATGATACCTACACTGATGATCATTCTTGTATAACATGGCAAATTGGCAATCTTACATCTAATAAAGATGGTCATTTGTTTCCATCCCTTATTTATCTAACCCAATGTTCATATATAAATCCTGAAGTCGAATAACATAAGCAATCACTTCAAAGACAACAGAAATAGTGTTATTCATGTAGAAAACAAGATGGTACTGCATATATGAACTTTGAATTGATATTGGTCAGCTTAAAATGAAGATACCAATTAATGTTATCTTAGCATTCTTGACTGGTTATTTATTCATATTTGCATAACTGAAGAAAATATCTGTCTGAAAGCCTTGTCTCTCTTCAGCTGCTTTTGAGATCGTTTGCTGATTGCAGATATGATTGGGGAACAGGGGGAGAAATGAGCCAAAAGGTTTCTCTAAGAAAAAGGAGGAAAAAAAAAGAAGATTTTGATAGTAAAGTTTCCATGCAAAAGTTGTAAATGTTACAGAAAACAAACATCAATTAAAAATATTACTGAAAGTAAATAAAATATATGCAAGCATGTGCATACTTATTTTCTTTTTCATCTTTGTAATAAATTATGAGAAGTTCTTAACAAATAAAAATGTACAAAATGATTAGGGAAGAAATCCCCAATAAATATTTAGATTTATATACACTAACTCGGCTAGCATTTCAAGGTAAGTAGGTAAAGAACAACAGAATCCTATAAACTAATAAATGGTCACAGAAAAACATGACCCTCCGCAGATGACCTTCACTTGAACCCAAGGTATCATGCTGGAACAATCAAACATGCTCCCATTCCCAAGGGTCCAAATTCTTCAACTTCTATTATACCCAACATGATGTTTGTATTTGGAAAACAAGATTGAATGAGCAAGCCTGAACATGAGACGATCATTAAGCTCTACTCTGCACTGGACTCTTCACTTATCTCCTTCCAACCTCATGTGCAGTTGCACTGGGATTTTTAGTTATCTCAGTTTGATTTCCTGTGCATCCTAGAGGGGATAGTCCTTAAATCAGTAGTGACAATCAAGACAAAAAGCCAACTGAGATCAGAACCTACAAAAGACCAAGGTAATGGCTACAAGCGAAGGAATCAAGAGTTATTCACCAAAAATTCCTCCTCATACTCAAGGCAAGAAGCCACAAGTATTCTATTGTCACAGACAACGTCAGACATCAACAAATCCTGCAGTCTACTTATATAAATGATTAGAAACCATAAAAGACTACTAATGGAACCATCAGTTCTTATCCAGATTCCCACCATTCATCACTGTAAACTCAAAAGCCATTAAAAAATTTCTGACATATTGAGGGAAAAAAGAAGGATTCTAGAAGGACAACCACCTTTTCATCAATAGAAATGTAAAATCTAAACCAAAACCTTAAAGCCTTGCACTCAAGAAGACTACACAGCATGAGTTCACTAAGGCAAAAACACACACCATAGGTCATAACATGAACAAAACTTATTACTAACATCTTATCAATTATTCCAAAGATCTAATACTAAACAGCAAGCTGACATAACTTTGCTAAGGATATTCTGACCATTAACAGAATTACTTGCCTTGGTATGAGTTCTATTTGTGGATTCCTGGAAAACCTGTTTCCCATGTAAACAATACAGGATGAAAGTAATTATTGTGATTGTCAGCATCATCATATTTCAGCACCATATATGAAATCCTAGCTACAAGAAGATAAACTTCCAGAAGGTCATACTAATTCAATTCTTATCATTTCTTCCAGATGATAAATTCACATAATGGAGATACTACTTTTCCAATATTTTCCATAAGAACTTAAAAATCAAGGAAAAAATAATAGAGCTTAGAAAATGTAATTGTGATTCCATGCACACAGTGACGGTCATTTTAACTAATGCATCAAAGGTCTCACCACAATGCTACAATGTGTTCACACTGTGGAGTTGAACAATCACAATGTAAGGAGCGGATTATGTATCCACCTGTACCAACTCAGAACAATTTTCTACAATGCATTTCCTTGATAAGATTATTTTGGAACCTGACAATTCACAAGCATTTAATCCAACTGAAAGGCAACAAGATGTTTCAAGATTTTTTTCTTATTTTGTCTTTTCTTTTTTTATTGGGGGAAATAAAATTCATATCCTTAGCAATTCTAGCATCGTTAGAGGCTTAGAGTGCATAAAGCAACTGAGCTCAATAACACAAATTCATCATCCCACACCATTTCAGCTATTGTGACACTTCTACGATAACATGAATTTAGGAAAACCAGATGATTGTTCATGCTGTATCTCTTAATCCTAGCTCAAAATACCACTTACTAGATAAAGCTAGGAAGAATTCTCATGCCTAGATTTGAACATAAAACAACAAGCATTTGAGGAATTTGATAAGGCCACAGAAAAGCACCAAAGCAGGAAACATAATCAACTGTCACATTAGATGTCAGGTGAAAAATCCCTAAAAATGTTGCCTAGGCTCCTTACTATGATACCCTTCACATTGATGTTCCTACAAGTGTCATAAGAAGATTGCAACTCAGTAAAATACCTCAACCAAACAGTATTGCATAGCAGAAACAACAGTCCATGTGAGAAAGGTAATAATAGATCATTCAATGAACTGTCAAGATAATCTTGAATTATCTCTACTGATTATATTTGTGTAGCCAAGTGTATAGAGATTTGAGACTTCTCTCAAATAGTGAGAGGGATTTCAGAAAACCAAATGCTTTTCTAACTGTCCCAGGGAAGACCATCATCACAGCGCATAAAACCCACAAACTCAGCTGCAGACTGCAAATAAGAAAGGCATCAACCAAGCCATCCTTTAAATGAGAATGTTCTATGGATAGGCCTTAAAGTGAAGAACCTCCTATTTAAGATGCAAAACCTGTTGTAGTTTAAAATAATGCATGGTAGTAGAACCACGCCTTAAATTGCTTCAGAAGGTAAAGCTATATTGTAACTGGAAAAGATTGGATCTGAGGCATGGGAAAAACAGTAAAGACCAGCCTACAGAACTCAAGTTGATAAAACAACTCTATCTTCAATCATGTTACTAATAAAGTCTATGAGAATATAATTTGAAATAATGAAAATATTGTGTATTCTAACCATGGGGAGGAATATGCCTTCTTTGTGGAGGAGGGAGCAAAGATGGCGAGATAGAGTACCAACCTTTTTTACCTGGTAAAAAAAAGGTATTATCCCAGTCTAAAACTAGACATCTCCAAATCATCATAGTCATCATTGTTCGTATACATCTGCAGAACAATGGAGCTAAAAGGAGGCTGCATATGACTAAGCAGGATAACCATTTTCCCCATGAACCTGCAAATTCATTGAAAGCAACTATTCCTAATAACACATAAGGAAAACAATGAGAATAATATTTTTGATAACCCTGGAATGTCCTTTGAGGAAGCCTTGATACAAAATGCAACAAAATTAACTTGGTAGACATAAAACACGTCACTAGCACAAACCCGTATACCAGTTAACAAAATGATAACTACTCATAGTGAGATTCTTTATTCCACAAACACACAGAATACATGAAAGAATGCAAAAGAGAGCATATAAAAATATAACCCGCTTAAATTATAGGAAGCCTAAAATCTACTCAGTACAGATACTCTACCTGTGGTCTCCAATAATAACAAATAATCACTGCAGGTTTCTGAAATTATCCTACACTTAGGTTAACTGACATTTATATATACCCTCCTTCCATCATATTGCATAAAAGATACCAATGGAATGCATATAGACTTGTGGTGCATCTCATACAATTTGTACTAAACAACTCTTTGACATCTGTTGGAGCCACCCACCAAGGATCAATACAATCTAGTGGATTTAGAAACTTTTCTTTCTTCTTGCATAACGGTAGCTCACTACTTGTGGCCCGGTATCAACACCCACAAATAAGGGCCTAGACGAGAAATACTATGAAGCCTATAAGATATTTTGTGCTCTTCTTTATATTTTATTTGATTGGATAACTATCAAGTGGGGTTAGGATTTCTCGTTTCACTTTAGAGAGTTATATTTCTTTCATTTTGGAGTTGGCGAAGAATAACATTTTGAATGAAGTTGGTTTTTCTGCAACTCTTAGAGTTAATACCATTGAGGAATCCTCTGTCTTAGAGTTTATGCCATCGTCTGTCTCTTTATGAGTTTACTAAGAGTAATTCTAATATCAAAAAGTTGAAAGTATCTGTTATTTTCAGACACCACAGATAGGGTACTTGCAATTTACACTAAATTATATTTGTCATGATGTTCAGTACCTGTTTACAAGTTATTTTCAGAAATGAATCAGGACCTAAAAGTAGAATAAGGACAAGATCCTGCACTCTAAGAGTATGATTTGGAACAGAAATACAGTAAGTTGTTTTAGTTTCGACACTGATTGCAAGCTCATATCAGTAAGTGTCATCCATCTCGTGCTCTAGAAGATGGATCAGATCCTTCTTCTTTATATGTTGGTTTATAATCCATCTTTTGTTTTTTTTTCTTTTTTTTTTTAAGGGAGGGACTTCAGTTTTCATTCCGAATGCCACTCTTTCAGTTTGATTTCTTACACTGGAGAAATGATTGATGACAAAACAGAAAATTGGGTCCTAGATTGCCAAAGGCATAACAAACATCTAAATGTTCACATCTATGGAAATAAAAAACGTAAATAAAGAAGTAACTTTTCCCTGATGGTGGCTCAGTTGGTAGGATCTCTGACTCATTATAGCAGAGACCTGGGCTCAAATCCCACTGCCACCAGGGTTGGGGGATGGCCTACCCCCGTTGTGTAGCCCCATGAAGCAGAAGGAAAAAAAAAAAAACCTTTAAAGCATTATATACACGATCACTGTGAACTCAAAATTAACGAGTCTAATACCAGCCAAGCGTCCGATTTCTTTTTCTTTGTGTGTTTTGAGGCTCCACCAATGGGTAAATCCCCACCAGATAACAAAATTGAGAACTTATAATCCGATCCTTTAAAAATCACTCTACTAATCTATCAAAAAGATATGCCCATCAAAAAAATTAAACTATCAAAAGGATCAAGTCCTCCAAGCCGGAAGGAGAAAATAACTTCCAGAATCAAATTACATGGCTATACAAGATACTTGCTTTATAAAACCGACCGGACATAAGAAAGGGCGCCAATTGGTAAAAAAAAAAACATAATCTTTAGAAAATAACAAAAAAAAAATCGCAGAAAGGTAATTTGACAAGAGCATAAACATAAACTTCAACGATCTAATACAAGTAAAGCATTTAAAGCATTAAACCATCTCAAGGATAATTGGTCATCGCCCGATGAACATCAACAGGACAAAAGTTTCGCCGGAAATGCATACCTTGAACGTTAGTTGCAGGTTAACGCCGGCTAGTAGATCAATCGGACGGCCGAAGACGATCAAGAGAGCGATCGCTAGAAGGATTTTGCTTTCCCTTTTTCCTGTCTCGAAAGATAATGAAATTCAAGCGGATTGGAGCGGTGGGCGTGTTGATCGCCGAAGAAGAGGAGAGATTGGTTTGACGCCCGCCACCGTACCAGAAAACCGATAAATAAACGGAGAAACAAACCCAGTGCTTGTATTATATTTATAACAACAAAAATATTAATAAAATAGTCGTGAGGCCTACGGTTCCTGTTCGGTGCTCTTCCCCTCCTACCCGCCAAAAATGGGCACGTATGACACATGGGAATTCATTGCATGCAGAACGTGTAGACATAATTTCGTGTCGAACTGGGAGGTCAGCCCACCAGCCCCAGGCCCACCATAATCCCTTTTGACCTTTGCTTGTATTGGAAAAGCTGAAGACGTGTGGGGAAAGAAGAGAGATAAATGCTTGGAGATACAAGTTAAAGGCGCATCGTACACCCTTCAACTATCCATGCAAAAGAAATTGTACACCACTCAACTCATTCCTCGCACTTGTACCGGATTAAAAATGTACTCAACCAATCTGACCAGGTTAGCCCGAACCCAACGAATCCGGATCCGCCGACCACAACACAAGACATTTATTCGACCACACAAAAAGAACAGGTGGTTGAAACCTGACAAGGTTATAGTCGTCTTAGTGAACGGGTTGGAAGGACCCGGCATAACCCGAATCAAAATCAATTTGGAAGGGAGGGCGGAGCCAGGATTTTATGTTAGAGGGGCCAAAAACTAATGAACATGAATTACGGGATGGGAGAGCCAAGAGTTATTAAACATGTATGCGGGGCATGGCTCCGCCCCCTGGTTGCAAGTAGGGGTGTCAATTGGATTGGATTTGGTCCAATCCAGTTCTGTCCAATGTAAGTCCATTACAAATAGACCTGATCAAGTCCAGTCCAATGAATATTTTGGATCATTTTGGATTGGTCCAAAGACTGTCTAATCTGATCAAATTTCTATTAATTTAGATTGGTTTTAATTCAAATTTGGTCCATTGATATATATGTTCTTATCTTTTATCAATGTATCAGAGATATTGGCTCAATCCAATATAAATTCATTATGGATGGACCAGGTCTGATCCAATATGTCTTATTGGTCCGTCCAATCCATCCAAATGGATTCTGATTTAAACGAAGTCCAATCCAAAACTGTCCATTGACACTCCTAGTTGGAAGGACCAATAAGACATTGAATTGGACCAATCCAGATTTAATGGTTCAAAGTATTTACGGGTTAGGTTGGATCTAATCCATTTGCAATGAATTTATTTGGGTTGATCCAATGAGATGTTTTGTACCGATGGGGTTTATTTGTTAAATGTTTTGTAAGGATTTTTTTCTTGAAAACCAGAACAAGGTGCCACGTACACTAAATAGTAAAAAAGCGTTAGGTGTTGGGGAATATGACCATTGGGGGAAACACCTATTTGGTATTGAATTAGCCTTAATTTTCTAATAAACAACAATGGAATCAAACACTATATAAATTAAAAACTAATGAACATATTGAATGGTCCGGACTAAGGGTACAATCAAGCTGAGTCAAGTCAAATTTCTATATGTCTTGGCTCAGTTCGACTAAAACACTATCAAGTTCAAATTCGATTAGAACTCTATTTCCTAGTCCAAGTCCAATTCAATTAAATATTTAGTGAACTAGAGTTTGGTTCAAAGGCTTGAAAATGAATATATTTTTATATTTTATATGTTATAATATATAGTATATTCTTGTATTACATAGAACATACAATATACTTTACATAAAAATATATTTTCGTAATATATATTACAAAATATATTTTTATATTCTATAGTAATATATATTATAAAATATATTTTTTATATGTTTTCATAATATATATTAATTGAACTAGGTTCGCGAGCTTTTGAATTGAAATTTTTATTAGTAAAGCTCATATTTGAATAACTAATCAAGTTTACCTCAATATTCAAACTCAATTAAAATCATAATCAAATTCAAACATAAATTGTTCAATTAGGGTTTGATTTGATTGCAGTCTTAGTTTAAACATTGAATTGGATCAGTCCAAAATAGACCAAGTTTTCATCAGATTGGATTGGACTTGATCTACCTCTAATGGACTCATATTGGATTAGGTCAGTTTGGACCAATATCTGGTCCATTGACAACCCTAATGGTTACCACTGTTGCATGACATATCATATCAAGGTTTTTTTTAAAAAAATAAACTGAAATGTACTACACACAACGGGGGGTAGTATGTCCCCAAAAGTTAGTAGAACAAATAAGAAGAAAAGAAAGGGGAAGAAATAAGATGCTAAAATCTAGAGAAGAAGAAGAAGAAGAAGAAATAGCTTTCCAAGCTAGCCAATCAGCCACCTGATTTGCTTTTCTGTAGACATGTTGATCGTGAAGATCTCATTTAAACAAATCTCTCTTCCATAAGCAGCTTGAGATAGTACCTTCCCGATTCCAAGGAATATCTACCTTTCCTTTGAAGCAAGAGATGACAAGAAACGAATCTCCTTCTATGATGATAGGAAATTCCCTAAAGTTTGTAGCTTGAACATGGGCTTCCCATGCAACCCAAACTTCAACCTGGTTAATGGAACAAATACCAAATTTATATGCTTTGACTGCTAGCACCTTACCAAGATGGTACCGGACTATACAAGTCACTGAACATTTTCCTTCACTAATGTGAGAGGCATCAAAGTTTATTTTGATAAAACCATATTTTGGAACTATCCAATTGATTTGTTTATACCACTTGTGAGATGTGGTACAGGTAATGAATTTATTCCCATCAAGAATTTCTGTGAACATATTTAGAGCTCTATCTAATAGCATTGGAATGGGAGTAGTACCATATGATATCTAATATCAAGGCTTTTTGGTACCATATGATAGCCACATCTATGTATTTTGTTTCAATACTCACACGACCAATATTCAATAATTAATTACTATCACTTTAATTACTCCTCAATCGCCATCCCACTAGCCACGTGGCTTGGGTTCAGGTTTCAAAATAAAAAATGTTACTTTGTGGCTAAAAGCAAATTGCTAATGGTACCCTTTTCTAGGGTAAATTGTTGAAACCTCTCCTAATTCTGGCGGTTTCTGAAATCTCCCATCAAGTTTGGTGATTGCAATTTTGCAATTACCTCCCCTAAACTTTATGACAGTTGCAAATAGATCCCCTAGTAGAATTCTCTTAAAAGAGATATGGAAATGTCCAAAATACCTATATAATTACTATTGAGCTTGATTTCTATAAAAAGAAAAAAAAAACAATACAAACTTTATAAACAACAGAAAAATAGAGAACTTAAGGTTGCAAATTTACATTTAAAAGATTAATATGGAGGGCAAATTTGAAAAATAAGTCAATTTTAAAAAAAAAAAGATTGAAAAGATTTTAGCTAGAAATTTACAGAACATTTGTAAAATAAACATTTTGGTCAAAATAACTATATAGGTATTTTGGCATTTTTTATGTCTCCCGTTAGAGGATTCTAATAGATAGGATCTACTTTCAGGAGAAGTGATTACAATTGCCAACCAGAAACTTCAATCCGCATATCTGTTGAGACTAACTAGCCGACGTACCAATTGGCACCCTAGCACGACAAGCTCAACATTCACATGAATTGCAAATGGGGCTAAATTTGTCATCTCATGGCCACATGCGCCAAATTATTATCCCTCCATCATCATGAACATTCGATAGTGCTTCCTCACTCAACCACTCACGAACACAAACAACTACCCCACCCTTTGTGTTAACATCCTTAACCGGAGAGAATAGACTATTCATTCTTTCATGGCCGAAACGGGTGGATTGAAATTTCTCTGCATCTTTTATTTAGGTGGATCAATTGATTTTTCTTTTTGTTTTGAATGTTCTTTTTGAGAGATCTGAAAGCAAATCAAGAAGCATCCTTCACAATCAGATTGTGAATAAATGTGGTGCAAGAGATAATCATGTAAAGGTGTTGCGCTTAGCACAAGCAAATTAACCAACCTACTAGCAAAGTAACCCATGCTTAGCACAGGAATGAGAGATAAAATGAAACTTCAAGTAAAAATTCAGTAGGGGGATTGAATTTAATAGGATTATTTATGGGCAAATTTTTTAAACTACCCCTAAGTTTAAGAAATTGACTAACTATACTCTTACTATTCCAAGGAACCCAGATATCCACCGTCGTTGGTCAGAGCAAGGGTATGTAAACCCCTACAGAGAGAAAAGGTCGGAGCAAGGGTGAAGGCGTGGAGGCGCTGGTCGGAGCAATCCTCCTCTCTCGTTCTAGCAGTCACCCTCTTCTCCCTTTCTTTCTCTCTCCTCTTCTCCTTTCTTTTTCACTTCTGTCAATCCGACAAGCTTTGCTCTACCATTTTCAAGGAAAAGCAGTTTGTTTCCTGGTGACTTTATCGCTGCATCCTATATGGTAAAAAAAACAAATATTCACATCTCTTACATTTATCACCTATTTAATGATGAAACATCCCCCAACTTAATCTTTTCCTCATGGCGCATAGTCTTTACATTGACAGTAGCTGCTGATCATTGAGCAGCAACGGCGCCGACACCTCCCGATGATATTTTATCCCCGTGGCTCTCAATTCTACTGCTTGGATTGCAGCAGCATCGATCTTATCGACCGGAATATCTCCCACTGTTACCGTTGTTGCTTTGAGTGCTTTCCCAATTGTTATTGGGTCACGTTTGAATTGCCCCACCACCTGTAAGAGTAGCTTCTACTTGATATTGGGTCAAGTATGAAGACGTATTCTCAGTTTCTAGGGAACTTGCAGCCCAACCCATCTCACCTCACGACGCAGTTTGCCAAGAATCAGGTACTTGGTCAGAGTGTCAGACCCAAAAGGCAGACCAGTCTCTGTAATGCAATCAGTGACGGCACGCAATGAGAGAGTTGGTCATGGTGATGCCACTGATATCACCACTAATCAGGATGTCAGTAGCGGCCTCTGTAATGCAGACTGTGTTGGAGGTTTGCCTCTAGAAAGATGGTGAATCAAAAACTCAATCGCAAAATTTGAGAGGGTGTTGCTTACCCTGTTGTTGGTACTCGAATAGTCGAAATCCTAAGACTAAGAGGGAGTTTGAGCTTAAAGTGGCCACTTGGCGTGCTGCTCATCACCAACTCACGGTCCCTCTCCTGGTCCCGGTGCCCTGAGCTCCGGTTTGAAACTCTGTAACATCATCGACTCACGAATCGGCTAATGAACACGGAGAAGCCAAATGGAGTTTCCAGCAAACCATTCTGGTAAGACAGGGGAAACCATTTCAATAATACAGGAGCCTTCCAATGGCTCCAATTACGGAAGCGCGTGTTACCTAAGACCCAAATTTGGAGTTTGGAAAATAGGAGACTAGGCCTAATCCAGAACTGCAGCTCCCCCTGCCTCTACCACTGCCGCAGCAAGAACACATGAAAGAACGAGAGAGAGAGAAGATCATCGCCAACGCTGCAAGTTGCAGCGGCGTCTGTGATTTTAGTCAATCCAAAAATAGAGGAGAAAGGGAGCAGAGGAAGAAGAAGGAGATCGTACGGAGAAGGTTGTATCCTCCCCCTTTCACTCCTCTTACCATTTGAATCTTACCCTTTGAATCACCCACCTCTCTCTCTCCGGTACCCACCTCTCTTTCTCTCTCTCTCCGGTTCACGACACCTTTTCTCCTTTTATTATTCTTCAAATTCCGAACTCCACCTCCCCCTCATCAGAAAATAACATGAAATTACCCTCCCATTAGGGGTGATCATGGGCCGGGCTTTGCACTCATGATAAGGACTATACCTTAAGCCCGGGCCCGGTCTCGCCCGAGGTTCCGAGCCTAAAACATAAGCCCTAGCCTAAGTCTATAGTGCCCGGGTCGGGTCAAGCCTGATTCTGGTCTAATGTCACTCATATATAAAATATTACATATCTATATATTAAATGTCATAACATGCATATAAACTTATTTTATACATTATATAATATAAAATATTATATATCTATATATTAAATGACATAACATGCATATAAACTTATTTTATACATTATATAATATAAAATATTATATATATAAATTATACATGTCATGTTATAATATTTATATATAAAATATATAATATAATGTAAAATAACATGTATACATATATATACATTATACACAAAATGTGTAAATTTAAATATATGAGGGCCGGGCCCGAGCTTGAAGTATTAAGCCCAAGCCCGACCCTAAAATTTGTGGGCCTAATGTGGGCTCGGGCCCAGGCCTGGGCTTGAACACAAAACCCAGGCCCAAGCCCGAAATTTCTGGGCCAGGCCAGGCTGAAATGATCACCCCTACCTCCCACCACCATTGGCACTTCCAATTACTCTACCAACTTGCAAGGGAGTGAATTCAAGACTTCAAGACTTCAAGACTTGTAGGGATGTTGCAGAAATGGACCCCACCATTACCCAGATGGAGCAGTGGACAGTTGAAGAGATGGTCTCTCAGATTTATCAATGGTGGACAGTGTATGATTGAAGAGATGGTAGAGGTGAACATGACCAATGGAAGACAGAGATGGAGACGGAGACAGAGGCAGAGGTGGAGACGGAGGCAAGGTAGTAACCTGCTTCCTATTCTTGAAAAATTAAAGAAGAATGATGGGCAAGATAATCTTTTTAATCCTTTCGTTAATGGATAATGATAGTAATGAAGATTTAGTCAACTGTTAAAAACAATAGAAGTACTTTAAGACAATACTAAAACAATAGAGGTATAGTTAATCAATTTTCTAAACCTTAGGGCTAGTTTAACAAATTTGCTCATTGTTTATTACATGTTAATTACCTATTACTAACCAATTTCTTTTTTTTTCACCCATATTACTAACCAATTTCATAACTTAGAATTGTATATTTGAATAATAGACAACCCAAGCAAATGTAAAAGGAAAAAAAAAAAAAAAGACGAGGACTTTGTTTTGACATGTGGCCGACAAGGCTTGCTCACAAACATATCCGCACCAATTTCTTAATGCATACAAGTTTAGATTTAGGTTTTGGTAAAACAAAACAATTCATCTTCCAAAATTACAACCAAATTGTGTATCATGAGGGAGGAGTCCTAGCTTCGAGGTATTTGTTCTATGATGGTTCAGAAGCTTCTTTGAGTCACAATTTCCTTGTTCTTAACCTGTAGAGCACTCATTAAATAAATATATCAACAAAGCCTCTGAAAAGCTCATACTATGCCATCAAACCTGCTTCTCTTCTTATTCTTCAGCCTCGTTAATACACAATTGCTCTTGCACTACTTCAAATGCTTTCTTCTCCCTTGTTGACTCGTTGAATTGTGCATACATACAAAAAACACAAAATTTGTTATAAATTGGTGTAGCCTGAGTTAAAAAGAAAAACAGAGAAGATCAAAGACAAAAATGTCTTTCCCTCATGTTTATTATAGCTATTAGATTGCCATCCTTATTACAGCTATCAACTTGTAACTAAATACGCAAAGATAGAAAATAAATCTAAGAAAACTAAGGAAGGAGAACAATATGTTAAAATAATATCAACCTTTGCTCTTGAGAAAACAGAAAATAATCCTTACCTGAAACCGGTGATCTTGAAGAAGCCATGTCTGATCCAACTATCTAGGAGATCACTTCAACCCCATTTCAACTATCTGCTCGATGGGAGAGCCTCTTTGTGGATTGGGATAGACAGCACGAGGTTGGGGACCCTCCCTTTTATAGCTATCTCAAGGAACAATTACCTTCCCATCAAGGTAACGCGTTCATGGCTTTGAATGCCCTGTGAACGTATTAGTATTGAATGGTCCGTTGCAAGACCACTAAAACAAAAGAAGAAACATTTTGAACATTTCTTTGCAAGACCATTAAAACAAAAGAATTATTCTAACAATCTCCCACTTAGTCTTGCAAAGATTTATGAGTTAGTGTATTATTTCATGATATATTATTATTATTATTATTATTAATATTATCATCATCATCATCATCATCATCATCATTATTATTATTATTATATTCTTTTTCATACTTAATTAAACACACTCCATTCACATTCCTTATGGCATTCAAAATATTAAACCAAACTGAGACAAATAAGGTTGTCAAGATCTCAAAGATCATTACATCTCACTAACAATGTAATGTTGTTTCATGGTCATTGTATTGGCATCCACATCCTCCATAGTCCATGACCTAAATGTGGAATGATCTGTATAATGTGGTGATCAATCACATCTCTTCCACCTGTATGGTCCCTTAGATTCCTTTTATTCACAATCCATCGGAATCTTTATAGTGGAAAAGTAGATAATTTGATGTAGAACAAATGAAACAAAAATTATATTATATGGGAACAACAATTGTCTTTATGCTAGAAAAAGATACTCCCACTAATCATGTGAATCAAATGATTCTACAATACCCATACAGGTTACATGTTCCATGAACAATTTTACATCAAGAGCCTTGGTTAATAGATCAGCTATCATAGTTGTATTGCTAATATGCTCTACAATAATCTCTTGTTCCCTAATAATTTATATAATCTATCACATAATGTTCTAGTACCAACAACACGAGATTGAGAAATTAAAATAAAAGCACCATTTCCAAAATTAAACTTAAAACCAAGAACATCCAATTTTGTAACTAACAAAAGGTTTCTCATCATACTAGGTACATAAATAAAATCTTCTAAGTCTAAAACAAAACCGGTGTCTAAAATCAATTTATAGACTCCAACTGCTTCATCTCGTATTTTGACACCGTTCCCCATCACTAGATCTCTTTCTCCATCACTTAACCCCTTGCTGTTGAGAAAGCCGTGCATAGTGTTTGAAATATGTTGGGTTGCCCTAGTATCAAACCACCAAGTATTAGAAGATACATCAGCAAGATTAAATTCAAAAACTACATAAACTAGCAAGGTACCTTTCTTCTCCATGTTCTTTTTGAACTTTAAACAATCTTTCTTTATGTGCCCCATCTTCTTACAGTAAGTTAGCAAGGTACCTTTCTTCGCCCTAAATTTTTTGAACTTTCCAACATTCATTTGGATTTTGAAAAATTTCTTCTTATTTGGCCCTTGGGGTGTCTATACAGCAAGATCCACACTATCAACTTTACTTTTCTTCAGCCTCTCCTCTTATTGTACACACATGGAGATCAGCTCGCTAGGGCTCTACTTGTCCTTTTGAGCATTGTATGTAACTTTCAATTGATCAAATTGATATGGGAGAGAATTCAGAATAAATTGGACAAGAAATCCATCATCCACATTCATCTCTATGTTTTTCATTTGAGTAGCAAGATCAACCATGTCAAGTATGTGTTATCTTACACTTGAACCCTAGTCATGAACCCTAGTATGTGGAGCCATCAAACTACTCTTGAACCCTAGTCATGTATTTCTTAGCAACTGTCTCATCTGTGATACCACCTCTAATATTCTTTGAAATTGTCCATTTCATTACCATCAAGCAAATATGATTGGCTCTTAAGGGGCAGAGCCAGGAGGACCCAAGGGAGCCATGGCCCCCCCTATGGCCCAAAAATCCCCACTATTTCATGTAAGTTTCCCCCTCTCCCATTTCCCACTCCAATGGGTTGGCCCCCCCATGACCATCCATATTTGTTCCCCCC
>NW_010729111.1:4511703-4549932 GCF_000365185.1 Nelumbo nucifera | reverse complement strand
CCCCTCCCCCATTTTTTTATCTCCTTTATGGTGACAAAAATCTCCACAAGACTGATCAACATGAACATCATAAATTTCCAAGAATTTATACCTTTGGTTTGCATATCATGAACATCATAAAATCTCCACAAGACTGATCAACTGATATTTCAGTCATTCATATCAAACATCTTGCCCCATTGGTTTGCACAAAATAATGACCCACCTTTGGGTGCAATCACCATTTTGATGCAACACAATGCAACTTATCAACGGGTAATTACCAACCACTTGAACACCATACAAATTTTTAAAATCTGACCACTTTGGTGGTTACAAGATTTATCCAATTTAAATGGTTTCGAATTGATTTGGCACATGACAATTCAAAGGTATAGTGAAGCAAAAGATCACATATCAGCAATAATCAGAATTTGGATTTGCAAGGATGAATACTAATCAAAATAGAATGATAATAATGACAAATTAAATGATAAATTAGGGTCAATACATACTAAAACCATTGAACCAGTGCCAAAATGAATTCCAAAATTCGTAAAATTTTACCAGAATGCAGTTTAGACCAATATAAGATTGTGATAAAAAATTTTGATCAAAATGATTTAATACAGCCCCTAAACCTTCCAGTCAAAGTTTCAGATTTTACCAAACCGGGGGTGAACCATAGGGTTTTAAACATAATTAGAGTGTTGGACCCTCGTTTATGGATTTAGGAGATCAAAAACTTGAGGGCAACAAATTTCAGCAAAATCCAATATGTATAAAGACATGAACCGGCTGGTCTTTATAGGTAAACCGGTTTGGTCAAACAGGATAGTCAAAATTAACAAGAACTCGCCGAATTGACATAGCAAGTTTACTCGGAGAACTCGCCGGGACATGGCAGCACAAAATGGGCGAGGCTTTTTGGGTTCGGGTTGACCCTTGAACCCGTCGTCTTCTTCACCCGTTTTGGGTCTAAACAGCCCGAATAACAGAAGCATTTGGGCTGCTATATACTTGCCATTTCAGGCCACCATTCGATCGGAAATTGGTCGGGAATTGACGACGACCAAATCGCTAGAAAACGAGAACCTAAAATTCTGTTTGTAAGTTTGTAATCTTTCAGTTTCTCATGCATAGGTTGAGCAACCTTGGCTCTGATACCATGTTAAAATAATATCAAACTTTGCTCTTGAGAAAATAGAAAATAATCCTTACCTGAAATCGACAATCTTGAAGAAGCCATGGCTGATCCAAATATCTGGGAGATCACTTCAACCCCATTTCAACTATCTGCTATCTGCTCGATGGGAGAGCCTCTCTACGGATTGGGATAGATAGCACAGGGTTGGGGACCCTCCCTTTTATAGCCATCTCAAGGAATGGTTACCTTCCCATCAAGGTAACACGTTCATGGCTTTGAATGCCCTGTGAACGTGTTGGTATTGAATGATCTGTTGCAAGACCATTATAACAGAAGAAGAAATGTTTTGAACATTTCTTTGCAAGACCATTAAAACAAAAGAATTATTCTAACACAATACCTAACAAAATCTATGAACCAACCTCAAAACTAAAAACCCAACATCAGCACCAACGAAAATGAAAATCCCACCGACAAATAAGTCAAGGCAATGGCATATACACTTTTAAATCTTTTAATGCTCTCAGCAAGGCCAACCTAAGACTGGATAAAGCGGTGGAACCTTGAATAGGAATAACTTCAAAACTTTGGCATGGCTTCATGAATGGGAGTAATATAAGTTCCAAGATGAGCATGATTGAATTTATTGGTGTTAAGTGCTTTGGAAATATAGAAATAGCAGATAATTTAAGCATCTTCATCCACCTGCCCAGCAAAAGCAAAGGTATATAGAAGCAGGAAACATTATAGATAGGAAGAATTTATGCACGATGTTATAGATAAAATACTGAAGTATAGATGAAGAATTATCAACAAAGTAAAACCCAAATCCCGCTCCTAAAATGGGAAAATCAAACGACAGGATCAACTACACCATTGTACATAGAGGAAAACTAATAATATAAATTACTAGCTAGAGATGGAAACACATCATAGGGAGAATTATCAACAGGAAGGCAGAAACTGAACGTGTTTCTCCTCACGACTAGAATCTCCTGAACCTAAAAATTAAACATCGATTTGATAAAGAGGTGAAACTTTGAAACACAACATGTACTCTATTTGATAGATGAAAGGCAACAAATACATTGTTAGAGTGTTTGAAGGAGAAGTGAAAGATGAGACAGAGAAGATTCAAGAAATATCTTTTCACACATGCCTCAAAGGGTGTTCACGAAAGGACAAAAAGCATAGGGACTATCTGTACAAGCCCTCATTTGAGCAAATTTGGCACACTTCAATCAAATTCACGTGTAGATACTATTTCTTGCACGTAAAGTGGACCACGTCGCCCATAACACCACCCTTTCCGCTTTAATATATATAATAGATAATAGATGTTTTCTGCATTTTTTTTACATGTAAATCAAAATATATATTAACAAAAAGAGCAAATTACAAAGTTTTGGACACTATTTACAGAAGGAGGATAAGTAGGTAACAAGAAATGTTCATGTATAATATGTTTACTCCACTTTGCTACTTGATGAGCAAGAACATTATACCTCATATTAATATATAATAGTTGAAAAGAACTAAAGCCAGAAAGTAGATTCTGAGTATCTATTAACAGTCCTAAAGACGACCAATGGAGTGATGATTGATTTTGAAGAGCCTGAATCACAACTTGAGAGTTTGAACAAAACATAGGATGAGATTTTCCAAGCTGCTGGGCCAAGATACCTCCTTGATGGATCACAAAAGTTCAGCTTCATCTACAAATTGTAATTTCTTCCTTCCTCCTGAAATTTGAATATAGCGTAACTGAATATTTAGTATAATAATCTCATAGGAGAATAAAGATTGGTTAACTTTCCCTGTGTCAGTGAAAATGAGACAATCAGTATAAGGCTTAAGCTTTAAACAAAGTTGAGGTGGTAAGTCTATATATGGGTCTAACTGTGGTTGAGAGTCTGAAATTGCCTGAAAGATAGAATTAGTTTTCCTAATAACCCAAATATTAGAAATATTTGAATCTTTGAAAACTTTCTCATTTCTAACATACCAAATGTAAAATAAGGCAATAGCATACCAAGAAAGCATTAACCGAAAAGTATCTTTATATGGACTCTTGTGATCAATGTGAATGATGTTGTCAATCCAATATGAATGAGTCATTTCCATAATATTCATATTCTAGGGAAAAGCAAAGAGCATAAATTTTGTAAAAGGACACTCAATGAAGAGGTGATTTAGAGTTTCAGGTTGCTGTTGACAAAAGACGCATGATAAATCTTGAGAGTTAAGAAGGATTTTCATCTTTATAGGGATGTAGTTATGGATAATTCTCTAGAAAAGAAGTTGATACATTGGGGGACAAGAAAATTTCTAGATCCATTTGGTACAAAATTTAATTTGATTAGAAATAAAAAGGAAGGGATTCTTGAATTAAGGCAATGTAAGCAGTTGAAGTTTTAAATTTCCCAGAGGAGTGTTTAGTCCAAATCTAGTGGATGTGAGTATATGCAGGTAAAATGGGAGTATTTAGAATTTGAGACATCTAGTGAGAAACAAATTGATTTTGGATTAAAGAAGTGTTCCAATGACCATTTACTATGAGATCAGAGAAATTAGTATTTGTTAAATGATCAGGGATAGGTTGATTAATTAATCAAAAGTTATTATTCTCTTGAATCCAAGGAACTTGGGTGATATTTTATGTGGAAGAGATGGAGACTATAAATCCTATCTCTGAGAAAAGATTTTGCAATTTGGGTGCTAAAGATTTCCAAAAATAAGAGTTACATTGAGGAATTTTGTAAGGAAAAATTATATTACGAGGTAGATATTTGGATTTCCATAATTGGGCCTACCAATTTTGTTGACTATTAAGAAATCTCCAAGCAAGTTTCTTGAAAAGAACACAGTTGATTAATTTTGTTTGTCAAAAACCTAATCCACCAACTGATTTAGGAACAATTAGTTTATTCCAAAGAGCCCAATGGTAAGGATGGGGATTTTTTTTCAGATTTATTCCACCAAAAATTCTTAATGATTTGATCAATTTCAATGACCGTTTTCTTAGGTAATTGAGCTACAGACATGGAATGAGTTGGAAATGATTGAAGGACTGGTTGTATTAGAACTCGTTTACCTACTTGACTAATGGTGGAAGCTTTCTATTTATTGAGTTTATTCTTAAGATTATCCAAAAGGAAAGAGAATTGAGAATGTTTATTACATCCCCAAATTAGAGGGAGACCCAAATATTTTGAGTTTGCAAGAAGAGCTTTCATTTGGAGTTGTCTCTGAATCATATGTTAATGTTTTGAATGAGTATTTTTGCTAAAATAAATACCAAATTTGTCCAAATTAATGAGCTAACCTGAAAGATTTTGAAATTGGTGGAGAAGAGTTTTAACAGAGTCCAATTCATCTCTATGGCTTCTTAAGAAAAGAAGAATGTCATCGGCAAATAAAAGGTGAGAGATGGTAGGGGCCCGAGGTGAAAATTTTAAACCTTGGATTTGATTGTTGTTTATAGCTTTAGAAATCATACGACTGAAGTATTCCATGGCAATAATGAAAAGGTAAGGAGATAAAAGGGTCTCCTTGCCTGATACCTCTAGTGGGTAAAGTCCAACTCTCTGCAGAACTAGTAATGAGAATTGAATAAGAGACTGAATAAATACATTTATGAATGATTTGGTAGAAATCTGGTGCAAAACCTAAAGCTTTGAGGATTTCAAGGAGAAAAGACCACTCAAGACGATCATAGGCTTTTGCCATGTATATTTTAATAGCTACATAGCTTGTACCTTTCCGATGATGTTTCAGGTAGTGGAACATCTCATGGCCAATAATGGTATTGTCCATCATTTGACGACCTGGAATAAAAGTTGATTGATCCAGGATAGTACGAAGTCTATTAGGTAGAATTTTTAAAGCGATTTTGTACAACACATTACAAAGACTAATTGGACGGTAATCCTGAATTGTGGTACAATTTCCCTTTTTTAGAATGAGACAAGTAAAGGTATGATTGAGATGTTTCAAAAGTTTTCTATTTTGGAAGAATTCTTTAGCAAAAACTATGATATCATCTCCCATTAGTTATGATGGGGTAGGCAAGCCATATGGTCTAGGAGATTTTAGACTCCCTATACTAATAGAACTAATTTGCTATCTTCTTCAGAAGGGACAATACTTAACATCCGATTATCTTCCTCAGTTATGATGGGGTGAAAAAGATTAGCGACAGAGTTTAGATCAAGGGAGGAACAATGATTAAAAAAATAGTCAATAAAGGTGTCAGCTATATCCTTATGATTAGTCACCCATGTCCCTTGGTTATTTTCGAATTCCATGAATTTCATTTCTTTTATGGCAACATATTGTGCTTTTATGAAATAATTAGTATTTCTATCTCCCAAATTCAACCAAAGTTGTTTGGATCTTTGTCTCCAAAAGCTTTCAATTTAAACAAGTGCTTCATCATATTTCTTGTATAGAGAATTTAATTCCATCTGGTTCCAAGGAGTATTTTGTTCACACTGAACTATCTGAGATTCCAGTTGATGCAAAAGATGGTTGGGATCAATAAATTTGGCTTTCTTCCAATTAATGAGATTTTTCTTGATTTGGTTCATCTTCAAAGAGACTCAGAATGCCACATATCCAGTCACAGAAGAATTCTAACCATTCAATATCTCAGATTTATAGGTTTCATCCGAGAACCACATTTCAAAGAATTTGAAGGGTTTAAGGTGTTGATCTCTCTTTGGGGAAATATCAAGGATTAAAGGATGATGATTAAATCCCCATCAAGCAGAAAAATTGAGAGTTGCATGAGGAAAGGCTAAGGTCTAGTTTGGGCTAGCTAAGGCTCTATCTAGAGTTCTATTAATTAAACCTATAGATATCTTATTGGACCAACTCATCTTACCGCCTTGAATATAAACTTCAATAAGATTATGAACAGGGATCAAGGTGTGGTATTGAGTAGAGGAAAGTCTAGTAGTTTTGTTGGAGGGAGAAGGATCTTGGATTGTGATGTAGTCTACCTCACTAAAGTCTCCAATAAGTAAAAAATGAAGGTTTAAAGTTTTGAGTTGTTGATTTAATTGAGACCAAAAATTATTTCTATGGGCTTTAACCGATGGTCCATAAATAAAATCATGTAGCTAATTGTCTAAAACAGGAAGTGAAGATAAGTTCAGAAAAACGTACATTAGGTGACGTAAAAAGATAGAAATAGAAAAAACCATTTTTCCAAAAAATGGCTAATCCTCTTGCTTGACCTTCAGAAGGAAGTAAGAACATATTAGAATGATGAAAACGATCAACTAGCAATTGCATCTTTTTAGTATGAATTTTGGTTTCGCAAAGGAATAAAAAGTCAGGATTAAAGTTTTTAACCAAAATTCCTAAACTTTGAACTGCTTTAGGGCATTCAGCCCCACGGCAGTTCCAACTCATAATTAACATTGGCAATTGTGTGGCTTTTGTAGGCCAGCCACCACCGCCCTTTGCAGAAGAAAAGGAACTGAAAAGAAAAGATAAGAAAAAATGACTGAATTCATATTAGCCTCCAGATTATCTTCAACTGACATTATAGCTGGAGTAGGAACTGTTAGAGCCGTCTCATTCTCTAGATTTGGGTGGATAACAAATAAGGTCCATTCGGTTTGGTTACTATGGGAAGATTCTATTCGGTCATAGATAGGGAGATCCGGAGTTTTCCATTTCCAAATGTTGAAGAAGGTCAATCCAATGTCGTTTTCCTCGAGAAGAGGAAGGATCCATAGAAGAAGAAGAAGAAAATAAATTGGATAAAAGTTGTTGGGCATGTTCAACAATATGAAATGTTTTTGAGGAGACTCTCATTATAGAAGGAGTACTGGTAGATTGAGTAGAAAAATCTTCTGAAGAAGTAACTCGAGCTAAAGTAATATCGGTTGGGTGAGAAGAGTGTGGAGGAGCAGCTAGAGTAGAAACCGGTGGAGTGGTTGTTGGGGAAGAGTTTGGTAGAGCTGGAACTTGAATGAAGGTACAAAATGAGGGGCGATGCCAATTATGCCTCATAGGAATTTCTGCACGTAACTAGGGTCCAGGAAGGTGCATGACTCCTTAATTAAAGTATTGTTCAAAGGATTGCCCAAAGATATGAGGTATAGGTTGAGAACATCTTCGAAAAAATGACTAACTTGACCACAAATGTAACAAGTAACAGGAAGATCCTCATAACGATAAACAACTCAATGAGTGGCACTGTAAAAACATCATACTTTTAGGGGTTGGTCAATAGTAACAAGCACCTTTGCTCAGATATAATTTTGAATATCTGTTATTTCATGGATGGGACCGATTCCTTCAAAGAGGGGTCACCCTACACCTTCAGATAGAATTTCATACGGAAGATCATGCAACTGTACCCAAAGTTCAATTTGATTCAGATGCCACTCATACTGAGGTCTTCCCGACACCCATGGTTTCAAGATGATCTATTGTCCATTGAGTACCCAAGGACCATTGTCATGAATTATAATGAAATCATCTTCATAACGAAAATCTCAATCTAAACTGTCCTCGCTGAAAAGGATCCATTAGAAGGCAGACAGGATCAAGATTCCAGATGGAGTAAAGTCCTTATAGGTCAAAAAATTGGTCGGTCAGATGAGGAAATAATCTACAGACAAAAGAAGAGGCCTAGTTTCCATGAAGATTTTCTAGAAGGTGAGGTTGAATATCAACAAGCTCAATACCAGACAGGTTATTTACATGAAGCATATTTCGAAAAGTTTCATTTAAGGCTTCTACGTCCTCCATGGAGAAAAGGCTGAGAAGGTAGAAAATAACAGACTAGGGAGGGAAAGAAGAGAAAATATAGGAAGCGGGAAATGGAAAGGGATGGGTCAGTCTTGAGTAGGGCTCACAATGTTTATTTTGACTATATATCCCTTGGAAGTTTGCACATATATTTAGTTGGTATTTGGCATTGGTGCTGGGAATATCACACCATTTTTTCATAAAAACGGTGCTGCACATGTGGAGTTGTAGGCGCTTATTTTTTGTTTGGAATCGGTGCTGCCACATAGGCATTTTCTGAGAAAACAACACTGGTTTTGATTGGTATTAGTGCTGGCAGTAACAATCTCAACATTGATCTACATTATCCAACGTCCAAGAAGATGCCACATCATTGCACCATTGTTAGCTATGCACCGTTTTCTTAGAAAACATTGAATTTGGTATTGCTCCAGACTTTCCTGATTTCCAAGGCGTAGTCTGGAGCAATGTTTTTTTTTAGAAAAATGGTACCAAACAAGAGGGCGTTGTTTGAAGCACCGCTTTCTCTGATGTGGCGCCTACATGGCATCATTTTCTCTACGATACTAGGATGTAATCGAGACTAGCAGGAAGGGGAGAGATTCAACGGAACTGGTGTTCCTATAGACTCTCACCCCCAACCCAAATCTCGACATAGTTTCTTTATTGTTTTCCTGTTTTCCTTCCTTTCTTTCTTTCCTTGATAGTTCTATGTTTTTTCTTATATTCGTAAACTATTAGGAGGATCAAGATCAACATAATTTTTCTTTCATATGATTTGATTTTGTTTCTGGACTGATATCTATTATTAGCTTGCTTGTTTCTGGACTGATCTATGTTACTAGTTTACCGACCAGTTATTTCTTCTTTTTCTTTTTCTTTTTCTCCTTTTTTTCCATCTTTCTTATGAAATTTAGATGGGTTAAAGTGGGATAATCGTTGAGCTTGAAGTCTAAACTCTAAACATAAAATTGATCTCTTATTTGTATCCCATTAATCTGTCATTTGTTCTATTATGTTTCTGATCATATCCTTGCTATTTATCCGCATTGTCAATCGCTAATTGCTGGTTAATCAGATTATGTCCTCTTCGTCTTAGTTGTTTGAGTGTGAAGTAAGTAGTTGTTTGGCTTGTTTCATCGATTTAAGTAGTTTAAATTGAGTGATTAGATCAAAGGTGATTCAATGTGTTTGGAAATTAGACTAAATGGGAAGGGATATCAGCTATAGAGAGAGTAGCATGATTCTAAAAATAATAATAAAAACAAAAAAGTAATGGTAATGAAATCTGCGATAATTGGGACTGTAGTTAGCTTAGCAGTTAAGGGATATTGGTGAGTTAGGAAAAGTTAGAACAAAAATAGATAAATAAAAAATAAAAAAAAGGTAAAATTTACTTTTATGTTGGTTTATTGTTGTGGTCTTTTTTCTTTATCATCTTTTTTGTCCAAATAATTGTTCATTTTCATGCTTGTTTATTGGTATACTATGTGGGCCACATCTATTAGATCTAGGAGAGGGGTGCCTAATCCCTTCCCTCTCCCATTTGAGTCTTACCCAAACTGGTTAGTTGGTGCCTTGGGCTTTGGAGTCACTATTAAAATAAAAACGTTTTTTGAAAATCATTCCCGGAGGTCATATCACCTCCAGCTCCTAAATTGATGGTGACAACTTCATTTCCAGCCCAAGTGGCAAGTGAGCTGGTTTTTCCGACGCTTTCACCTCCTAAAATAATTGCCCATAAAATTTCATCTCGAGACTCCTCCATCCACCCATCCATCAAACCAAAATTTCCTTTTAAGCTCTCTCGTTAGCCTAAACACCCACAATCAGCAACCCGTATCCCCTTGATCCAAACACATTTGAATCAATCAGACTATATGCCATTGGACTTCAGACATGTGAAAATGCCTGCCCATAAATTTTGAACCCAGAACTTTCCCATTTAGCCTTTTATTAAGATAAAATTTTATTTCGGACACTCTTGTTGATCCAAATTCCCCCAATCTTGACCCCCTGAACCAATCAAACATTACCATTAGATCCCCTAGACCCTAAACCCCTACCTACAAATGTTCATCTCAAATTTGCCTCTCAAGTCTCAATTGTACAAAGATTTGTTTCGAGGCTTTGGATTGACCGAATCACTCCCCCTTCATGATCTACTTAATCTAGGCTTAGTTGAGCTAATTTGACCTCACCATTCAATTTGAAATGATAAAAAATCCCACCCTACAAAATTTCAGCTAAAAATATCCTCATTGGCACCTCCGTTTGAAAAAGATTCCATTTCGGCCAATCATGTTGACTTATACAAAATCAATGTGAATGCGCATACTCATCCTAACCCTCAATTATTGACCCGAAATCCTCTCCTTTAAACCTAGACCCCGCTTTAACCCCCTTACCAAATTTACCAAATTTCCCTTGAATTTTCAAAATTACCAAAATTGCCCCTTATACCCAAAATTACTAAAAATGCCCTTCCTTTCATATAAATTCAAACTTAGGGTTAAATGCTTAAACTACCTTTATGGTTTAATAAATGGGCACAAATTTACCCTATTGTTTAAGAAATTACTTAAAGTACCCCAAACATTTCTCACAATAGACAACCATTAGGAACCTGTAATGGAAATATCAAAAAGACTACTTTACCCTTAATTTTTCTTCAAAATTTCAAAATGTAACATATCTTAAGAAGAAAATGGGGCAATCTTACTGGAACTCCACCTAGATTCCCTTGTTTTCTTTCCCATACAATATGAGTTTTAGACCATTGTAGTCCCCTTTTCGTAATATACTCAACCTTATTGTAATGGATGGTTGAGATGGAGACCACACATGAGTGGATAACAAAGCACACTGTTTAGCCCACTGATCCGCCCCATGTCATCAGGTTTGATAAAAACTCACTGGTAAGGTAGTTGAGACAGCTCAACATTAAGGCCCAATTGCTCTTACCCATCAGTCAAGCATCCGAATAGAGCTAAACCTCGGCAATGAACTTAACACCTCTGGGTTTAGTGAGATCCGATAGTGGCGATGGCATTGAAGACAATGAAGACAACAAGGACGATGATGGGCGTTCTAAGGGTGAGTTGGAGAAACTGATACAGAAGGCCATGGATGCAATTCAAAGCATCCTGTAAAGACCTTGAACCCGATGATCTTAATGAGCTATGAGATTGCTGCTCCAATCTTCTTCTCCTCCTCTGCCATTACAACAACCTTGTATTTGTACGGAATCCAATTCAATCGTTGTGTTTAAATCCATCGTCTTCTCTTTCCCAATACAATACAAGGATTGCTCTTGGTACATCCACCCAACTGGTGTATGCTCAGAGATAAGGGAGTTCATTTTCTTGTACAATGAGTACTTGTGTCCATGTTTATATTTGGTCCTTGCAACGGTAGTGAGGGATATACATGTCTCGCCATGGCTGACGTCTCGAACTAGTTATGGGCACTTCTGTACTCTTTTCTCTCAAGCATCGCACAGCCCAACTGGTGGAAGGCAAGTACCACACAACTTTGTTTATTTACATTCAATTATTCTGATGTTGGGAAGAGAAATATGGTGGTAAAACAAAGCGGGCACCAATATACCTGTGAGAAGTCCAATTCATTATTGTTTTGAGAGTGTTTATCATGTTCTTCGACAATCGTGAGAAGAAATGCAGTTTGGTTTTATTTTGAAAATTTGAAGAATAATGAAAGGTAATATTAACTTTGGAACTAAAAAAATGACAAATTTTTTAGACTATCCTTATGGTTTAACTAATTGACTAAATCTTTATATATTGTCTTAAAGTACCCCTACAATTGATATTTTGTTAAACACAAACAATAAAATGTCAAATTTACCCTCTATTATTCTTTAAATTTTTAAAATGAAACTCGTCTAGGAATCAAGGATGATGAATCGACGTTTGTAGTTGTAACCCATATGATAAACTCTAGCAAATCCGACCATGTGAAGTTGATGGTTGAAATGCATTCTTGCCTTCTTTCGGACACAAGAAGAATGGTAGCATCTCCCCACACAGGCGTACCGTCAAATCCAGATTGCCGTGAAAGGCATCCTCAACTTCCAAGAGTATTGAAAAAGCAGCACTTAGATTTCCTCAAATTGGCGAATTGAAATTAAAAAAAGGTAAATTTATGGTCAGCAGATTTATGAGATGACCATCCTTTTGGTATTTTATGGCGCATGGTTCAGAGGTTACACTAGTTCCTCCACTCGTCTACTAAGCAGGGGAGATAAATGGAGGATTAAGTAAACAACATGATTGGCTTCTTGGTTCCCTTGCCAGCCACCTGTTCCTATATACAAAAGGGATATTATTTAGGGGCTGGAGAGAAGGAAAAACAAGTGGAGGATGGTGGCAGAAGCAACCAAAAGATGACGTTTATGTACAGTCCACATGTGCAAGGTCACTGGGCAAAAGGAATTGATGCCATTGCTGGAATTTTCCAATTTCCATCAATGGAATTAATGTCAAATGACAATGTAGTTCAGTTATCTTGAAGGTTCTTTTCTGGGTCTGCAAATCAGTCTAGACATTGATTCTAGGTTACAGTGTATGTGATCTTGCTTCTGTTAAAATTTACATGTTGGGCCGAATGGATGGTTAAATGCTGCGACAAGTGTTCTAATCGTTGGGTACATAGTGATGGGTGCATCAGCAATTCAGCATTAAGTGATCTTGCTTGTGTTGGATATGGTAAGAGACGCGTGATCAAATGATGCCAAAATCCATGAGTTAAGTTGCTGAATTATATCTCTACCGCCTTTTAAGGTGTTGGCTATTTGTGGCTCTTTTAATTTCGTTGAACATTCCATTTGCACTAGGGGGGCCATTTGATGACACGGCTGAAACTGAAATAGGTGTTGAAAAGATTCCACACTTGCTCAAAATCAGGGGCACCGCTGCGGTCATCAAACCCAAGAAGAATGCGTCTGTGTCTTTTATTTGAACCCACATTCACATTCGGCACCTGCTACGGTAGAGAAGAGGGAGGGGAGAAAAAGGGAAAAAGAGAAGGGCTTTTAACGAGAATGTGATTCTGGATGGGCTGAGGGACGAAGGAAATTATTAGGTTTTATGGAATACTAGGGTAGAGTTAATCATGATGGTTTAAGGCGTTAGTTAAGCAATAAAGGTTACAATTTATCATAGGAATAGCTTAAGAAATTTGCCCCTCAAAAAATTGATATAATTTATGTCCATTTGCTAAAAGCATAAGGGCAATTTAAGTATTTAACCCTTAAACTCTTTCAAAAAAAAAAAAAAAGTATGTAACCCTTCGCCGAAAATCTACTCGAATAGGCACTGTTCACTCTCTTCTCCCTCTCGACGCACAGCGGCAACGGCGGCAAGTTTCCTCCTCCGATCCCCCTCTCTCTCACCGTTTTTCTCCCATTTTTCTCTCCTTTCCCTTCTCTCTTCCTCTAATTGTAACATTCCAAAATCATTAACACACCATTTGCGGACACTCTTCATCATCTTCCCCAACGAGAACGAGTGATCCAGCGGCGGTGCCAATCCCGTTTTTCTCCATATTTTTTTTGTGGTTTCTCACCGTTGTTGGATTTCTTCTCATTCTCCGTCATTAGTAGTGTCGTGTTTCAACGATTTCGGACTTCCCCAACCACGCACCGACCCTCTGTTCTCAGTATTCCGCACCGGCTGAGCAGAATCGCATGGCAGCCATCACTTGAGGTATCCTTCTTCTCAGTTCCGGCGAAACCCACACCCAAAGAATCGTTTCTTCTCACCGAGCCCCTGGTTGCAATCAACGAGGATCATCTCTTTTCCAGCTATCGGTCACAGATCACAGCAGATCGAAGTTTGCCCTGTTTCGTTCATTGAACTTAGGTCAACATTTAATACAGGTAAGCTCTGTTTTTTCATCGATTTTTTTAGATTGTTTCATTTATTCTTTCTTCATTTCTTCCATCGTTTCATCATGGAATGAGTACTGTCTGGGTGGTTGTCGGAGCCGGTAATGAGGATCTAGCAGAACCGGTCTCCGTGGAATCATCGACGTTTCTCTTTTACATCACGAAAGAATACGTGTGCTACGAAATGTTACAAAACTTATCCTTTCTTGCCATTTTTAGTTAATATTTTCCTTTATTATAACAATGCTGATATGCTATCCTCTCTCTCTCTCTCTCTCTCTTAAAACTGAGATTTCCGGTTCTGAAATATCAGTGTTTAGCAGACCTACTATTTGCCATATTTACTGTTATTAAAACTGATGTTATCTTTCGAATTCCTCTATGTTGTTTGATATTTTGTCACCATGTTTTTCTTGGGAGTTGGGTTAAGTGTTCAGTGGGTTCGGCCTTCTTTGTTGAACTTGAAATGAGAAACATTAGATCTAATTAGTTGTTAGAGTGACAGTGGACAATAGTTGGAGATGACAGTCGGTGTGAGACTCTGGATTACCGGGATTCATTCCACCACAAATAAAATTAATTCAATAAAAAGAGGGAAGATAACAGAGCTGGAATGATCCACATTTGTATGCGAATTAGAATGAGAAGGGAAGAATGCCAGTTACAGAAAAACAAAACAGATTTGAAACAAAAAAAAATAATAATAACAAAAGATATGATAAAGAAAAAGAAGAAAAATAAAAGTGAAAATCTGTAATAACAGATGTGATCAATAGATTCAGGTGTTTAGCTTGATAGATAGGATATATTTGCATGGGAGAATATGCTACTGAAAGCGGAAACAAGAATAAAAAATAAAAAAGAGAAAAATAAAGAAAAAATAATAAAAACACAAAAACGTAAAAAATTTCAAAAAAAAAGTAAAAAGTAATTCTATAAAATAAATATACAAATGGGATTCCATAAGAGAATAACATAAACAAATGATAAAATCATAGAAAAATAATGATAATAATAAAATAAAATAAATAAAAAAGATAACAACTAAATAAAAAATAGGGTAGGTTCTCTTTTATTGGTTTGTTATAAGCTTGTTACTTTTCTCTATCATTGTTATGCTTTTGATTGCTTGTGTATTTGAGATTATGCCTATTTGGGATGTCATGTGGGCCCTACCTGTTGGACCCGAGAGAGGGGTGCCTAACCCCATTCCTCTCCCATCTGAGTCTTACCTGGACTGGTTAGCTGGTGCCTTGGGCTTTGGAGTTGCTACTAAAACAAAAATGTTTTGAAAACCACTCTCGGGGGTCCCATGACCCATCACCTCAATTTCCTTCAAATGATGGGTGGCAACTCCAAATCAGCCCAAGTAAGCTGTTTCCCGATGCTCATAGATTGGTGACTCCGTTGGGGAGTTCTTGGACCATAGGTGGGGCCACCCTTATAGTTATCACTTCAATCACAGCATCTCTACTTCTTTCCTTATTATCAAATATCCTCAGATTTCTTTCCTCCTAGATTGTCCAAGCCACTACTGCTCTAGTGCACCTTCCCATCACTTTGCCTCTCCTTTTAGAGCACCTGAATATGTTGGAGGTAAAAAGATCTTCTAGATTAGCAGGAGGAATCCAGCTGCAACCAAACAAAGAGGAAAACCACTCCCAAATAAAGTTAGCAAAAGAACATGAGATAAAGAGATGAAAGGCAGTCTCACCGTTCAGCTTATATAAGGAGCACCGGTTTGGTGACAAGCACCAATTTGGTCCTTTTCTCTGAAGTAAGTCATAGGTGTTGATGGAACCATGGAAAATTTCCCAACAGAAAGCACTGACTTTAGGAGGGATAGGCCGAAACCAAATCCCCTTGGTAGGGAAAGAAGGAGAGGAGGAAGTGGCAACAACTAACAAGAGAGTTCAAGAAAGATTTGCAAGAAAAATAACCTAACTGATTGAAATCCCCAACCAAATCCTCAAAGCCATTGAATTCAACAAGTTAACCAAGGTAGAGACACTAGAAATTTCAGATTCTCTTAGATTTCTGGTAAAACCCAAATTCCAACTCAAGTTTGAAGAGGAAGAGGATGAGCAGATAAAATCACTAATAGGTTTACCCTTGAGTCTGGAAAGAGCAAAGAGGCAAGGGAAGACCTCTGACAAGGGGGAGTCCCTGAGTCAGATGTCCTCCCCGAATCTGATTTTCTGACCCAAAGCCAAGTCATACCTTATGTGGGGAAGAAACAAAGGAAGAATATCATGGATGGCCTTCCAGGGTGCAGCCAAGGTATCTCTCTGCAAGCAGCCCGCATCCCAACCGTTGCTTGATAGCCCATGGATACTTGAAATAACTCTATCCACAATTTCTCATTTTCTTTGGGGAACCTCCAAAGCTATTTACTCAACAGAGCCACATTCTTCAGTTTTACATTTCCAATTCCTAAACCCCCTTCACCTTTCAACTGCCTCACCTTTTCCCACCTAATCAAATGATCTTTTTTTTTTCCCTTTCCCAAGCTCCCACAAAAAGTCCCTCATATTTTTTTTTTTCATTTTTCTCTACAAGAATCATATATTTGGCAATTTTTAGTTCATTTTGCAGCTTCTTTCTCTCCACCCTCTTTATCTTCTAGTAATATATTCTCCTATCACTTGTAAGAAAAGAAAGAAATGCCTATTTTGCATTATTTATAAAAAAATGTCTGTTTTGCATTCCTTAAAATATTATCGATTTTTCATGACATCTGGTTCCCTTTTGAAGGCATGCAGGATTTCCTTTTGATGCTCAGAATGCATGGAATTACACCTTCATCACCATTATCAAGTTTTGGATATAGTTGGGTTAAGCTTGTAACTCAATTTATTGATGCTTTGAATTGCAACCATAAGGTCATTTGTTCAGTCCCAGCTAAGTATAGGGAAGTCTATGGACACATAACCTTCGGAAGAAGATTTCCATGTAGCTGAACCCGTGGTTCTTTTTGGGATGAGTGCTCTCTAAGATTGAGAATATGGTAATTGCAACCTGCAGGGGAAACTTGGTAAACAACACCATGCGTGTCACATGTATAATGTTTCATAAAATAGTTGCAAAATCAATATCTGATCATCGGAATCCATACAATATGGGTGTACTATCTAATAATGATATAAAGGACAGAGATATGGTTGCACTTACCAAAAGAATATTGGAGCACTCACAGAAAGGGGAAATAGATTATGCAAGGAGAATCTATGATCAGATGAATCATCGAGATTGTGTTTCTTGCAATGTGATGATCAGGGGTTACATCAAGAACCATAGGACCAGAGATGCAAGGGAGATATTTGACAGAATGCATCACAGGAACACTGTTTCTTGGAATTCCATGATAATGGCTTACACCCACGAAAGAAAGATGCATATTGCATTGAAGTTCTTCCTAATCATGCCTGACAAAGATGTCATTAGCTGGACCACTATAATTTCTGGGCTTTGTCATGATTCACAAATTGAAGATGCATGGCAATTATTCAAGCAAATGCCAGAGCCCAACTCCATTTCTTGGTCTTCGGTTATATCAGGTTTCCAGCAAAATGGATTGGCTGCCGAAACTTTGATTCTCTTCAAGGAAATGCTATCTGCAGGAATTCATCCAACTCCCCATTCCTTTACTAGTGCTTTGACTGCTACAGCAGATTTAGCTGCACTATCCATTGGTCAACAACTTTACTCTCAACTGATTAAGAGAGGATTTGAGATTAATATCCATGTTGGAAATTCAGCCATCTCTATGTTTATAAAGTCTGGTAGTTTCTATGATGCTAGGCACGTTTTTGTGGTTATTCCCAGACCTGACACCATTACCTGGAATTCTATGCTTAGTGGTTATGCACAACATGGATATGGTTTGGAGGCAATCATGACTTTCCATCAGATGCAAAAGGCTCATATTTTTCCAGATGGTGTAAGTTTTTTAGGTGTTCTTCAAGGTTGTAGTCACTGTGGATTTGTGGAAGAAGCATGGCTTTATTTTGATAGTATGGAAATTGATCATGGGATCCCTCCTCTTCCTGAACATTATGCATGCATGGTTGATGTCCTTGCACGTGCTGGGCTTATAAAAGAAGCACTTGATATGATTTTGAAAATGCCCTTTGAACCTGTAGCTATCTTCTGGAAAACATTGTTGAATGGTTGTAGGATTTGGGGAGATTTGAAATTAGGTGTATTTGCTGCTGATAAGGTTTTAAAACTCGAACCATGTAATTCAAGTGCATGCTTAATGGTGATTGAGATGTATGCATCTATTGGGAGATGGGTGGAGATTTCAGAGATTAGAAGGTGTATGAGGGGAAGAGAGGCAAGAAAGGAGTTAGGTTATAGTTGGGTTGAAATAAAGGGGAAGGCACACTTGTTCACTACAAAGGATGAAACTCATGTTGCATCTGATAGTATTTACATGATCCTTGAGTTGTTATCCTTCGATGTTTGTAAGTATCTTGAGATTGATAGCATGATGCACTGTTAAACTAGTGAAAAAGAACATGGGGTTCTCATTTGGTTCGTAAATGTGCCTGTGAATGCCAAAACCATTGGGTGTGACTGATTTAACTATCATGGTTGACCTAATGATTTCTATGCCATTGTGAAGCCATGAATTGAATTGTTTATTAGATGGGCTGGTAAGAAAATATTTGATTTTGTAGCTGCATCTAGAGTTGGAGGAAGGGGAACTTTTTAGGTGCCCGCTCGGGATGTGAGAGCATACTGATTTGAATTACAATGGTTTTGCTCCTATTCTCGTTTACAGGATAGCAAAAGGGTGATCCTGGAATTGCCTGACCCACTTTTGAATGGGAATTTCCCAGAAGAGGAGATGCAGATAATGGCTTACTTGGCAAAGGAGTGCCTACTTCACTTCTCTTTAAGCCTTTTCTAGGTAATCATGCATTTCACCTTTCCCTGTACCAGTGCTTTTAGCACTGGTTCTTTACTTCTTTTCATATAAACTATTATTCCAAGTCAAACACGGCAAAGTATTGTTTAAGATCATAACACGGATTATGTCTTATATCCAGGTAAAAAAGAAAAGACCATTTTTCCAATGTTGGTCCTGGATATCTGGGTCTTGGGAGGCTAGGACTGGAATCACTGGATAGAGACCTAACCTTTGGAAAGTAGCCATTGTCAACTTGAACCCATGCCTTATGCACCTATGAACTCAAGATTTTACCATCATTCCATGCAAGGCCCCAATAATCATATTTTAGTGATTTCAATATATTTGGGTGCTGACTTTTATTGTACTAGCACAAGGGCACATGCTATGCAAGTAAATGGTAAACATATAAGTTGACATTACATAATCAAATCTAACTTTTATCACCTGCATCAAACCCAAGTCAAGTATTTGCTTTATAACAGTATAGATTATGATATGCTCCTTCCAAATATTCAGCAATGCCCAAAATAAGGGTGTGCCTTTAATGTTTTCTTTGGAAAATAATAGTTTGATTGAACTCTATGGAAATCCAGACAAGACCATGTTTAGTGTTGATTCTCTCCTCTGCTTATTTTGCAATAAAATAAAGTGATTTTGTGTGTTTAATTCATCTCTCAATTTTTTTGGTAAAATGAAGGAGCTCTCCCTAATTTTGCCTCAAAATCATTGCCTCATTTCCATTAAGTTTGTGTTTACTATTTACTTTTCTTTCATCTTCTAGGCTATTTGATTAATTTACCATTAGAATGATCATGCAGAGCTTATCAACTCCTAGCATGAAAAGTGTGATAAACAAGGAGAGGTACGAAGAGCCTGATTGTTCCATTGATGCAGAAAACTAGAGAAGAGGCTCCGCCAGGTTTTCGTTGCCACTATCTATAGATTGTAATTTTTGTGTTGAAGACAATAAGAAAGAAGCAGGCATAGTAACGTTGGCCAAGTGTAGAGAAAAATTGATCTTGTTAACTTGGAAAGGTAGGAATTTCCGTTCTCCAGAAGATGAGATAGTGGACTAGGGAAGAATGTCTGAGAAATGGGTTTTTCCTACCCCACCATCTTTTAAAATCCAAAGCCGACCAACATTACTGTGTCGAGTCCAGCTTCAGTCCAGGCTGCTTCAGTCAAGGCACCGTTCGCGCGATTGGAGGATGCGCCACGTGTCCTCTAACCGTGTAAACGTTTGAAGCATGCGAGGAGGTTGTTTGAAACGTTTGACGCCGTTAGCTTTCAAAACCCATTTTTTCGAGTCCCTCTCTCTCTCTAGTGTCGTAGGTTCTCTTCTCCCTCTCTCTCTCTCTCTCTCCCATCCATCCGACAACGACTTAACAACTATTACCGCCGGCGACAAACAACCATCACCGGCGGCGGGATGGATCGAAAGAGGGTGAGAGAACCCAAACCAGTTGGGTCGGTATTGAGTGCCGCCCCGACCTCCTACACCCCTGGTAGCAGCGACTCATCTGCTCTCTCCATGATTCCCGCCAGGTTCACCAGTACCAAAGTTAACGTTTCCGAATTCATCTTTCTCGTCTTCTCCATGACTTCCATCTCAAGCTCAAGCACTCTGTTTCTGTCTCCGTCTCTGCATGGCTTTGCTCTTGCGGCAGAACTAATATCAGCCCTGTCAGACAGAGAGAGAGAGAGAGAGAGAGAGAGATGGGAGACTAAGGATCTGTGTTCTTGGCTGTTTGGCTTAGGACCTTGGGTATGGTGACGGTTGACTCAGCTTCAAGAAGATGAATATGTGTGGACTTTGAACTTCGTAGCCAAGACTAATAAGACCATCAGTGACGATCTTTCTGCAATCATCCTTAAGCTTGCAGCTATTGTTCTTCTTTATGATCTTCGCAGTGTCCGCTAAGAGGTTTCTCTCGGCAACGCTCGCACAAGGAACCAAGCTTTGTTCAAGAAAAGGGGAAATTTTCGTTTCAAAATAAGTCATGCTAAAGTTCTTCCCTTCACTAACTGAATATATTAAATTAAAAGAGATTCTAGAAAATCAGTATACCTTGAGAAATTTGCAGGCATCGCCACAGGAAGCTGTCGGCATCGGTTCACCAAGGACGGGCTTCTCAGTCGATGAAAACCTCAGAACACTGAAGGGATGAGAGATCCATCGTATGGACGCCTAAATCTTGCGGAATAAGGTGGGCGAATTTCAAAAATTTTTCTCTTCCTTTCAACTGGGAATCGCATTCTTATTTAGAAAATCATATTTTCAACGATCAATCTTGAACCATAAACTGAACCAGATCTGAATCAAAAAGATGAGAGAGGTATACCTGATATAGAGAAGTATTATCTCTCAATGGAGGTATTCACGCCCAAGGAAGGATCCAAAGACTGCTCCCACTAAAAAAGGCGCAGTGTAGGATGGAGCAGAATCAACAGCGTTCTCCAAGAACCTGATCATTCGTAAGAATAGCTGGATGGCACGTGAACACTGCTTCCAATCAGTCATTTCACAAAAAGCTGCTATCAAGATCGAATCTTGATTTTTCCTACAAAGTTGGAGATCGAATTAGAGGTCTGGCAGCGACAGGAAGGAGGCAGCAAGAAAGAATTTCGCAGAGATTGCATAAATATTTCTTCTGTGATTTTAGCTCTAAAGACTAGAGAACTTGGTGATGTGTTTTCTCTGTTGTTCTAAAGGCTGCCGCCCCTTCTTTTCTTGTAACCCTAAAGGATCAGCTCCTAATCCAATTAGGAGTTGCTGATCCAAATCACATTTGGATCAGACATTTCTTTAGGTGATAAGGATAAACCCTTATATTATCTGTGGATTAGATCAGTCTTCTCCTAATCCTATTAGGAGGCTCCTAGATCTAAATAAGATTTAGATCTTGGACTCTTTGAGTGGATAGGGTCAATGCCCAATTCTATTAACTGATTTAATCCCAGATCCGCCCCTTATTTAAACTGATCAAATCAGCCATGTTCGGAATGGGCTTTAGGCTCATTAGGGTTGTGTGCTCACTAAGCCTTCCAAACTGCTGCCCAGTTGGGCTTTCTTGTATGGCATGGGACCCAAACATTGATCTACACATCAATCACATGGGTTCGGCCAAGCCTTTGTTACAAGGCCTGGCCGAATACACTACTATGGACAGTGCACCCCCTGAAACCCATCAGATGGGCTTTATGGGCCCAACACTTACCCTAAGTGGTCATTGGGCCAAATCACCTTGTAACACTCAGGAACTGTGGGCAGATGTAAGATTAGCCAATCAGGTATTGCTCTCAATGGTCTTATACTCAACCTCTCAGCCCATAATGATCAAACACTGCCTGACAAGAGAGGACCTCTCCCTCGGCTGCAAGGAATAGTGTTGCACTCTCTGTTTATATGGATCCCGGGAATTAAAACCTTTTGCAAACATTTTAGAAACCATAGTATATATACTTTTATATCTCATATAAAATATATTTTGCAAGACAAATCTCAACGATTGAAATCGGCAGCCGACAGTCTTGGTTTCCATCAGTGAGAGTGTATCCCCGATCATTACCTTTATCCGACAAAGGGGCTGATCCTGTCACTATGATCACCCACTTAGATGAATTCTCAGACTGTCCCAACATACCCAGGTTTTGACCCCCGTTAAGGATCTCGCTGATTGGTATATCAAAGACAGTCCAATCCGACACCTAGTGTAGTATCATAATCGAGTCTAGGGGTCGGGTATAACTTTCCAGTTTTGCCCATTAATCTCCAAGGTCCAGGGCTATACTGGAAATCTGGTCCAGTTCAAAGATTCAATTAATCCTACACTGTATGTGTCTAGGGTCTCACTAGTAGTTGAGACAGGCCACCCTAACCGACTTGGTGGTATAACAGTGTCAGCCTTATCGGGATAGGTCTCCTCAGACCGACCCATTGACTGTGAACATTATAAACTAACACGAGTCTCATTAAGTGTCCAGTTTAAGGGTATTACACAGAAACATACCAAGGGAACATTAATCAAATATGTACTTTTATTCATTTACAATAAACTCATAATGTATATCATTCTGATTGAAGCTAAGGGCATACAAAACTGTCTAACAAATACTTGGGAACTTTTGTCGCTGGAAGAGCCTCTTGAGATGCAATTTCACGACAGGCTTAACCGCGATTTCACGACAAACTCTTCAAGCAAATGGCCATCTAATGGCTGGATCTTCAAAGGAGGTATGTTCTTTAACGAGACTAAAACCAGAGAAATCCTTTCTCTTCTACCTTCAATTGCTGCTCTCCATTTTCAGGAACGGTTAAAGCAAGGTTCGTGAAATACGTGAGGGGAAGAACGGAGATACGGACTGTTATGGGCCCGAGCATAGGATCGCGTCACGGGTCGCTCTATCGCAGGAACCTTAGATCTTTCCTTGCCCTTGGCCTTGCGTACATGCCCTATCTTGACTATCTTGTGGGTGATTTGTCCAAGAGATCACCGAACTCTCATTTACTCTCTTTCTTGACTGAATATTCGATATTCTCATTCAATAATGGCGTTTCCTTAAATAGGAGATTACAAGAGGAGGGTTCATTGTTGGATTCGGCTAGGTTAGTCTTAAACGGACTCAAACTCCTACTTCTAATTAGACTACTTACTTTTAATGGTACTACAATTCCTTATAAGAATAGGGGATAAGATAAGGGAGAATGGGATAAGGGATAAGGCGCGTTCTCTTGACGTGTCCGGATAAGGGTGGGCCCACCCTATGAGCTGTCGTGTGGGCCCTGCTCTGCTGCTGCTGCCGGTGTGCGTGCGCGCGGCGCATGGTGCCGCCATCGCGCGGTGCCACTGCTGCGCAGTGCGTGCGCGCGGCTCATGGTGCCGCTGCCGTGCGGTGCCGATCATGTGCGCGCTGCTGCCTCAACTGCTGCCGTGTGGTGCGGGTGCTCATAACACAGACATTCAGGCGACCTATGGAAGGATCAACTGCCAGAGTTCTCATTTCTTTGGCGACGAACGGAAGTTTCAGGCAAAGTGGAATTTCAGTTGGCGTGGGTTTTGAAAGCTAACGGCGTCAAACGTTTCAAACAACCTCTCCGCATGCCTCAAACGTTCAAACAACCTCCAATCGCGCGAACAGTGCCCTGACTGAAGCAGCCTGGACTGAAACCGGAGTCTACTGTGTATGTCCATGTATGATATTTTTTTAATAACAAAAAACTGCATAAATTCATTTGATTTCTTCCATCAGTGTTTACCTCGAATTTGGATTCAGCCCTCACAAGACTGCTCTCACACCATCTACACAGCCCCTGTGCATCCGTGTATTAGAAACATCTTCACTTCTAGATGAATCGTTTGCTTCATCCATTTGTTAGCCTTCTTTTTCATGAAGATTAGTTACCAAGTCAGATGAATCGTAATAAAGTAAAAATTCTTCATAGACAAAGCTCGAGCCCATAGTAAAGCTTTGACCAATGGAGGACTGCCCAGTGCCCACCTTTCAACTTGTTTTGGTCCCTACTCCCTACAGCTTACATTCCTGTTCACGAAAACATTTATCATTTCTCACGTCTCATATCAATTGAGCATCTATGATAGTATGATCCACTGAGTTTATCCTTCTTCTTTATGTAATTTTTTACGAGTATTTGGCAGTTGGCACCAATTTGTTTCACGAGTGTTCCATTTCACCAGTTTGCCACAGTAAACAAAAATATATTGCCAATGATTTAAAAACTGATTTAGAAATGGAATTGGTTTCAGTGGTTAAGTGGTTTGACTGCTCAGTCCAAATGGATCAATTCATCATATTATTATTAAATATTTAAAAATAAAAATTATATAAATGAAACCAGATAGGGGACGGTTCTTGGGTTGAGCGGTTCAACTTCCCATGTCAGTGATGGTTTTAAAACAATGATAAATGCCATTTAATTGTATTTGGCAATCCTTTCATTGATGCAATGATTAGTATTGAAATTCATAAGAGGATTTTCTGAAATATCATAATAAATATATTATAAAATAAAGTCCACGCACGATAAACACCCAACCAACATGCATCTCCACCAAACTATACCTGCAATGTGGGCTGTGCAGCATGGCCCACTTTTGGATTGGATCCGTCCAAACTAAAATCAATTTGAAAGGATTGGGTGGATCAATAAAACATATTGAATTTGATCAGTCCAGATTTAATGGTCCAAAACATTTAGTAGATTGGATTGGACCTGGTCTATAGTAATGAGTTTATATTGGATTGGATTGAGCCAATATCTAGTCCATTAATAAAGATAAGAATATCGATGGACAGCTTTAGGTTGGAACCCATCTAAATTAAAACAAGGGAAAATTTTTGATAGGTGCCCTGTATTTTAGGCCGAGTTTCAATTTAGTACCCAAACTTTAAAACACAACAATTTAGTTTCCAAATTTTCATTTTGCGACAATTTAGTACCCAATGTTAAATCACCATCAGTCAGAACCATCACGTGATATCAGGTGTGGGTTAAATATTTTTGTAATACCAAAACTAACCTTTATGAAAACTCCGACCGTTCCATCCCTTTCTCTTCATTCTGACCGCTCTTCATAGGAATTGTCCATGAAAATCCCATCTCGTTGAGTGGTTGAGCCCTAGATCTTGATCGTTCAAATGGTCCAGCTCCAACGGTGGCGTCACTGGTGGGCTGTTCTTGTACGTATCTAGATATATACATGTGCCCTGCATAAATCTTTCTTCCTATACCCTGTACTGAATCCCTTTCGATGCCATCAATGGCGTCTACCTCTACACAGCTCTCCCTCTCAAAGCCCTCCCACTTCCCTTCCTTCAATTTGCTGAAACCCCATTACTAGATCTCACTCCCCCTCTCGACAAACCACCAGAAAACCAGTTCCTTCTGTCCTCTTTACATGGCAAGCAACCTCTCAAATGGGAAGCCAAAACACTCCGTTGCCGCTGCCCCCGCCACTGCCACTGCCTTCACCAATGCTACCCTCACCACCTCCCCCTCCTCTCCATCAACTTTCGTTCCTCGATTCGCCCCTGATGAACCCTGAAAAGGTGTCAATGTGCTCGTTGAAGCTCTCGAACGGGAAGGTGTAACCACTGTCTTTGCCTACCTAGGTGGAGCGTCCATGGAAATACACCAAGCCCTCACCCACTCCATAATCCTCAATGATCTTCCCAGACATGAGCAAGGTGGCGTCTTGCTGCAAAGGGCTACGCTCGTGCGTCGGGCCTTCCAAGTGTCTACATTGCCACCTTGGGTCCCGGTGCCACCAATCTCGTCAGAGGCCTTGCTGGTGCCATGCTTGATGGCGTTCCTCTGGTTGCCATCACTAGGCAGGTCCTCGCAGGATGATCGGCACTGATGATTTCCAAGAAACCCCGATTGTCGAGGTTACTCGATCCATCACCAAACACAACTACCTTGTGCTTGACGTTGAAGACATTCCCCATATTGTGCGTGAGGCTTTTTACCTAGCATCTTCAGGTCGTCCGGGTCCAGTACTGATCGACATTATTCATCAGCAGCCGGTTGTTCCCAACTGGAATACTCAGATGAAACTACCCGATTATCTATCCAGGTTGCCAAAATTGCAAGAGGAGGCCCATTTAGAATAGATTCTTCGGTTTATATCTGAGTCCAAAAAGCCTGTCTTGTATGTTGGTGGTGGATGTTTGAACTCAAGTGAAGAGCTAAAACGTTTCGTTGAGCTCACAGGCATTCCAGTGGCGAGTACTTCAATGGGTCTTGGAGCTTACCCCGGATCAGACGATCTATGTCTTCATATGCTTGGAATGTATGGTACTGTTTATGCCAATTATGCTGTAGAGAAATCTGATTTATTGCTTGCGTTTGGAGTCAGGTTTGATGACTGTGTGACGGGAAAGGTTGAGGCTTTTGCTAGTCGGGCTAAGATTGTTCACATTGATATTGACCCAGCTGAGATTGGAAAGAGCAAGTAGCCACACCTCTCAATTTTCACTGATGTAAAGTTGGCATTAGAAGCGATAAACAGGTTGATAAAGGACAAGCAACCTAAGCTCAAGTTTGATTTCTCAGCGTGGAGGAAGGAGCTTCATGAGCAGAAGTTGAAATTTCCATTGAGTTTTAAAACTTTTGTGGAAGCTATTCCTCCCCAGTATGCAATTCAGGTTTTAGATGAATTGACGGATGGAAATGCAATTATAAGCACTGGGGTTGGGCAGCCCAATGGTATAAGTATAAGAGGCCACACCAATGGTTGACATCAGGCGAGTTAGGTGCCACGGGTTTTGGATTGCCAAGTGCCATAATCAGTTGATCGGAAATCTGATTAGATCATACCCTGGTTTGTCTCTTCTGCCGTTGACAACAAGAGTCTTCTTCTCCTGCAGTGGCTGAGTTAAAAAAAAGGGGACGCAATTTCTTCCATCAACGGCAATGGTTTCTTAGATTTTAGCTTTTCCGGCGTCGCATTTGAGTGTGATTTCAATTTTTCTAGCGTCACATTCGCTTGATATCACCGGCGTGAGAAATTGGTTTTGGGAATTTTAGGTAACAGAGTGAATGAACAGATTCTCACTTACAGAGAAAGGATTATAGCTGAAGTCATTTTCATGCATTGCTTGAAATAACTGGTGGGTAATTATGTTTTTTTTATATTCTGATTGACAGTAAATTAACCCAGTACTACATTGTTGCAAAATGAAAATTGGGATACTAAATTATTACATTTTAAAATTTGGATATTAAATTAGCAGTGGCCTAAATTACAAGATACCTATCGAAAATTTTCCTTCAAACAAAGTTCAATGGATTAAGGGTCCACACGTTGAGATGGACCATTCGTACAGCCTATTACAGTCGTGCGTTAAGAATATCTCAATGGGAAAGATATATTCTCAATGTAAGACTGCAAGGAACTGTCCGATTTCTTTCGAGACATTGATTCAACCCTATTTTTACGTTTTTCCCCCTTAAGATATGCGTGACGGACATGGGCCACGAAGGGGAAAGAAACACACAGAAATAGCTTTACTTGTCTGCCAGCCTAGATCAGTAGATCACTCTCTCTGTCGTCTCCCAGGCAATCTCTGTCTTATCTTTCTTCTTCTCCCGATTTCGCTGTATCCCATTAGTTGTGTCTGTGTTCTGAATTTAGATCAGAACTTAGAAAATTGTAAACAAGAGGGAGAAAATGAGCGTGATCGACATTCTTACTCGCGTTGACGCGATCTGCAAGAAATATGATAAGTATGATATTGACAAGCAGAAGGACCTCAACGTCTCCGGTGATGATGCCTTTGCTCGTCTCTATGCCACTGTCGAGGCCGACATTGAAGCTGCTCTTCAGGTTACCCTATTTCTCATTCCCCATCTCCCTCTATTTCCGAGGGTTTCATTTCACATCACAACAGAAAGAAGGTCTCCGATTCTTTACGATAATATTTGTTCTCTTTTATCAGAAAGCCGAGGCCGCTTCCAAGGAGACGAACAGGGCCGCTGCTGTTGCCATGAACGCAGAGATCCGTCGAACCAAAGCTCGTTTACTGGAAGAGGTCCCTAAGCTGCAAAGATTAGCAGTTAAGAAGGTTAGATTCTTACCAATTCCATTATTTATCGAATTCAATCCCCCAGTGATTCACAATCGTTATCCTTGAATTCAAAATTTACAAGGTCGTAACTTTTTTCCTTTTCATCATTAAAGTTCATAATTTCCAGATACTTTCTTTACTTATACTAGCAAAATCTAGAAATATTCTGATTAAGGTGCAAATACAGAACGAGAAAGTAAAAAAAAATAATTACTTTGATCATAATAATGAATTCAAGTGGGTAAAATCTTTCTTTACTTTTTTTTTTTCCTTAAAAAAATACTGACCAAGGAGTCCTCTGAACCCTTATAACGAGTGAGAGTGAGATGATTAGGAATCTTATATCTTGTTAGCTGTGGAGGGAAATCTGCGAGCAAAAAAGCTCTGCTATGTAAAGTTCTCTTGTTTTGTTTAACTGGAACATGAATCATCATTATTGCGGATCCTTTTGCAAAACAAATATTTAGCAGAATTCCTTGCTAGTCTTCAATGATCATAATGAAAATACTGAACCAATGATAGGTCAAAGGACTCGAAACAGAAGAACTTGTCGCCCGTAATGATTTGGTTCTTGCGTTGCCTGAGAGGATTCAGGCAATACCAGATGGTACTGCTACTGCAGTGAAAAAAACCGGAGGGTGGGCAACTTCGGCTTCTCGTACAGAAATCAAATTTGACTCAGGTTATTAATCCAACTTATCAAGGTTCCAATTATTTGTTCTTCTTGGGGAGTTCAATAACTTTTACTAATGAGAGGCTTCATCATTTAATGTTTGTTTGTTTCTTGTCTTGCAATCTATTCCAGATGGACAGTTTGAGAGTGAACATTTCCAACAAACCGAAGAGTCGAGCCAATTTAGACAAGAGTATGAGATGCGGAAAATGAAACAGGCGAGAACATGTCCTGTTCCATACTGTTTATGTATAGCTGTGTGATCTAACTTGACATTCTTGCAGGATCAAGGCCTGGATATTATATCAGAAGGGTTGGATACACTGAAAAACATGGCACATGACATGAATGAGGTTGGTTGCTTGGAGTGCTATTCAGAAAGTTGCATGGAACAAGATAAACACAGATCATCAGTATTTTTCTTTGTAAAACGTGCAGGAATTGGATAGGCAAGTTCCTTTGATGGATGAAATTGATACAAAGGTTAGAAATTGATAATTTCCTTATGTTTGAATCTTATGGACTATGTTATTGCAAGATAACAAATGTTGAAAGCTTTTATCATTTTGTTACAGTGATTCATTTTGATGTTATTGCAGGTTGACAAGGCAAATGCTGATCTTAAGAATACTAATGTTAGACTTAAGGATACAGTTACACAGGTAATTTAGTTGAAGCTAATTTTGTTTTTGGGTTACCATCCAGTTTTTAGCTAACCCATTTGTTGTTTATGCTGCTTTTGTATAGCACTCTTCTAATAGATAGTACTTCGTACTTTTGGTTTTCATCCAGCTGAGGTCTAGTCGGAACTTCTGCATCGATATTATCCTCTTGTGTATAATTCTTGGAATATCTGCCTATTTATACAAGTAAGTTCTTCATTTCACTCTCTTTACTTAGCTTAAAACCTTTATTGAGATGTGGTTTGTATAGTCTATCATAAGTTCCTTCACCATCAAATGGTCCATGTATGTTTTTCTTATTTTTGCCCACATGCATTTGTGTGAACCTCAATTCTGAACTACTGTGAAAGGAATGGTACTTTATGCTCAAGATGTCTAGGTGTTAAGGTTCTCATGGAGGGTTGCCTTGATTTATCACCAAGATATTTTTTACACGGTGCTCTTGGATACTTTTACATTCTTAACTTTTTGAGATATTAATAATAAAATAGACATTATTATATTAAATTATTCGGTTTAAGTTAAAATATTAGTTTCTTTTTACTTATCAAAAAAATGTTAGTTTCTTTTTAGGGTAAAAGACTTAAACATACCCTAAGTTTTCATTAATTCACTTAAATATACCTCAAGTTTTTTCAAAAGGATGTAAAGATACCTTATGGATTGACCCCATTGGACTTGAACATACCCCTTCATCAGTGGAATGTTAAATATAAATTCATTTATTTATTTTTTTTGAAAAAGTAAAGTTTTATTGATCAGAGAAAGGCAAACAAACTGCTCACTGTACAAGAGAAGTACAACTGAGGACAGATTTAAGAAAACTCAGAAAAAATTAACAGCCACACAAGAAGCCAGAATATCCCCCTTGAAAAGCAAGTTGGAGTTCAGCCACCCTCTAAGCTCATCAACAATTAAATTTATCACCCTTTCAACCTGAAGCTGTTTCTGATCAAAGATCCTTCTGTTTCTTTTCTTCCAAATCGACCACAGCATTGCTAGAGGAATTGCTTTCCACGGAATCCTTCCCTTTCTATTCATTCCCCCTACTTTCCAGCCTTCTAAGAGAGCCTTTACTGAATTAGGCAAGCATGTAGAACAGTGAATTGCTTTGAGAAAATGGGCCCAAATTGTTGCAGAAAATTCACAATGAAGAAACAGGTGGTTTGGAGTTTCTTCACTCCTCCCACACAGTGTACAGATTACATCTGGTAGCACTTCTCCTTTTCTAACCAGCATAACTTTCGTCAAACACTTTTCTTCAGCAGCCACCCACACAAAAAACTTTACTGTAAAGGGGGCTACACTACCCCACACTAATGGACTGGGGAAAGAGCTAGAGGACTCAGGCACCAAACCGGAATAGAAGGATTTTACTGAGAGTACTTCAGTCTTTGACCACCCCCAAAAACACTTATCTGGCACTAGAGGATTTAGCCTGCATCCCTTTAACCTTGAAAGCAACTCCATAACCTGCGAGACCTCTCAATCATTGAAATCTCTTCTAAAAGAGGGAGACCAAACTGAAGAGTTTCCTGAACCAACAGAGCAATCCACCACCAAGGCATCTTTATCTGATGCCAGCTGAAATAAGTCAGGAAACAAATCTTTCAAAGGGGGTTCAGAGCACCAAGGGTCAGACCAGAACCTCAAACTGGATCCATTCCCTAACTTGAACTTCATACCTTTCTGAAAAAGAGGATAGGCTTTGTAAATCCCTTTCCACACCCCACAACCATAAGAGAGGTTGGACTTTGCTGTAACCCACCCATTGCTATGTAAACCATATTTCTGCACAATAACTTGACTCCATAACCCATCAGGCTCCTGCAAAATCCTCCAAAACCACTTCCCAAGAAGGGCCATGTTGAAATTCTTCCCATTTCTGACTCCCAATATGCCAGAATTGAAAGATTTACAAATCTGATCCCAGCTGACCAGATGAAACTTTTTGGAATCTTTCCACCCAACCCACAAAAAATCTCTTGTATGTTTTTCCAATCTTAAAGCTATCTCTTCTGGTAAAGGGAATAGGGACATGAAATACACAGGAATACTGGTCAAAACACTTTTTAACAGCACTAGCTTGCCCCCCTTAGACAGATACCTTGCCTTCCACGATGCTAACTTGCAGGTCATTCTTTCCACCACCGGAGACCATATGCTTTTGGAGTTACACTTGGCCCCTAAAGGCAGCCAGCCCCAAATAAGAAGAAGGTAGAGCCCCCACCCTACAACCCAATAAATCAACTAGGGACAGCAAGTTACTGACCTCTCCAACAACCATCATTTCACTCTTAGCTTGGTTAACCTTTAAACCTGAAACCACTTCAAACCAGCAGAGGATATTCCTCAAAGCCAAAATCTGATCAGCTTTAGCCCCACAGAAAAACAGGGTGTCATCAGCAAATTGGAGAAGATGGATTTCTTCCCCATTAGGAACTATTTCAAAACCTGCTAAACAACCCCCCTCCACAGCCCTAGCAGTCATCCTACTCAAACCTTCCATAACAAAAGGAATAAAAGGGGGGGAGAGGGGATCTCCCTGCCGCAAGCCCCTAGAACTTTTAAGATTGCCTTTTTCCGGACCTTTTAAAAAAGGATTGTGAATCTAGGAGTAGTCACACACACCTTCATCCAGTTCCTCCACTTTTGCCCAAAGCATAGTTTTCAAGGCGCCAAGGCGAGGCTAGGCAATTGGAGGGTGCCTTGTCGCCTAGTCACCTAGGCGGGCACCTAGGTGTCGCCTAGGCGATGGATTTTTTATGTTAAAAACATAGATCCTAGGGTAGTTCCCTAGGTACCATAACCATATTTCTTTAATAATTATTCATGATTTTCATAAGAAAAGTATAAATTTCATGTTAAAGTACAAAAAATCAACATATTCATGAGAAGAAAAGGAAGAAGGAAAATAAAATTAAAAAAATATAGTGGCTGAACCCTTATTTTTGTTATAGGAAAAGAAGAAAATAAAAAGTATTGGTAGTAGTAGTAGTAGTAGAAGAAGAAGAAGAAGAAGAAGTAGAAGAAGAATATATGGAAGAGGAAAATGTGCTGATTAGATAAAATTTTTAAGTTCTTCCTTACTTATTGGTTCAGGTTTTTAAGTCTTTGAGGGTTCAATACAGCATTTAGCAATGTTTGTGTTGATTAAACCCTAATAAATAAGAAAATAATAAAAAGAAATTAGTATAAAAACACACAATGATTATTTTAGTTTAATAATGTCTATTTTATAATTATAATCTCAAAAAAGAATGAATAAAATAGTATTTTATAGTAGGAAGTAGAAAACTGCTAGGAGATTAGGCAAGACAAGCCTCAAAGGGCGCCTTTTCGCCTCGGCATCGACTTGACAACTATGGCCCAAAGTGCATCCTCTTTAACATGTAGTCTAGGAAAGCCCAATTAACATGGTCATAGGCTTTTTCCAAGTTGATTTTGCACACAAGCTCCTTCTTCCCACTTCTTTTCCTTGAGTCAATTAATTCATTAGCTATAAGAACACCATCTTGGATATGTTTGTTATGGATAAAAGCCCCTTGAGACGAGGAAATAAGGGGCTCCATCACCCTTTGCAGCCTTGAAGCCAGCAATTTTGCAATAATTTTGTACACACTACCTAGTAAACTGATTGGCCTCAAATCTTTTTGATCAGATGCCCCTTTCTTTTTAGGGATCAGGGAAATGAAAGTGGCATTAAGACTTCTTTCCAAAGAGGGAGTGAAACTCATCCAGAACTTTCAACAAATCCTCTCTCACAACCTCCCTGAATCTCTTATAGAATAAAGTGGTGAAATTGTCAGGACTCAGTGCTTTGTCTCCTTCTTATCTCCTGAAGAACCTTCAGGACCTCCTCTTCTGAGAAAGGCATCTCCAACTCTGCTGCCTGCTCCACTAAGAGATGAGCAAACTGCAGACCATCCAACTTAGGTCTTAACCGAAGAGGTTCTAAATATAGATTTTTATAAAAATCAATGACTGCCTTCTCAACCTCTTTAGTATTTTCCACACACTGACCATTCACATCTAGCTTCTTAATCATATTTGTTAGAGCTAGCCGAATAAGGGTAGATTAGTCATTTTATTTCTGTTAAGTTATGTGCTTATGTGGCAGTTTTAATAGAGACTTCCTTTCCCATACTTAAGTGGGGGGGGGGGCAGTTTTGTCTTTGTACAACTAATTAGAGGCTAATTCATATTAGGGTCGACTGATAGGGTTTAAGCTATTAGATTCGACTGTTCCTTTTCTTCTTCTTCTTCTTCCTCTGGTTCAAATTGCTGAAGCCATTGAGATAACATGGTATTAGAGCAGGATGTTGCTCTTTAAATCTCTGCTTGTGACCGCTGCTCCTTTCTGTTCGTGACTTCTTTTTCTTCTCTCTGGACTGCAAATTGAGAACACAGACTCGACCTAGGTCTGAGAACACTTCGGCCTCTCTTTCTCTGCTCAGAACTTGATTGCCTTTTAAGAGAATAACTCCAGAAATAAGTGGATGGTCGACTGAAGCTCTCCATCAAGGTTGGTTATCCTTTTTTTGTGTTGTTGGTGTTTCTGGGTTGGAAAACCCTCAAAAATCTGCTCGAATTGATCAAAACTTAAAGAACTAGGTTATTTGTAGCCTTGGTTCTTAGCAAAAGGCCCAAGAACAGGCTGTGTTTACAGTGACCGAATGGTGTAAGGGTTACTGTAGTGGTTGTAGTTGATGTCTTTGGACTGGTAGTGACTTTTAAAAAAAAGGGGGGGGGGGGTTAGACAGACCTGTACCATGTGGGACAGAGATGGTTGTGTGGTGATGCTTTTGATGCTCACCCTTTATTGAGCAGCCTCAAGAGGGCTTGTATGTGGTTAGTAAATTGCTGAATTACTGTAGTGGTGATTTATGGCTTTGTGTAATCAGTAGTGGTGTGAGCAAGAACAAAAGTTGTTTTTCTTTGGGCTGGAAGGAATGGCCGAATTTCCTACATCAATTTTCTGCCTTGTTGGTGTTGTTTGAATGTTGGTTTACCTTTTGTTCTTAATTTGAATGGTAGTTTGTGCACAGTGGTGACTGATTGTGACTTGTGAACTTATCACCTGAGTTTAGAGATTGCTGTAGTGTTGCCTTGGCTACTGTAGTATTAGAGATAGTAGTGGGGGAGACATAATGGCAGCAACGGGAGGTGGTTCTAGTGATCAAAAACCGAGTGTGATGATCCCCCCCGATTATTTGGGTGTGCAGATGACCTCCATTAAATTTAATGGTGAGAATTATGTGCCATGGGCCAAGTCAGGGGAAGTTTTCCTCAAGGCAAAGAGGAAAGTTAAACACGTGAAGGAAGATAAACCATCAGCTGACTCTCTAGGGTTTCATGACTGGGAACAGGAAGATGCCCAAATCATGACATGGTTATGGAATAGTATGGAACCCAAAATAAGTGCCAACTTTATGTTCTTAGATACAACTAAGGACATATGGGAACATGCCAAGAAGCTTTATTCTGGGCAGGATAATACTACAAGGGTATATCAGCTCGATCTGCAGCAAGGGAATAAAACCCTAGAAGAGTACTATGCTAGTATGAAGAACCTCAGAAATGAACTCAATGTCTATCATCCCCTCACTCTAGATGTTAAGGTTCAGCAACAACAGAGGGAACAACTAGATGTCACTAGGTTCTTAGTGGGGTTGAAATCAGAATATGAACCAGTTAGGGCCCAAATATTGGGAGGCTCTACTCTTCCTACACTCGAGGAAGTTTTTGCACGGCTTCGTAGGATTTCTTTGGGATTTACAGAGAATCTCACACGGTCTGACAGATCAACATTTGTGATAGCCAGAGGAGGTGGACGTGGTACTAGAGGGGGAGGACATGCCTCCCGAGGAGGTCGTGGTGGTTCCGTATTTGGCCGTGGTGGTGGTCGTGACTTAGGGGGAGGCCGTGGTAAAGGAAAAAGTAACTCTACAAGGAAGTGTACCCATTGTGGCAGGGACGGACATTCGGTGAATTTCTGTTATGATCTCCATGGCCCTCCTTCTACATGGGCTATTCATGCAGTAGCTGGTGGGGTTGATGTCAGTGATAACCAACAGGTAGATCTAACACCTTCCACATCTACATCTGTTTCTGGAAGGAGATGGTGAGTGTACCGCATGATGAGTATGAGAGGTTCCTTCAAGCTACTTCATAGCATACTACAGCCACCCTTGCCCACTCGGGTATAGTTTGTCTGGCATCCAAACCCACTCCCTAGATTATTGACTCTAGAGCCTCTGATCACGTGACCGAGACCCCAGGTGTGTTATCTTCCCTCTCTGAAACTTCCACATCTCAAACTGTTACCCTTGCCAACGGTTCCTCTTCTCCCATCTGTGGTGTTGGTAATGTTGACACGACTTCTCTTTCTTTATCATCTGTTCTATATGTCCCTAAGTTTCCATTAAATCTTATGTTTGTTAGTAAATTAACCAAGACTCTTAATTGCTCTATTACATTTTTCCCTTCATTTTGTGTTTTTTAGGATCTCCAGACGGGGAAGAAGATTGGTGGGGGGCATGAGGCTGGTGGATTGTATTACCTTGACAGTGGTGGATCATCAGTTGCACTTCAAACTTCACTCACTCCTCTACAGTGGCATTGTCGACTGGGACATTCATCTCTCAAGGCACTCAAGATACTGGTTCCATCTTCAAGTCATTTGTTGTCTTTATAGTGTGAGTCGTGTCAATATGGGAAACATCGTCGGGTTCCCTTCAATCCTAGAGTTGATAGTCGTATGTTGAGTCCTTTTGCTTTGGTTCATTCAGATGTTTGGGGTCCGATTAAAATAGTCTTATAATGGTTACAAGTATTTTGTCACTTTTATTGATGATTGTTCAAGGATGACATGGATTTATTTAGTGAAAGGAAGGAGTGAATACTTTCTTACTTCCTTTCAACAGTATTTAGAACAACATGGCATCATTCATAAAACTTCATGTGCATCCACTCCTCAACAAAATGGGGTGGCTGAACGAAAGAACCGTCATCTCCTTGAAACTGCTCGGTCTATTTTTCATCATATGAGTGTTCCTAAACGATTTTGGAGTGATGGTGTACTTACTGCGTGTTTCCTTATTAATCGGGTGCTCTCCTTCATTCTTCATGGTCGGTCTCCCTTTTCTATTTTGTTCCCCACCTCGTCTCCCTTTCCATTAACACCCCGCATCTTTGGTTGTGTGTGCTTTGTTCACAATCTGAGTCCTGGGATAGACAAGTTGGATGCATGCTCTATTAAGTGTGTCTTTCTTGGCTACTCTCAGACTCAAAAAGGGTATAAGTGTTACAATCCCATTACTTGGAAGTGATATGTCTGTCCTGATGTCACCTTTTTGAGTCTGTCCCCTTCTTCTCGGGACCTGAAGCATCGGTGTCTCCACCTTTGCTTCCTCTTCCTCTTCCAGTCCGTGATCCCGTTTCGGTTGTTCCAGTTGGGGTTGACCCTTCACCTCCTCCAGTGCAGATCCCTATTGAATGACCACCGGTCCGGCACGTGTATACTCATTGACAGACACCGGCTCCTCCTCCAGCTTCTACCTTGTCTGTGGATCCTGTTGTTGCTCCTGTCCCAAAACCTTCAGGACTTAATCTTCCCATTGCTTTACGGAAAGGTAAACGTAGTTGTACCCTCCATCCCATTTCCAATTTTGTTTCAGTCTCTCACCTTTCTACTTCACATCGCCAGTTTGTTTCACTGTTGTCATCTATTTCTATACCTAAGAATATCCAAGAGGCTCTTAGCTCACCTGGGTGGCGGCAGGCAATGGAGGAGGAACTCTCTGCCCTTCAGCATACTCAAACGTGGGAGCTCTCTACTCTTCCTCCCGATAAGCATGTTGTGGGTTTTAAATGGGTGTATATTGTTAAATACTTGCCAGATGGTACTGTGGAGTGTCTGGAGGCCAAACTTGTTGCTAAAGGTTATTCACAGTTGGCTCTGTCCGTGTCTTAATTTCCCTGGCAGTTATGTATGATTGACCCTTGTTTCAACTTGACATTAAAAATGCCTTTCTTCATGGTGACCTTATGGAGGAGGTATATATGGAGCAACCACTTGGGTTTGTTGCTCAGGGGGAGGATGGTAAGGTGTGCAGATTGAAAAAAGGCAATTTATGGGTTGAAACAATCGCCTCGTGCTTGGTTTGGGAAGTTTAGTGAAATGGTGAAGAATTTTGGAATGAAACAATGTCAGGTTGACCACTCGGTGTTTAGCTATGATTTAGAAGCCGAAAAGATTTTATTAGTGGTCTATGTGGATGATATTGTCATAACTGGTAGTGACAAATTGGGGATCGATAAACTAAAGGTCTTTCTGCAAAACCATTTTCAAATAAAAGACCTTGGGACATTGGAGTATTTCTTGGGTATAGAAGTTGTTAGATCAAAACAAGGTGTAAACCTGTTCCAAAGAAAATATGTTCTTGATCTGCTGGATGAAACAAGACTGTTAGGTGCAAAAACGGTTGAAACTCCCATGGAGCCAAATGCTAAGTTGAGCAGTGATACAGGGGAAATATTTGATGATCCTGGAAGGTATAGACA
>NW_010729111.1:4362735-4511370 GCF_000365185.1 Nelumbo nucifera | reverse complement strand
AAATCGGGTTCTCCATGGATAGACCTATGAAATTGTACTGTGACAATCAAGCTGCACTCCACATCTCATCTAACCCTGTTTTCATGAGAGAACAAAGCACATAGAGATTGATTGCCACTTTGTGAGGGAGAAGGTCCTTACTGGAGAGATAAGCACAGAACATGTGGGCTCAGGTGATCAATGGCAGATTTGTTTACAAACGGCTTAAGCTCAGGGGGAGTGAACTATTTATGTAACAAGCTGGGATTATATGACATATATTCTCCAGCTTGAGGGGGAGAATTAGAGCTAGCCGAATAAGGGTAGATCAATCATTTTATTTCTGTTAAGTTATGTGCTTATGTGGCAGTTTTGATAGAGACTTCCTGTCCCATACTTAAGTGGGGGGGGGGCAGTTTTGTCTTTGTACAACTAATTAGAGGCTAATTCATATTAGGGTCGACTGATAGGGTTTAAGCCATCAGATTCGACTGTTCCTTTTCTTCTTCTTCCTCTGGTTCGAACTGCTGAAGCCACTGAGATAATAATATTTATTCTTCTTCTCTCATTTGCCATTTTGTGAAAAAAGGAAGTATTATTATCACCTTCCTTCAAGCACTGCACCTGGGAACACTGCCTCCAATGAATTTCTTCTTGATAAGCCAGCCTATCAAACTCCTGCTTAGCTTGCCCTCTTTTTCTCCTCTTTGCCTCATCTATAGAGGAAGTCTCTTCCTCCCTATCAATTTCAGAAATAATTTGAACACAGATTTCTTTCCGTTTCTTTGCCTCCTCTAACTGAGAAATCTGCCACTCTTTAATCTGAGCCTTCAATTTCTGCAGTTTTTCCTGGAAAGCATCCAACTCGAACCATCTATGTTCCAGCCTAAAAGGAGAAGATTTTCTTGTAATACCCCCAGTATCTAACAGTAAAGGGGTATGTATGATCAGATATTACTCTTGGCAGAGCCTCCTGTAAAGTTTGTGGGAACAAATCCTCCCACTCAGTAGAAATGATAAAGCGATCCAATCTCACCAACGAGGGAGGGTCCTGATTGTTGGTCCAAGTAAATCAAGCCCTTGCCAGAGGCAGATCCAGAAGCTCCCACTTGGGACATTTTTACCATACAACCTAGCACCTTTGGGATCACCCTTTGCATCTATACCGGTACATTGTCTGTAAATGGATCAATTTAATGTTCTGGATCCTATTTGAATGTGGTATTTCCATTTATCAATGGATCAAGTCCAGATTCATCTATTGCAACCTATATGACAATATTACCACCAGTGGGGTTTTTAGGCACATGCAGTTGCATGTATTCACTGTATGTGTAAGATGTGTGATGCCTTCTCTCTCTCTCTCCCGTTTTCATGGCTCATTGATTTCTTTTATTACAAGGCAGAAGCAGTAGCCTAGGAAATGCTTTAATTATCTTTTGTTGGGAAGTCTTCGTGAAAAGAATTAATACTTGTGCTTTACTCCCAACTCCCAAGAACATTTTTGCGCTTATCTCCTCACTGGTGTGTCATGTGTAAGGATAATGGAGAAACTTGCTTTCACCTTTTAATTTCCTGCCCCTTTGTTACTTCTATTTGGGAAATGGTTTTTCTCGTTATTTGGGTGCAAGTGGTCTCCCCTGACTAATGTGCAAAGCGTGTTTGATTCCTCTTTCTTGAGGTGGCCAAAGAAAAGGGGACGAGTCTTATGGAGATGTGTTAGGGCGGCTGTAAGTCGGACCATATGGGAAGAGAGGAATGCAAGATTGTTTTCAGGAAGGGAAAGAAATGGAGAAGTTATCTTGGAAACCATTATAGTGAGAGTGATTCATTGGCTTAAATCTATCGATATGTTTGCGAACTTCTCAACAGGTGATATCTTGAACTCATGGATGGAAGTGGCCAGCTCTGATTGTCATAGATCCGATATAAGTCCTGTTTGGTCTCCTCCAACGTTAATTACATTAAATTGAATTTTGATGAGAGTAGTGCTGGAAACCCGGGTCCTTCTGGTATCAGAGTGGTTTTTAGAGATGGTGAAGGCAGAGTTATTGGACTATATTCAAGCCCTATTGGAGTAGGCTACACTCTATGGGCTGAGATAATGGCTGTCATGGAAGGAGTGCAAAAGGCAAAGGAACTGGATGTTAGGAAGTTGATTATCAAAGGTGACGCAAAGTTGGTGGTGGAATGGTTGCAAAAGGAAGACAAGGGTTTCTCTGGATTTAAAACAATGAGAAAAAGAGATTTAAATGGCTGACAAAAGATATGGAAGTGCAATTCAGCTGGGTTAAAAAAACTGCAAATGCCCTTTCTGATGTTTTAGCTAAGCAAGGGGTGGGAAGGAATCATTTGTTTTGGGCTCTTTTGTAATTGCATGGTTGTTGTGGAGAGGTAAGACAGTTCACCTCTCCCAATCCTGTAATTATTTTTTTATTAATCTAATGAAATTCAGTCATCTATAAAAAATGATTTAATTATCTGTTATGTTGAGTTTCATAATTGGTTTTGCTATACTTTCTGAAAGACTTCTCATTATCTTCTTTTGCTTGGTTTGTTACAGTGTGTTGAAGAAATGAAAAATATAAATCAAAGGGCTGCTTCAACTGCTTGCTTGAGGGTTTGCTTTGTATATTTGTCTTCAGTTCATTTTCTCTCTCTTGTATCCAAATGTCTTTGTTCACTCTTGGAAAACCAGAACCGGCTTTTCTTTGTAAGCTCCAGACTTGGGTGTGTGGAACATCTTGCATTCATAATGCTTTAAATTCTTGGTAGTTTGATGATGCCACCATGGTCTAAGCAAAGCTACATATACAATAGTTCAATGAGATTTTTGACTTACTGTTTTTTATTTTATTTATTTTTTGGTAAAAAAGCTAGTCCATTCAAACAAATAAAGGCAATTTGATACAAATGGAGTCTCACCAGGTCAATGACCTAGGCGGGATAAAAAAAATCACTCCTCTCTGTCCCAAGGACCACTTTGGGCTAAATAATGCACAGTGGTATTACCTTCCCTGTTAATAAAACACAACTTAGATTATAGACTAGACAGAGATACTGTATCTTTTAACAAAAAACACAGTATTAGCTGCCCCCAAAGATAACCTTTATAAGGTGCAGACAGTCCGACTCAAACACAACCTTTTGCCAGCACATTTTGATAGCAAGCAGGATACTTTCTTTCAATGCCATCTGCTGAATTGGAGAAGCAGCAGCAAGAGGGCCAAAAAAGAACAGCAACACAGAAACCAGCATATACCGCCATTCAGAAAACCTACATCAGAGTTAATTTTTACCCATTCTTCATTTGGAAGCTGCAATGCAAAATCTCTAGAAACAGAACCATTATCTGGGGAAGAGTTTTCCAAGGTGGTCTGTAAAATATTCATCTGCTCCTGAAATGCTCTGTTGGCATTTGACAGAATCAAGACAGGTGCACTATGAGCCTTTAAAATAGACCATAAACAAATAGCAGTGTAGGCTAAAAACTCCTTAGAAACACTTTTAGAAAACTTCTGAACCACAACATCCAACTAACAAACTAGCTGAAAAAGAAGGGAAACAATAAGCAAAACCCATCCTTAATGAAAGCATTCTACCAAACCAAACACACTTTGCTTTCTCATACAAGCATAGAGAATGCAGAATTGGCTCTTCTTCTAAGCAACACAAAGTACAGATTAGACTCACTCTGCAGCCTCTTTTAAAGAGGTTTTGATCGAGTGCTATTGCATTCAAACAGCATTTCCAAAGAAAAACTTTACTTTTTGGTCAATAGGAATGAATGACAAAGATTTCCATTGTTCCTTTGAGATAGTAGTTCTGGCATTTCTCTCAGCAGAGCCTTGTCCTGTTTGGCCAGAAAATATGCGGATTTTGCAATGAAAGACTCATCTTTACTCTGTACCTAAACCAGCTTGTCATCCCAATCGTAAGATGCTAGCTTGATATCTAAAGTCTTGTTCACCACCTCATTAGAGAATAGATTATTAAAAATTTCAAGGTTCCATCTTTCATTATGAATAATCAAGTCGCAAACCTTTGAAGGACCCCCTGGACCTAGATCTGGATCCATGGGTTTGAAATTTTTTAAGCTTGGGATCCAAGCTGAATCTCAAATTTTGATGTTGTCCTCTTTATTTTCAGTCCAACAAGCTCTTAAGCAGCTCTCTACCGCCAGAAGGCTTTTCTGCCCCAGGATCCCTTTGAAGGAAGCCTATCATCAAGGAAATTCTTTCTAGTGAAATATTTACCTTTTATTACAGCTGCCCCAAAGAAATTCTTAACAATGTACAGTCTCCAAGCAAGTTTAGCAAGGAAAGCAATATTAAACTAGTAAGGGTCCTGGTCCTTAACACCTAATTCTCCATTTAGTTTATTCTTGCACATACTTTCCTAGCTGATCCAATTGATTTTCTTTTTTTTTTTTTCAAGCCTACTTCCCCACCAGAACATTATTTGGATTTTTTTCCACAGATATTCTTAGGAATTAGAAAGCAAGACATGTTGTAGGAAGGTAGAGAGTTAACAATAGATTATAGGAGCACTTATTTCCCATAGGGGAGAGCAGCAGATGATTCCAGATCTGAGTACTGTGTTCTGTCAATATCCATAGGTAAACATAGATATGTGGCTGGTTTCGGAATTCTTTCAATATTCATGAATTTAGCAACCACCTTTTTGCAATCTAGGATCAGGTTGTGAGTTGTAAATGGAAAAAAACTTTAGACTTGGAATAGCTCACCCGTCGTTCCAAAGATTATGAAGACCTTGCCTGATTTTAGCTTTAGATAAAATGTAGCAGTTGCCTACAAAAAACAGGTGAAAAACAACTGGGCAGCGCTTGTTAATTCTTACATTCGAGATGAATTTTTGACTGACTGGATTATTAATCAATGAAGAGGAAAACATCAGAATAGAGTAGGAGTAAGGAGACCCTTGCCTAATTCTCCTCCCAAGGTAAAACTTCTTACTTAGACTTCCGTTGATGAAAACTCTAAAAGGGAACTAAGGGGATACACTCTATCACTCAACTAATCCACTTCTCACCAAAGTCTAGTTTCTCCATGACCTTTCTAAGAAAAATCCACTCCACTCTGCCATATGCATTGTTCATGTCAGGTTTTAGGGCCATATTAATCCATTTTACTTTTTATTTTCTACATATGGTGGATTACCTCATGAGCTAAGGGAAGATTATCATGGATTGACCTTCAAAAGCACTCTAATTAATAGAAACAGTATTCCCAAGAATAGGCTTTAATCTATTAACCTAAATCTTTGCAATGGCCTTACAGACTAAGTTGCATAGACTTGTTGGCCTGAACTGGGAAGCATCCTTTGGATTTTGGGTTAAGTACACTGCAGCTCAATGCAGAATTCTGAATTACAACCCCCCATAGTCTACTAGTAGCCCCCCCTACAAGCCTCATCTTGCCTGTGGATTTGGCATCAATCCACGGTCAGGATTCATCCCCCTGTACGATGGGGCTAAAAAACTCTGACCTGGACTGATCAGTCATTCTCCCTTGGATTTTTTGACCTTTGGGATTAAAGCAGGATTAGAGGACTCGAAGAGATTTTCAAAGTGATTACAAACACCCTAGATATATCTTCTTCCTTCTCCAACCAATCACCATTTTCACCCTTTTGAAATTCTGTTATTCATTCTTCTTATGTTGCTGAAGCTAGTGATTAAGAGTGTAATATGGCAGTCCTTATAATTCTTCCCATCCGTGGAAGAATAACAAGACAAAGCATGTTTAGCGAGTCTATGGGCAACCTGATTACAAAGCCGGGGAGCAAAAGTAACTGAGTAGGCTTGAAGGTGGGATAGGAATCTCTTGCAGTCCATAAGAAGAGTGTAGATACTCCATGGAGGGATAAGGGTATCATCCAACAAGAGATTAATCAAAAGTTGTGCATCACTTCTCATTGGGACATACGAAGAGGATTGTTTACCATAAAGTCGAGAGAAAGTTCTTAAGAAGTTTCACCAAACTTTCGGTCTCTCTTGTTTCCTATCAAACCAAACACAAGCCAAACGTAAACATTTTTTATGGTTAAGGTAATGCTAACATTGAAGTGTAAAAACTGCATTGAGGAGACCAGAGAATTGGGATGGGCATTCCATTCAATTGTTTCAAACCAGTTTATCCATAGAAAGCTTAACTGGGTCCAAATGGGACGCACCAATTAGATGGTTAGAACTCAGTGCCTGTTTGGCTTGTGGTAATAGGGGTCTGGAATTGGAATTGGAATGGGTCATTTTGATTCCAACTTTTTGATTGGGCAGAATCAGAATCCTATTCCTATTCCTGGTGGAATGGCGTTCCCCCATTTAAGGGAATGTCCATTCTCTCCACTCCTTTGGAAATGAAATTTCATTTCAGCTGATTTCAATTCCCGTTTTGATTCCTGTTTGAACCAAACAGACTATGGGAATAAACCGTTCTTATTCCGATTTTGACAGATTTCCACTCTGATTTGATTGTAAACCAAACAGGCCCTTAGAAAAAAGATCATATTAAGCAAGTTTCAGCCGAGTAATCCTAAGTTGACCGTTGGGACTTGTGTTTATTTTCTTTTCTAGTGGGACTAGAGTTTGATGAGCCCCAATGCATGGTGGGGTAAAGGCGTAATGTGGAGGAGTGAACGAACAGGTTTCTAATTCAAAGTGTGGGCAGAAACATGGTAAGTTCTGTGTCATAGAAGCCTTTGGTGATCTGAATGGCCGGTCGATCCTTTCATACAAATAGGGGTGTCAATGGACCAGTTTTGGGTTGGAATCCGTCCAAATCAAAATCCATTTGGATGGATTGGATGGACCAACAAGACATTCAATTTGGACGGACTGGATGGACCAATATGACATATTGGATTTGACCTGATCCGTCCATAATGAATTTATATTGGATTGAGTCAATATCTGGTGCGTGTAAGAACATAGTTGTCAATGGACCAGGTTTGATTTGAAACCAATCTAAATTAACAGCAATTTGAATAGATTGAACAGTCTTTGGATCGGTCCAAAATGGTCCAAAATATTCATTGGACTGGATTGGACTAGGTCCATTTGTAATGGACTCACATTGAACTGGACCGGATTAGACCAAATCCAGTCCAATTGACATCCCTACATACAAATATGCCAATGCGTATGTGTTTTATTTGATTTAACAGAAGATCGATCAAGTATTTTATATGGAGTCCAAATCTGCTCCTCACATAGCACTCCTCGCACCAATCTTACAACATGTTTCAGCTGCACGTTGAGAACATCTCCTGTACTAATGTTTTTTTATTCATAGAATAAGTTTTCAATACACGGTGAGTGTAAGAGCAAATCCCGATTCTTTTTTATGATAAGAATCAATGATCGACCACCAAAATTGTATATGCCCTTAGCTAAGCAGTTTTGGGCTGTCAATTTTACCAGTTTGGAATTTGGATCAGCTTCATTTTTCCTAAACAGCCGGGGATGATATCATTTTGGATGAAATCAATATTCGATCATTTTTATTGATATCAAATGATCTAATTTCTATCTTATCTTAATTGGGGAAATAGTTTCCAACTGTCTATTCTCAAATTCAATAGACAGCCATAATGAAATGTAGCATCTGAAGACTATCACAAACCATAGTTGAGGTTTTGAAAATTACATTGTGAAAGATAGGACTGTTCATAACAAGACCCAAACCGATCAACCCGGTTCGATCCAATTTGAGTTGATCGGTTTTTCTTTAGCATTGGTCGGTTTCGGGTTACAAAAAAACATAAACTGATGGTTCGGTTCGGTTTCAGTTTTCATACTGACCCGAACCAACTTATATATATATATATATATATATTTCAGCTTTATTTCAGAAATATACATATTATATATAAAATTTTTGATATACAAAATATCAGTTTTAATCCATCAAATCATTTTTAATTTTCAGSCATCCAGCCTTTGCTTTCTTAGACTTGAATCTTTTACCGTTCACACCGAGAGAATCATTCACAAAACTAACCCAAACTGACCCAACCCGATTCAAACCGACCAGGTCGGTTTTACTTAGTACTAGGTCAGTTTCGGTTTCATTTCTAGGTAAACCGACCAAGTCGGGTCGGTTGGAAAAATACCAGTAAACCGACCCAACCCGACCCGTGAACAACTCTAGTGAAAGACTACTATTCACTAATTAATATTTGACAGTATTGGATTTAAGAATTTCCAGACTGCATTTTTCAATTGTTTTACATCTGTAGGTCTAGGAAGTAGCCTTCATATGGGATGATGCTATTAAGCATGGTTTTTAAAAACGAACCGGAAATAGAACCGATCAGGGGACCGGTTTCTAGTTAAACGGTTCAACTGTCCAAGTCGAACGGTTTGACCTGTGATGTCATAAATAAATTAAAAATAAAAAATAGAATAAAATTAAAAAAACAAAAAAAATACAAAAAATAAAACTGTCTAAATAAAAAAATAATACAATACAAAATACATAAAAAGATATAAAAATAAAATACAAAAAATTCTAAAAAATACAGAAAAAAAAAACACAAAGAAAATCAGAAAAATAAAACAAAAAATTGCAAAAAATACAGAAAAAAAAATCTAGAATGTTAAGTCCTAAAATGCAAAAATCCTTGACCTAAAATCAAGATTCACAGAGATAGATTCCCCTGGCACCAAAATAAAAGGGGAGAAATATGAGCATTCACTTTAGAATGTTAGATTGCTATGCAACCAAGATTGATCTGTAAAAGACTCCAATACGCATTAATTTTACCTAATTGATAAAAAAATTACACTAATTTTTACCTGAAGGTGCTGCAAATTCGCTTGCCGTAAAGCCTGGAAGTGCTATATATTGCAAAAAACGCTAGCTGTCGCTAGTCGCCATTAATCGCGGTTAGTCGGTGTGTGTCACTGTCGAACACCAGAGGTGTTGGCCGCCGCAAGTGGTCAGTTGGGTGTGAGGGATGGCCGCCACTGCAAACTCGCCTGCCGCAAAGACTGGAAGTGATGCAAATTGCAAAAAATGTTGGCCACCGCTGCAAAATCGCCGTTGCCAGTCGCCGTTAGTCGCGGTTGGTCAGTGTGTGTCGCCATCGAACGCTGGAGGTGCTGGTCGCTGCTGCAAACTCGCCTACCACAAAGCGTGGAAGTGTTGCAAATTACAAAAAATGTTGGCTGCCGCTGCAAACTCACCGTCGCCAGTCGCCGTTAATCACTGTCAGTTGGTGTGTATCACCGTCGAACGTCAGAGGTGCTGGCCGCCGCAGGTGGTCAGTTGGGTGTGAGGGCTGAGAGGAGGGAAGAATGAAAATGGGTTCTAACCCTACATTCTATTAATTGATTTGGGATGGGGATATTAAAGGAATTTTATTTTTTACTTTATTTAAAACATTGAAAATAAAAAAGAGAACCCGCGAGCTGCTACCTGGGTCAAACAGTTTAGCGGTCTGACCACTCGGGTTAGCGGTTTTTTGACTTTTTCAACATTTTGTAAAGATTTCCGATTTTTAGTGTAACTGGACCCGAGGGCCTGACCGGTTATCGGTTTTTCAGTTCGACCGTCCGGTCTGGTCCGATTTTGAAAACCATGCTATTAGGTTGAAATATTCACCAATATACAACATTAATTATTCCATCAAATGGTTTTGAATACAGAAGTAAATACCAAAGTTAGTGCAGGCTTCGCATAATGAAAGAGATCTCCACCTTTCTTCATTTGCTTTTATCTATTACAGGCTTTGGTGTTTTGGAGATTGACACCGGTCTGCACAGCTAATACACAACTTATGTTGTACATAGTCTGTGAATTCTAAAGCTATGTTTGGTTTGAAGGAAAAGGTAGGAGAAGTAAGGAAAAAATAGGGTACACAAACCAAACACAGAATAGATGACTGCTCATCCAAGGCTTTATAATTACTAGAAATTTCCATCTGTCAAGGTCAATTGATTTGTTGATGTGAGTGGCCATATGTCCTCGATTGGAATAACCTTGGTGTAAGGATAACTCCTTTGGCCGGTGGCATAGCATACACCAATGGGTAAAAGTGTCTTTATGCTTAATCTAGTATTATTCTTATTATTAATTGTGATTGTTTGTTTTGTTGTTGAACAAATTATTGCCATGTCAACGTAACTTGTTTGGCTTGGTCAATAGGTTGGCTAGGTAGTTTAAAAATTTTTGGCGCTTAGTCATACCTAATGGACACTTGCACTTGATGCAACAGATAAAACTAATCCAAGTGACTCTAAATCCAAGCTGATCACATATCTATTGGGAATGCTCAAACGGTAACATTTCCGAAGTTAGTGAGAGTCCATATATATGAACTAGCGGGGACCTGTGCGGTGCACGAGTTTTGTTAAGTGAAAAGCTAAACAATAGAGATACATAAGAGTATATAATTGTTTTATATTTTAACTTTTTAATAATCAATCCGATTGAACTCAACCCGAGTTGGTCGGTTTTCTAATATTTCCGATCGACTTTGGTTCAATGATTTACCAATCTGACCAAGTTAGATCAGTTTCGGTTTGGTTCAACAATTTCCCATATTTCTTAGTCTAAAATATTTTATATTATGAATTTAAGTTTTTTAATAATATCACTGTAATTTATTAAATTTGATTTTAATTTTTTAAGTTTAAATCTTTTGAACAGACAAACCAAACCAAAATAGATCCAAACTGATATAACCTGAGTTGGTGGGTTTTCACTAATGGTCAATTGGACTCAGGTGACAAACTCCCAACTTGACCAGGTCGATTTGGTTACCAAAATTTTCTTTAAATAGATATAGATAAAAAGTGGGGGAGAGGATAAATTGGAATTAGAGATAGTTTAGGAGAGAATCTCTCTACTAAATTAGAGATAATAAGAGATAAATTGGAGTTAGAGATAATTTAGGAGATAAATAGGAATTAGAGACAATTTAGGAGAAAGTGGGGGAAAGTGGTGCCACTTGGCTAAACATTAGAAAAGCAAATCCCTCTTTCTTTATGGTTGTTAGAAATAGTTAAGCCTATGCTATTTCCTTTTTGGCTTAATGGGTAATTATGTGGAATTAAAAAAATAAAAAATAAAAAAAGGAGAGGCAAGGTGACGTGGACTGTATTGCTATATATATAAGGTAGATAGATAGATTAGGCTTTAATTCTCCTTAAATGAAGATAATAGAGATCATTTGCAATTGACATTCTTTGGGAAAGTGTCACTTTAGACGTATGTCAAGTTGGGTCATCTAAGTTCTTTGGTGTGTTGTTAAAGTGCTGGTCAAGTGTTCTTGTTTTGCCACTCCCGATTCTCTTATTTGTGCTGTTACAGGTGTTATTAGATCTACAAGGGTCATCAGTGGTATTAGAGTCAGGTTCGATTTCCTTCCCAATAGTCCCTCTTACATGATGACTGTACAAGAGAGGGAAAGAACCCCACTTCATTCGAACTAGAAAAGGAGGGTGGCGATTCACTTTCATCCAACACCAAGAGGTGGCATAACTCATTGTATACTTTAATTTGCATCCTCTGCACAACACTGCATTGTTGTAGGCTCGGATATCATCTTTGTTTCAGAAAAATTTTGGAGGTGTTTTTTATTTTTTTTTCAACTTCGAATCAGAACGAGATTTGGGAAGGGACATACTCTTTTTGCGACAAGATAATGACGAAAACCCATGTTGTTCATGACCAAGAGAGAGAAGCCTTCGCATTCAACTAGTGATTTGAAACCTCCTGCAAGTAATCAGCGATTCAAAACCCTAAGGCCATGTTTGGTTTGAAGGAAAAAGTAGGGAAAAGAAGGGAAATGCAGGGAAACCTATACAAGATTTGTAAAGGTTTTACTTCCTTTCCTTTCCTTTCCTTTCCCTACTTTTTCCTTCAAACCAAATATAACGTAAGGGTTTACTTTGAACAAAATACTTACGTTGTTTTTCGGTACTATCTTTATCGGCATATCTTCATCTGGGATTGGCTAAGAACTAGTGGGAAATCAACGCTGTGCTAAGATTACTATTAGTGGGAGAACACTAACAACAACAAAAATTTTAATTGTTCTCCGTAGCAGCCACTACTTGGTCCAAACAATCTCTGAACAGAGCTAAGTACCTCTAACTTCTTTGCATCATTTAATCAAATTAGTGTGTTATTTTTCACATGGCTAGTAAGGCTATTATTATTGAACTAAGCAAAACCCTGGTGAAAATACTACTCTTGTTGAGATTAGAAAATATGCTAAGCCTGAAAAAGACAATAAGCTTGCTTGTTTTACTATTTTAACTTTCATAGATCCTGATATTGAAATATTATTTGAAGAACATAAACACACCAAAACAATATATGATGCTGTAATGATACATATGGAAATATAATAGAATCTTATATACAACTTCTTATTGAAAAATTCTACGGTTTTAAAATAAGGGAAGAAGATTCTATTACTAATAGTGTTAACAAAATGACTGTTACTGCTAAAGAATTGGCTTTTATTGGTAACTTTATACCTAATTAACAAAATTTAGGTTTCTACTATTCTATGTAATTTACCTAAATCATGGGAACAAGTAATAATTTCAGTCAATTTGTCAGTACAATTGTCACTATGTAAACTCCGCCCGTGTTTCTTGATGTTGAAGCTGAGAGAAGAAATAAAGAGAAGACCTCCCATGCCTTAGTAATTAGTTCTACTCCACTTGAACTGTGTAAATTGGGTGAGAAACCCAAACTCAAGTTCCAAAAAGAGAGGGTAAATGGCTCAAAAAGAACAATTTTAACAAAAAGAAGAAAATAACTTGTTATAATTGTAGAACTACCGGGGATCCGTGTGATGCACGAGATTTGTTAAGTTAAAGATAAATAATAGAAAAATGTAAGAATATACAATTGTTTTATATAATAATTAATTATCATTTATATTTTATATACTACTTTTAATAATTTTTTTATAATACAAAAATAACAATAATTAATTTTAGATAGGGTTGTTTATCAAACTTAGGGATGGAAATTTCCCCATTTCCCCAATCCCCGTGGGGATCCGCCTCGAATGGGGTGGTGATGGGGATGATTTTCCTCCCATGGGGACAGAGATGGGGAAATTTTCATCCCCGTTTGTTGGGACGGCACGGGGACAGGGAGAGCACTCCCCCCTGCGGGGACCTTGATCCCTGTCCCATGGATTCCCGCTAGTATATGTATATATACACATATGTTTATATATGTATATATGTATACATACATTTATATGTTAATATTTTTAAAAATATGGTTGAATATGTTTGAATCTTTTCTAATAGGATTGTAAATTTTAATTATTTTGTTTTTATCTTTTAAATAAAATAAAAAATAAAACATAATGGTTAACATTATAAAGAATCGTGGGGAGTGGGGATCCCCGTGGAGATGGGGATGGTGAGAGGCTCCTCGTCCCCACCCCGCCCCATTGCCATTCCTAATCAAACTAATGAAAATGACCAACCTGATTTCTATTATTTTCAGTTGGCTTTGGTTCAACAATTTAATTTTAAATATATTTTTCTAATACAGGAAAGTGGGAAAATTCCAATATTTCCTAGGCTAAAATATTTTATATCATAAATTTAATTTTTAAATTTATTTTTTAATAATGCCATTGTAATTTTTTAAAGTTTAAATTTTTTGAATAGATCCACCAAACCAAAGACCAAAACCGATATAACTTGAGTGACCAACTCCCTAACCTGACTAGGTCGATTTGGTTGGCCAAACAACTTACAACTAAACCGAACCAACCCGTGAACAATAGTTTAATCTCCAATAATTATTAAAAATTTATAGCAAAAATACACTATAAATTAAATTTAAGAAGCTAAATAATAGTATATTAAACTTCAATAATTATTGAAAATTTTCTATTAAATAATAAAACAAAATTATATTTATACATAATTATTGAAAATATATTTATCACAAAAAACAAAAAATAATTATTGAAATACAAAAAATATTAATTTTAGTATATATAAATATATAATAAATATAGATTAAGTTTTAAATTTATTGTTAATAAACATTAATTTTTCTGAAAGTTATTTTCTAGAATTATTAATTGATGTAAATGAAATTATTTATTTATTGAAATAAAATCATTATTTAAATTTTAAAATATTAATTACTTGTTGAATTTAATAATCCATAAAATTAGTGTACTATTAATACATTTTTTTTATTTTAACTTTTTAAAATCTAGTTATGTTAAATATTTCGTTATTTAAAATATTTATTTATTTAACTAAACATTTAAAATATTAATCTATGTATTATAATTGAAATTTATTCAGTAACTATTTAAAATATATTATTAATTGATTTAATAATTATTGAAAATTTTTATTAAATAAAAAAACAAAAATAGATTTATACAAAATTTGTGAAAATGTATTTATCACAGAAAATAATAAATAATTACTAAAATACAATAAATATATAATAAATATAGATTAAGTTTTTAAAATTATTATTAAGAATCATTATTTTTTTTGAAAGTTATTTTCTAGAATTATTTATTGGTATAAATGAAATTAGTTATTTACAATATTATTTATTTATTGAAATAATATCATTATTTAAATTTTAAAATATTAATTACTTTTTGAATTTAATAATCCATAAAATTATATTACTATTTATACATAATTTTGTTATTTTAAATATTTAAAATCTAGTTATGTTAAATATTTCATTATTTAAATATTTAAGATTTTAATCTATTATAATTGAAAGTTATTCAATAAATATTTAAAATATATTATTAATTGATTTAAAATATTAATTTTAATATTTTTTATTTAAGATATTTAATTATTAAAATATTTAAATAATATTTCATTTTTAACATTAGATTTTTTTATTTGAATAACATTTAGATTGAATGATCTAAAAAGGCATAACTTATATTGTTCGTACATAATTTTTTGATGAATTGTGTAAAAATATATAATTATTAATAATATAAATATTATTAAATCGATTATAATTATTTTTTGTCTTTTTAATAAATATTTTAAAGTTATTATATAATTTTGTTAGAATATTTAAGTAATTCTTAAATTTTTGAATTCAAACTTTCTTTAGATAGATGCAGATAAAATGTGGGGGAGAAGATAAATAAGAATTAGAGATAAATTTTATGAGAGAAACTCTCTAGTAAATTAGAGATAATTTAGGAGAAAGTTGGGGATAGTAGGGGAGGTTGTTTAAGAGAAATTTTAGGATATTAGATTATTTAGGTTATTGGAATGCGTGTGTGTGTGAGAGAGAGAGATTTTAGGAAGATTTTTTGGGGGAAAGTAGAGTTTATAATTGGTTGTTTAAAAAATGACATGGATTAAAAAAATAAAAAATTCAAAAAAGGAGAAAATTTCTAGACTTCCTTGTTTTAATATATATATATATATATATATATATATATATTTGGGTCATTCCAAATACCACTGTCCTCAAAAGAAACAAAGCCTAGTACTAGTACTAAGGACATGGTTTGTGTGGTTTCAGAGTCGTTCATTGTTGATTCTGATTTGATCTCGTAGTGGATTAACTCTAGATCATCTCAACATGTTGCAAGATCAAAAGAATTCTTCATTGACTTAAGAGAAATGCAACCTGGTTGGCACAAGGTTTTCATAGAAAACAACTCTTATTGTGATGTCTTAGGAGTAGGAACCATAAAAATCCCTATTAAAGATGGAACCAATTTCATTTTGTTAGACACTTTGTATGTTCCTATTCTAAGGAAGAACTTGATTTGTGTACCTTGACTTGATGAAAAGGGATTTGAAATCCGTTTTAGGAGTGGGAAGGTTTTTATAGGAAAACATGAGAGAATTTTGTTATGGGGAATGAGAGGAGATGGTTTGTACCGACTTTCTATTAATAATAAGATTTCTAATGCTTCTTCTTATGTTGATTGTGCTTTGTCTGTTTGTTTAGACTCTTACAAATGTCATTTGAGGCTTGGACACATAAGTAAATAGGGACAAATTAAAAATGATGTGTGATAATAGTTTATTACCTCAAATGAACAAAGATTTTAAAACTTGTGAACCCTACTTGCAAGAAAAAATGCATAGAAAACCATTTGGAAAGACTAAGAAATATGAAGAACTCTTAGAAATAATACATTCAGATGTTTGTGGACCAATTAATGTAAAAACCATAGGAAGATGGAGTACTTTGTGACTTTTATAGATGACTTTTCAAATTTTGGCTTTATTTATTTATTAAACAAAAAAGCTTATGTTCTAGAGAAATTCAAGAAATTCAAAACTTTAACTGAAAACCAAATAGGAAAGAAAATAAAAGTACTTAGGAGTGACAGGGGTGGAGAGTACATCTTTAAACTATTTAATATATAGTTTTTGTTTAGAAATTAAATGGAATTATACACCAATTAAGAATTAACCATTTATCACACACCTTGACAAAATGGGGTGGCTGAAATAAGAAATAGGACCCTTTTGGATATGACTAGATCTATGCTATGTCATTCAAACTTAGGAAACCATTTTTGGGGGGAAGCAATATCTACTATAGTTTACATTCTAATAGAGTCCTTACAAAAATTAATAAACTAACCCCATATGAATTTTGGACTAGAAGAAAACCTAATCTTACAAATTTAAAAATATGGGGATCTACTACTTATGTTTGGGCATCTAACCAACTTAGAAACAAATTGGATCCTAAAAGCATTAGGGCAACATTTATTGGGTATTCTGAAACATCAAAGGATATAGATTTGTGGAGACACAAATCTGATGGTTCCATTGAACTAGTTGAAAGTAGGGATGCTGAGTTTTTAGAAGATGAAATTGACCCAAATGATCTCTAGAAGTTGGTTGACATTTTTGAGATAGAAAAAGAAAAGGCTAATGAAAGTCTTAATGACTTTGAACTTCCTAAATTAGACGTGATAACTAGAATACAAAGAGAAAGAATTCCCTCTTCTAAATACAAAGATTATTATATATTTCAAAATGACCATATAATAGATTGTGAAAGTGATCCATTAAATTTTATAGAAGCAATGGCCTCTGTTGATCATGAAAATTGGAAAATAGCTATGGATGGAGAGATTGATTCAATGGTTAGAGATCAAGTTTGGGACTTAGTGGATCCACCCAAGGATAAGAAGGTTATAGGCTACAAGTGGATACTTAAAAAGAAAGTTAAAACCCAATGGCTCAATAGATAAATACAAAGCGGGATTGGTAGCCAAAGGCTACATGCGAAAATGAGTTGACTTTGAAGAAACCTATTCCCCATTTGCTAGATTTACTTTTATTAGAAACTCATTCCCCTGTTTTGATTGGGAACTATTTCAAATGGATGTAAAAACCACATTTTTAAATGGAGAACTAAATGAAGACATATATATGCAACAACCAAAAGGATATATAGTAAAAGGGAAAGAAAGAAAAGTGCATAAATTAAAATGATCCCTATATGGATTAAAACAATCTCCTCGTATGTGGTATTACACTTTTCACATTGCAATTATAAAACTTAGTTTTGTTCCAAATACATTTAATCATTGTGTATATGCCTTGAATAGTGGGAGGTCCATCATATTAGTATCTCTTTATGTAGACAATATTCTAATTGTTATAATGATCTAGAAATGATAGCAAAAGCAAAGAACTGGCTGAAATCCCGGTCTGAAATGAAAGATTTGGGTTATACCTCAGTTGTTATTGGGATAAAAATAGAGAAAGATAGAAAAACTAGAACTCTTTCACTATCTCAAGAAATATACATAGATACTATTCTTAAAAGATTTAGAATGGATGAGTGCAATCCAATTGATACACCAATAATTCAGCCAACAAAATTGACAAAAGATGTGTCCAATGACTGAACAGGAAAAAGATGAAATTGCTAAGAAACCTTATGCTCAACAGTTCAAGCAATGGGCAACCTGATTTAAGTTTGTTTTAGCTTAGTTAGTAGATATCAAAGTAATCCAGGAAAATCTCATATGCAAGCAGCCAAGAGAATTTTTAGATACCTGAAAGGAACTAAATGTACTAAGTTAACATATTGTTATGATAACTTAAAAATATTAGGATGCTGTGATGCTAACTTTTGTAGGGGATGTTGATGATAGAAAGTTAACAACCAAGTATGTCTTTCTTTTTGGAGGCATGGGATAGTAAAAAGCAAAGATGTGCTGCAAAATTCACAATGGAGGCTGAATTCGTTTCTTGCAAAACAACAACCTCAGAAGCTGTATGGATAAAGAGGTTTATATATAGAAGACTTCCAAGATAGGAGAGTTGCAAAGTGATCCAACTCAAATATATAATGACAATGAAGCTACAATTCAGACGATAAAGAATGGTAAAATTGGCCCCAAGGGAAGACAGAGAGAATTTTAGTACAGATACTTACTAGATGTCTACCATAGGAAAGAAATCTGGGTAGACTATGTGCCTACAAGAAAAATATACTGCTAGTTGATCCATTCACTAAGCCTATATTAGGGGAAAATTTTAAAAGGCACATATATGAATTGGGTCTTGAAGACAGGACTGGATCTAGTAGGCACAACAAAGTAAAAACTTTAAATGAACACTTGATATATATTTTGACAACCATCAAAAGTGGGTATTAATCTTTTTCAAGGATAGGCTGGGGGTATTTTAAGGGACTGTCAAAAAAATTTCTAAGTACTTATTTAACGCACTTACAACCTTGTGCCTACCTGATCCGAACTGCTCGAAGACTAGCTGACATATTGGGTCAAAAACTCAAAATGGCCAAGTGCGAGATGTTGATATGTGAGTGGATATAATTAGGACCACTTTAACAGTATTATCATAAAGGGGCCTTTCTCCTTGTGATCCACCGTGAAAAATTAAAGGGGCCTTTCTCCTTTTAAAAAAAAAAAAAGGTGCAGAATTTTTTTTTTTCTCTCTGATTTTGCTGCTGGTGCACGCTATGATGCGATTTTTGGTTATTACTTGGTGGTTTTATCTACGTGCAGATCTGAAAATAGACATATTAATTCCTCCATAAACATTTGCTTGGCGCCATGAACTATGAACTATTTAGTTCTATATTAGTTCACAACTTCTCTACCAATACCTTGAACAGTTAATTCTAACTGAATTAATTATATATTATCCTCTACTGACCAAGATCAGTCCACTGTTCTTGTATGATCAACGAGGTTTACGGATGATATAAGAATAACAGATTTGACAATTAATTTTGACGGTGTAGTATAAATTAAATCAATGGATGCATGGGTCTACGACCTAACAATTGACTGGAGTACTGTGTGTGAAATGAGTGCAGGATTATCTACACACCATGATGTCATAGTCATCGTTAATATATATCATCGTTATCTTAAGGTTGAAGCACTGAACCGGCCCGTGATGACAGAGACAGGAGGATCCATACTCTGATTGAGACCGGCCCGTGGGAAAACAAAACCATTATTGGACTTCTTCGTTTTTTATCACCGCTGAAAAATCATTATAACACGCAAGGGTTAGAAATTTAAACAAACCATTACAGGACTGATTACTTGATTATTCATTGTGCACTCCCCAACGCCCAACCTTTACTTACCTACTATGATGCCGGAAAAATTTATAACCAGTCAATCAATCAGGTGGGTTTTCATCAAAATTGATGGGTTCTGATTGGTCAAAGCCTTTCCGGCATTATGATTTTTCCTTTGTCACATTATCACTTACTATGAAGCGAAGAAACAAGATAAAAGGAACTTGAAAATTGACAACCAGAATTTGGGTGCCTGAGATTTATCGTCTTCTTGGAATAAATCTTATTGTTTCTGAATTTTCGTTGTCACTGTCTTCCCATATATACTTTTTTTTTTCCCACATGTATCCATCCATCACCTCCACTTCTCCATTTCTCTTCTTGATGTAAGCGAAATATCGAAAGACTAGTATGAATGTGGAGTTAGTTCTATTTGCCGTGTTTCGGTTGTTTTTACAGAGGAACTGATCATATAATTAGAAACACCGCATTTGCAGAGAAGTGGAATAGGAGTAGGACATTATATATATCAAATTATCAGCCATGCATATATATATATATATATATATGTATATATGTGCATTAAAGGAAGAAAATTATGAGCTTCCTTTTCGAAGAATGCAACAGTTGCATGATACCCAGGTTTGATTTTGTCCGAAAATGGAGTGTTTATAATTTTTTCGTACAGACTACAGAGAGACAGAATGATCTGTGCGTTGGATGGATGGCGGGCCTCTGATTTACACATTGGTCCCGTTCTATGTTGGAAAGATAACGATCGATGTGGAATCCAAGGAAGAAGTTTTCGGGTGGAGGTTTTCTCTCATATTGGCTTAATTATTAGTTGTTATGCCGTGCCCATGAAGTCAGGGCTGGCATATATGCAGCTGTTAGTAACAATTTTTGACTCGTCCGGAGCGTCCAAAGCCGTTTAATAGATGGATGAATGAATACTCATTACTCCTATCAATCAAAGTGTCAAGTGCACTGCTCTTAATTATCAATTAATTAGACTAAGAAATTAAAGCCAGATGATTGATATATAATTAATTACAAGCTAGCTAGGACCCAGTTCCTTAAAATTGTTTAATTTCTATCTAACACTAGCAACCAGCAACCATATATGATGTATCCTCTGTCTCTGTTAAAGAATGAGCTATGGAGCCATATATCACTACCTAATTTCCCCATTCTTTCTTTCTTCCTGAATTCATATATGGTCCTTTCACTTATATAAAATAATTATGGTAAAAAAATTTAGCCAAGCAAATCAATGTAACAAAATATCATCTACTTATTAAGAAATGTTGATCATATCAATATTCTGGTTTATGAAGTCTAACTCCACTCCTGAGAGGGGTTTTGATTTATATATTGAATACAGATGTGTTATTTTATCTAACTAGTGTACTCAATTCCTAAGCCTCTTAAAAGGGTTCATGATGAGGATATAAAGAGGTCATCAATTTGAAACCATTTTGCTTGTGAAAGAGGGAACCTACATACATGAATTTGACTCTACGGATGAAACCCAAGAGAAGCTTATTGCGTACGTAGAAAGAGCTTATTGTGAATTGACCTAGTGAACGGGGCAATAAATCTGTTTTTATGAGGTCCAGCTTTTGGGTTTGCCAGTCAAGCTGCCCCATTATTTGGTTACTTGAACAGCCAACTTAAAAACAATGAATGATGCTGATTTCATCATCTTATCTTGTTCATCAGTGGTTTCGCTATCCAGGTAATATATATAACACTGTTAGTGTTAGAGTCAAATTCAATGAGCAGTGATTCAGTCACCGTTTTAGGGGATGTTACTTGTTGAATTTGACCAACCATAACTTAACAACACTGTTTATCATCCAAACATAGTGTTCTCAAGCTGATCATCGTTGAACTTGATGACCAGATGGGGGGAGACCTAGGAAGATAAATGCACGGTGTAGGTTATTATTGTCAAATGGAGCCGAGTAATTCTAGAAGCTTTGATCAATTATTTTTTTCATTGTCCAAATGGTACCTAAAAAATTTGTTCTTACTAACTATTTTCTGCCTACTTAAACATTATGTGCACACTTTTTTGTTTGACAAAGAAGTTTGATTGATTTTAGCATAAGTCAACAAATGCCATAATAATGTTGTTTATGCTTCCAATCTAAGTAACAACTAACAAATTAAAACGTTGAGGAAGAAATGCAATAATATGAAAAAGATATCAGCTAAAGATATGTTGTATACTTCTTTTAAAATATTTAGTATGAAAATTTTGGCATAATTTTGTAAATTAACAATATTTTATATATAATAAGTTAAATGTATATAATTGTAAACCTGAATATCAATATATTGTATTTTGTGAAATTTATCATGAATTTGGAAAATAATTTCCTCTTTTTTTTATCAAAATTTCAATTATACAAGTTTTAATTAATGTTCCTTTCTTTCTGAATATGCAAAATTTAGCTTTACCATTTCTATCATACACAAATATGCTTATAATTACTATTATTAGTGGCTCAAGAAACAGCCCACTTTACAAACTTTGTATCTCCTAGGTAGTGCTTGATCTCTCTAACTTTCTTTGACGATGACCTTCCATTCCATTTTAGAGATGTCTATATGTTACAATTTACTAATCATGTGTTTGATTTCTCATGTCATTCCAGATCAAAACAACAACAAGAAGAAGAGCCATATCCACTCAGCGAACCCTTATCTCAAGTATACACTATTCCAGACTATCAAGAGCCATATCCTCTACTAATTCTTTGTTCTTTGTACAAGAACTTGCAGAGTTTGATTAAACCACTTCTAATTTGTATTATATTATATTGGGAGATTATGTGGGACTTATTTGATCAATGACAAAATTAATTGTTGAAGGCTAATATCATCCAAGTAACTTCTACAGGGGAGACAGCCTTTAAACATTTATGAGGTATTTTTAGAATTCAAACTTGTGTTCAAATGTATTAACCAAATGATAACTAATAATATCCAAAAGGCAAAGTTTTTGGAGTTCAAATTGTCAGTTCCGCGCTATCAAACGCCACCTAATTAGAAGTATGTCATGCATTCATACAAAAAAAAAAAAAAAGCATATGCAGTCTGGTAAAAAAAATAGACGGTATTTTCAAACAAATGCGACACCCGACACAAGATCGCCGAAAGATACGAGCAAATTTAATGAGATTTTATTTTAAAAATGATCTAGGAAAACAATTTTGGCACATGTTGTATGAAATTAAATCTATAATGGACTAGAATTATGAAAAAAAAGGGTTTGACTATGATATGGAAAAGATATAATATCCAAAAAACAACTGACCAATAAACCAGTGGTGGGGAACATGGTGTTATCTATTAAAATTCATGGGTGGATTTTGATTGGTCAAAACTCTTTCTATACCATATCTTTTCTACATCATAGATCTTCCCGGAAAAAAAAAAACTAAATAAAACAGAATAGTTATATAAAATAAGTATAATTTATTTTAATTAAGCATTAAAGTTCCCTATTTTTGAAAGCCCACCAATTTACATATCATTCTACTCCAAAATGCAAAATTAACAGTAAAATTATCCCAATTAAGCTCATTTTCCATGAAGAAAATCTTTGTATATGCAAATCCCATGGCAATAAATAAGAAATTAATTAAAAAACATGTTTCTCCAAGAAATTGAATTTTGAGTTGAGAATTGGGACGGGCAAGCCATAGGATGCGCTGAATAATTAGGGCATCTTATATGTATATTGACCAATTTTGGAAGGTAAACGCGTGAGAGACTGCGCAAAGTTCCAGGTCTGCACTCTGTAGCAGCCTGGATTTATTGGAGGAACGTGGGTTCCACACGGTTTGAAGGTATGATTAGGCTGGGCTGGCCCAAATTTCGGTGTCCCCCAGACAAACCTAAAAATCAGGGGGTATCACAGAAAGAAAACAAGGGCCCAACCCAATAAGAACCAAAAGAAGAAGAGGCCAAAGGTACTCGACTCAATCGAGTCCGACTCAAAGCCTGTTAACAACAACATGGCCCACACCAACTGAAAGGGAAATATCAGTGAAGGGGTGTCACGTGGAATATGTAAGAGTAGCCAATTTGATAGTGAATATTCCTTGTGGTGGAGCCCCTCCCCAACTCTGGACGGTTGGATTTTTATGCATGCAATACAGCAGCTCTACTACGGTCAGGTACGGGTTTACGCGGCTTCATATCTGATGCTTTCCTATTGGTACCCAGAACCCAGTTATTGAGCAGAGACCCAATTATGGGTCAGCTTCTTCTTACCTCCTCAGCCCAGCCATCTCTGTCATGTAAGTTAAGTATGTAACCAGTAACCATTCTTTTTTTTTTCTCTCTCTCTCTCTATCTTTTTTACTTTTTATAAAGAAACCCTTCCTTTTTAATGGTCCCTTGGTTGGGGTGTGTGTGTGCAAGTATATAAGGTTTGATGGACCATTTTAAAGGTCATTTTGTCTTCATCCTTGAAGAAATTTACGAGCTCCAACAAACACAAAACCCATCAACTAATTACCCCACAAATAAGGTCAGCTCCATGAGAGAGAGAGAGAGATGAGTCATACAAACTGCAAACTTATCTTTGGCCGACAATCTCCAGCCTATCAGTACAATCCAGAATCCATTTCAGTTATAGTGTGAAAGCTAATTATTTAGAGTATCTGAAATATGAAAATTTTGAAGATAAATATTTGAAACTAACTTAAAAAAATTCGGGCCTGGTACTAAGAGAGAGATGAACAAATCAACAAAATGGAAGGCAAGAATCTAGACAGACAGTAGGAAGTAGTAAGAGACTAATAAGCAAGACCCTTGGTCTTGACCCACCTGCTGAGTTGACTCAAAACTCGGTCAATGAATTCCGCTACACTGGGGTACGTTCTGCGGCCCATGCGACTCAAATAAGTCAACTTTTACAATCGACGACCTTGTGAAGAGGAAGGGAAAGGCCAATACCCTTTGTTGGGAACCACCTAACTCGATCCATTTGGTAAATGGTGTGAGACATTCCTTATCATCGCTTTTACTCTTTCTAAGTCATTTTCGTCGAGGACAAGTATTTAGATATCTATCTATACACATATATAATAAAGTCTTCCTTTTTTTTTTTTTTTGAATCCTATTCCTAGCTAACGTCTTATCTCCTTCACCTACCTAACACAGAATTTAGAATGTCTCTCTTCTTCCTTTTTACTCGTTAATATAAAATAGTGGAAACAACTCCATATATAGAGTTTTAAAATGTATAGAAGCCAATACCATACTGTTTCTTCAATTAATTTCTAGCTACTATATATTCTCGGATATAATAACATTCTCCTACTAGTGCGCTAGTACTAGTACTGTCCCCATTAATTATACTCTCCTACATTAAAATTTAAAAGCATTTATGTGTATAGGGGCAAAGTTGTATACAAGGGAGGATGGAAGGATGCAAATTCACTTCTGTTTTGCACTCACAAATTTGCACTAGTGTCTTATTTGGATATGTGAGGGTGTAAATACGAATGAAAATGTATTCTTACCAAACACCTGGAAAACTAAATTAAAGTGCAAATTCACTTCAGTTCTACATTAATTTGCATTGATATCTGACGAATCAATTTTTGGCCAAGTACCTCGTCATTTGGTCTGCTTCCAAGTGGCCAATGACTCAAAGGCCGAAGTGAATTTTTGTTGGATGAGGACCTGGATGCCGAGCTGACTAGGCCAAGCTGGGGGCAGATTAGGTGCCAAGTTAACTGGGCCAAGCTGGGCAGGTTAGGTGCCGAATTGACTTGGCCGAGCTAGGCAGGTTAGGTGACGAGCTGATCAGAGGGCCAAGTTAACTATTAATCGTCGAACTGACCAGAGGGCCGAGTTGCCTATTAGTTGTCGAGCTGACCAGAGGGCCAAGCTGCCTATTAATCGTCGAGCTGACCAGAGGGTCGAGCTGCGTATTAGTTGTCGAGCTGCCTGGTGGGGAGCTGGATTGATTGTTGAGCTTCGTAGTTCTTTAAAAACCTGCAAGGAATCAATGTCAGAGGACTCAGGGTGGCTAACCCGGCGAGGTCGCTCTGATGCTTAAGTCAGTACTCTCATAATAGACTGCGAGCTAAAAATCACAAAGTATGAGAGCTAGAATATGCTTACTTGCCCCCCTCATGTCATTGGGGTTGGTGCCTTTATATAGGTATTGTTTGGCGTGGGCATCACGCACCATATTTGAGATTTCTGAGAAGTCACCTAAGTGGTCTGAGATTCCCAGAGGCAACCGCCATGCACGTTGACCACCCTCCGGATCGTTCGGCACGTGGGCCAACTTCCAAGGATCGTGGGAGTGTTAGATATGGATGGCGAATTTGTCGGCGAGCATGTCTTGCATGTCGCCTGGTCGGCGCCTGTGCCAGGTCGCGCCTGGGCCAGGCCGCCAGTTTGCGCCTGGGCCAAGCCGCTAGGTGGGACACCATCAACTTGGCTAAGGCAAGTTGTTGCCTAAGTGGTTCCGGTTGTCACCAAGTTGTTCTGAGGTGCCATGTGTCACAATATCATTGGAGGGCCAAATCCGCCCTCATCATTTGCCCCTCACTCCCGAGCTGAAAGTAACTCGGCGAAGGGAGTAGATTGCTCCATTTGTCCTGAAATGGCTAATTCGATGAGCTCGTAAGTGTCGATTCAATTCCTTAGGCTCTGGGAGCGACTCGCAGTCCACTCTCCTTACCCTTGATTTTGCCCATGCCGAAGAGGCGACTAGGTCTTATGTGGTGCCGAAGTCTTTGCCAGTTCGGCACTTTAGCCTTTAAGCTTTGGGAGCGGCTCGTAGTCCACTTTCCTTGATCTTTGATTTTTCCCATGCCGAAGAGGCGGCTGGGTCTTATGTGGTGTCGAGGTCTTTTATCAGCTCGGCACCTTAGAGCTACGACTGTGTTGCATCAGCCTCGTTTGTGATGTCGGTTACCCACTCCTACAAGAAGCTACTAGGAGCTCGACCTACGGGGGCAGCACTACTGACTTTAGGTCACCAGCTCGCACGGGAGCCTTGGAAGGCTCAACCGGTAGGGGCGTCCATGCAGTATGTTGGCTGCCTACTCCCGCGGAAGCCACGAAGAGCTCATCTTTGTAGAGGGTACCTCGTGAAAAGGGATTGATGAGGCTTTATCCGAGTTGAAATAAAGTTGGTAGATTTGCTTAGTCTGTTGGCCATCAACTTCCTGCATAGTCTTTGAATTCATAAAAAATGGAAACTAGAAAGTGAGAGCTTTTAGCTTCTAAAAGGTGAGAACTTAGCTTTCTAGAAGAAGAGGATTCAACCTTTTGAAAGATGAGAACTTAGCTTTTTGTAGCGATTCCCACAGACGGCGCCAATTGACAAATCAATTTTTGGTCAAGTACCTCGTCATTTGGTCTGCTTCCAAGTGGCCAATGACTCAGAGGCCGAAGTGAACTTTTGTTCGATGAGGACTGGATGTCGAGCTGGGGGAAGATTAGGTGCCAAGTTAACTGGGCCGAGCTGGGCAGGTTAGGTGCCGAACTGACTAGGCCGATCTAGGTAGCTTAGGTGACGAGCTGACCAGAGTGCCGAGCTGACTAGAGGGCCGAGCTGCCTATTAATCGCCGAGCTGACTAAAGGGCTGAGCTGCCTATTAGTTGCCGAGCTGGATTGATTGCTGAGCTTTGTAGTTCTTTAGAGTCCTTCAAGGAATCAATGTTAGAGGACCCAGGTTGACTAACCCGGCGATGTCGCTCCAATGCTTAAGTCAGTACTCTCATAATAGACTACGAACTAAAAATCACAAAGTATGAGAGTTAGAATATGCTTACTTGCCCCCCTCATGTCATTGGGGTCGGTGCCTTTATATAGGCATTGTTTGGCGTGGGCATCACACACCATATCCGAGATTTCCGAAAAGTCACCTAAGTGGTCCGAGATTCCCAAAGGCAACCGCCATGAACGTTGATCACCCTCCGGATCGTTCGGCACGTGAGCCAACTTCCAAGGATCGTGGGAGTGTTAGGATATGCATGTCGAATTTGTCGGCGAGNGAGGGTTAGGATATGCATGCCGAATTTGTCGGCGAGCACGTCTCATAGGTCGCCAGGTCGGCGAGCCAAGCCACCTGTTCGCGCCTGAGTCCGGCTGCACACACCATATCTGAGATTTCTGTGAGGTCGTCTAAGTGGTTCGAGATTCCTAGAGGTAACCGCCATGCACGTTGATCACCCTCCGGATCGTTCGGCACGTGAGCCAACTTCCAAGGATCGTGGGAGTGTTAGGATATGCATGTCGAATTTGTCGGCGAGCACGTCTCATAGGTTGTCAGGTCGGCGCCTGGGCTAGGCCGCCAGGTGGGACACCGTCAACTTGGCTAAGGCAAATTGTTGCCTAAGTGGTTCTGGATGTCACCTAATTGTTCCAAGGTGCCATGTGTCACAATATCATTGGAGGGCCAAATCCGCCTTCATCAATATCAAATACAAGAGTAGGGGAAATGGATTAATTTAATTTGCTCTAAAAATAATTTTAGTTTAGGTTGTTATATTTTTACTCATAAGAGACATGCTTTTCAAGTTCTAATTAATTAAGCCGAAGATCGAATAAGATTGATATTATATTATGAGATGGAATTATCCTTTGGTGAATGGAATTTTACCTTAGGAGTTAGGGCTTCAAAAAAGTAATAGTTAATTAAATGAATTTCTGGTCTTGACTGCCATTATTATGTTAAGAAATCATAAAATCATTATTTCTTAGTTTGTAGGTAACCAACGAAACTTCACTGACCTAACTTGCAGTTGATGAGATTTCAAGTTTCAAAACAAGACCAAACATTATGTAGCTCCATACTGACAATAAAGTGTTCCCTGTAATGGTGGATAACAAAGCCAAATCACCCATGTTCCAGGGAATCTCAAACTCCATGTGATAACATGGATTAAGTAGCCCTGTTTAGTGTAGTCCATAGTGACATTCTTCAAGTATATATGGAGCTATGAGCATTAATTTCCTGTAATATAGGCTTAGTTTGGCAGGAGTACAAATATAAATATGTAGAGTGCAAAATCTTGTATTTTGTATGTACAAATACTCTCTCTTCTTTTCTTTGGGCTAGGAAGTAGTTGTTCCTTATAAGGTCGGCTTGACCAATTAGTCCTATCTCAAAATGTTTAGGGGTGGGGAACCTAGAATGTTATATTAGAAACAAAAAATATGAAGTATTTAATTTTTTCCTTTTCTTCTTCTTTTTCCCAACCATTTTCTTTCCAAAATTTTATATATTTATCCATAAAGGCCAAATTTTATGAGAAAAATCAAAGTTGTAGCAAAAAATAAAAGTTATGCATACATTATATATGTGTGAAGTCATCAACATGAATGGTAATTGCATTTGAATAAATTTTAAGTATTAGTTTGGATGGTGAGAAAAAATATATACCAAATCTCAATAAATAATTAAATTTAATTAAAAATCAAATGGTCAAAAATAATGTAATCATATATGTTGATTTTGGGTATAAAGAGTCTTGGAGGTAGGACCCATTGGATGGTGATTTTGATTCTTGATTCTTGGACATAAAATTGTCTTATTTATGGTTGACGTTTTGCAACATTTCTCATAATACTAATTTTTAGTCATGAATTTTGTTGAAAAAAGCTGGAGCCTGTAATAATGTTTATTCTTCCATTTCTTTTCAACGTTATTCGATGACTTTTTGGTTTTTTTTCTTTTTTTGATTTTCTAGAAACTTGGGTTGCTTTGATCAAATTCAACTTAAACTTTTAAACTAATAGCTCTAGTGTTTATATATAGAAATTGGAATGGAGGAACAGATAGGATAAGCAATTTTGTTTGTTTCTTTTTAGCATCTTTTTTTCAAGTTTAATCAATTTATTTTGGTAATACATGGAAAAGTAACCACACAACTCTAGCCTTCTAGGGGAAGGAGGTCTCCAGTCTCCTTCCGATTCACTCACCCTCTATAGTCTATCCTCATTCTCATCCTGCAGGCATCATCATCCTCTTGTGGCTAACAAATCCTCTCCTTGATTTCCTTCTCTTGGGATGTGAGAAATACTCACATACATCGATCAATTGATCCATTTCGGGTAGCCAGTTTTATTCTGTTTGGTTCTAAACAATAAGCTGATTTGACCTTGTTTTTATCAACAAATCTCAACAAGATCTTTTTAATCTGTGGTTCTTTTGTCGTAGTATTGTGATTAAAATTGTCTTTTGTTGTCCAAACAAATTTACATTCCCAGACTCAGACTCAGATTCAGTCTCAGACTCCACCACTTTATAATTTGGCAGCCCCAAAATACAATAAAATCAATTCCGCAACTCCATGTACGAGTACGACACCAAGGAATCATTTCAAACCCTTTCCAAAACAATTCTTCTCCTCCTCCCTATAAAATTTCACAGTCGAATTAACAATCATCTCTCTTTCTCTCTCTCTGAGAGAGAGACGACACACATGTAGTAGTGGTAGTAGTATTATATACACCGACAGCACCAATCCAAGTTACTCGAGCGTGGATATAATAAAACTCGTATAGTTGTAAGCAGAATTAGGCATAAAAGACAGGTTGGGTTTTTATTGCATGGAGAAGAACAGGTAGGTGTCTGGGAAACTAAAATCTAGCCGTGTGAGAATTGAGGAAGGTACTGACCCATATCGAAATTCGGTGGTAGTGTTTCTTTACTATGTCAATTGTACATAGGGAGAAAGAGAGACAGACACACCGGGGTCACATGATACAACAAGAACCCAAAACCAAAAGGAATCGGAATGCTACGAGGACTACACAAATAGACGAGAGGGACATGTGGGTCAGAGAAGGGGGGCCTATCTGTGGGGCCGGATGGATGGTAGGGCCTGCTACCCACGACACGAGTAAGGTCCCAACTCTCAACCTCAAAAAGCCACCCCATCTGGGCATCTGGTCTGCAGCTCACACTCCCTTAGGAGAATTTCTTTCTTGATTCTTCCCATTGGCAATTGTGCAACATTGGGCATGTCAAAGATTTTCTTTTCTTTTTACTACTAAAGAAAGAAAATGAATAGTAAGAGAAGGACTGGACTGAGGGACCATGGAATGACTAAACTCATTGGTTATCATTCTCTTATCTATGAATTGTTAATAAACTCCAAAAACTTGAAGCAGATTAAAAGCATTTAAAAAAAAAAAAAAAAGCAAACAAAAATCAAATTGGTGCCCTTTACAGGATCCATTACACTTTACTGAATTGTGGTATGTGAATCAATCCAATCCAGCAAATTGGTGGGCTCCATAGCCCAGAATTATAGAGATTGGGACAAGATTGATTTTTGAAAGGATAGTGTTGATGGGCCGGTTGAGAGAAAATTAGGGCATTGATCATCATCCATCCGTAGGCAGAATAAAGTGGGGCCATCAACTGTTACAATTTGACTTGGGACATCTTCTAGATGGCAGCAACCACCAACCTACTGAATGGTGGATATGGACTCGCGGTATGCGTGCACCACATGTCCACCTCTTGTTAGGCTGTGGGCTGCCATGGTTTTCCATCCAAGTGTTGGCCCATGCATGGAATGGTCATGTAGAGCGTAGACTATGAACATCCGACCCAAACTTCAGTACCCATCAACAAAAGTCTCCATAAAACTAAATTAAAAAATAATCTACCAGAGAAACTCAAAAAGTTAACACGAGGAAAATGAGAAAAGCGCAAAGTACAATCTAGCCCAACTTTCAGGTCTAATTTCCTATTAAGAACAGTCAATTTACATTTAGGGTCCGCTTGGTTTGCAGTCGGAATCTGAATCGGAATAAAAATCGAAATCTCCTTCGGAATTGGAATTAGAATGGTTTATTCCAATAGTTTGTTTCATTCATATAGGAATGAGAATAGGAATTAAAATCAATAGGAATGAGATTTTATTCTCAAGGGAATAGCAGGGAATGACCATTCCCTCAAATAGGAGAATGTTATAACAGCAAGAATAGGAATGGGGTTCCGATTTCGCCCACTCAAACAGTTGGAATCAGAATAGCCTGTTCTGATTCTGATTCCGATTCTAAACCCCTATTCATGCTAACCAAATGGGGCCTTAATATGTAAGATTAAAATCTAATTTAGGGTTAGTTTGATTTTGCGAGAATAAAGTCTAGAATCAGAATCGGAATGGGTCATTTCCATTTCAACCATTTGTTTGGATGGAATCGAAATTTCATTCTCATTCTCCCATTTGAGAGTAGGGTTGTTCATAAGAAGGCCCAACCCGACCAAACCGACCAACCTAGACCGACCCAACCCGAGTCGGCCGGGTTTTCATCAGCACCGGTCGGTTTCGGGTTGTACAAATTCATAAACCGATGGTTCGAGTCAGTTTCGGTTTTCTTGTGTGAAAAGCAAAACCGAACCGACTTAGTTCCTACTTAACTAAAAACTGAAATATCTGAAAATATATATTCCAATATCTATATCTAAAACATATATATTATGAAATATGTTAGATATATATTTCCAGAAAATATATATTCCAATATATTTGTATGTATATTTTTGTTTATATATATATATATACATATATATTTCTAAAATACATATTTCAGTTTTAAATATATTTCCAGAAACTAGGTGGCCATGGGGTGCATGGAAGAACTTAGAACCGAAACCGACCCAACCCGACTCAAACCGACCAGGTCGATTTTGCTTAACACTGGGTCGGTTTCGGTTTCCATCTCAGGTAACCCGACCAGGTCGGGTCGGTTGGAAAAACCTCAGTAAACCGACCCATGAACAACCATATTTGAGAGAATGGACCTTCTCTTCCCCTCCCTTAGGAATAAAATCTCATTCCAACTGATTCCAATTCTCATTCCGGTTCATGTCTAAACCAAATAAACTATGAAGATAGACCATTATTACTCCGATTCCAAGGGACTTTAATTTTGACTCCAACGATGAACCAGAAAGGACCCTTAATTTTGAAAAGAAAGCATATAATTTTTTAAATTATACCTATAAATGTTGGAATCATATAAATTGTATAGAATCATGTTGGATATACTTATGCAGAGAAAGAACAATAATTCATTTTTCAATCTATTTCAAATTTTCACGGAGTCAGATTGTTATGTACCTATTTTATTTTATTTTTTTAGGAGAAAACAGTATTGAGTTCATCATATTTTTTTAAATATGAAAAATATGAAAATGTTTTATTATAAAATACTTACATGAATCAAAAGGAGGCATCTTCTTGCATATTTAAAATTGACAGTACTAAGGTGGAATTAGAGCTGAATAATGGAGCAAGACCGTACTTTTCTTGTAAAATAAAAAATAGAAAAAATAATAGTAATGGCTAAACCCATCTATCAATGATCTATATATGTCTATCCATTTATATCCGTATAGGTTTAAGTATTGTAGCTAGGGTTCTTGAAAATCTACGTTAAGACGCGTTAGAAAAAGCCTAATTTATTTACCAAATAATAATGATAAGAATAAATAGTGATTATATTTATTCCCCAAGGAGACCAAACAGGACCCTAGAGGAATAAAAAAAGGGAGAGAGAAAAGAGAGAAGGAGAGTCTACTCGCTACGTGCATTGGGAGGATGAGAATCTATGCGGTGGATGGGTGCGAGGGATGTCGTGTCTGGTCGGACAGTAAATTACAAAAATCAAGTATAAAATCTGCCTCAGCCTCACCCTCGCTGAGTGAGAATTAGGGTTTGATGGATGGATGGATGGATGGATGGAAAACTTAGGGCTGTGTGTGGGTTCTGTGTTAATGTAAACTTTGTAATAAAACTGTAAAAGAGTTGGGGAATCGGGTAGAGGGGAGAAAGCATCGGTGGTTCCAGAGGAAGCTCCGAATGCATGGAGCCAAAAGCAGTTGAATAAACTAATGTACCAGCTCTGTTGTTCATCTTTTCTTTTTATAAATCGGTCTCGCTTCCTGCTTGCCTATGACTTTATTATGTTAATGGAAGCGGCTGTTCCACTCAAAGTCAGCTGGGATGCTGGCTGCTGCACACTGCAGAGACGACCATCACTCTCTCTCTCTGAGCTGCTATAGATATCAAAATGAAAATATTCAATTCTTTGTTCGTTATTGTTTATCTTCTCCCTACCTAGCTACAGTCCCCTCCAGTCTCCAGGTTCTGTACTAGTAATTCTTCATTTGGAACCGGTAATGGCCAGTGTTCGTACCAGTTGGGCTTCAACCCGTAATTAAGCAGTAGTAAGTCTCACAAACATCTATGCTTCTCTCTTCTCCATGAGCGGTGAGGGCTGCTGGGTCATGTCCCCCTCCTCCTTTCTAGATCTCTATAGACCCTAGGCAATTACTCTTGGATTGGAATCTTTGGTTATTATAATTAGGATGATTTGATCAATATTAATTAATAATTTCTCAACAGTATCACGTGGTGATAATGCTGGATTCTAGTACTTTAAATGAAAAATCAAGGAATAAAACTGCTACTTGGTTCTTGTTTCCATAAACAAATTAAAAGAGCCGATGGATGATGATAGATTAGTAAGAATTCACCTTTTCTTCATCGAAATTCAAAAAGATGATTGGACACGTGGACTGCCAACATAAGCCCTGGTTCACTGCAACTAATTGGTTAGTATAGCTAGAATAACAGTGAGGCAAATGTCGCTACCATTTACACTTGAAATTTGATCCTAGTAGTGAGTAGTGTGTACTCATGAGTAGAGTGACCCAACATGGGAGGAATAGATCATAGATGGAGCGAGCCGAGTGGAATCGGAATCTTTGTCTGGAGAAACCGCGTTGGTGTTGGGTCCATTCATCAAGCATCGTCCTCATCATCACCATCATCAAAATCAACATCACGATACCAAGAATTGTCGAGTACCAAACGCCCTCGCTGCAACTCTTTGCTCATACTTTTTATGAATGGATGGATATTGGTGCAGAGAGAGAGAGGGGGGGGTCCCACCCAGAGGTTCACCGTGAACCAGAGACAGGTATCACGGACGTGACCGTAACACGGCCTCGGCAAACGTGACGAGGTCGATCCTTTCCCTCTTCTGCATGCTTAATATATGTAATATAAAAATATAAATATCTGCTCTGCACTTCTCATGCAAAGGGTGCAATTATGTCTTAATCATTTATTCCTGATCAAGGGTTATAAAGGCAAGAGACTTTTTTTTTTTTTGAAGAAATCAAGATTCTCTCTCTCTCTCGTTACGTGAAGTGAAACTGAAACATCCCATCTTTTAACATTTTTGCCTTTTTACCTGTTCTTCTTTATTTTATTTCTTTTTGAAAAATTAGTCCGTCCCCCCCCCCTCAGTCAGTCAGTCTCTCACCAACTTAGAATTAGAGGAGTCTCCATCGTTAATAAGCCATAAAAAGAGAAGAGACACCAGCTTGGTCTACTAAAAATTACAAGAGAGAGAGAGAGAGGCTGCGGTGGCCCAGTTAAGTCTATCGCTGACCGACCTTAAGATGGCGTGTAGGATAAGAAGAGAGGAGGAGTGAGAGAGAGAGAGTGCGAGAGAGAGAGAGAGCGATCAAATATTCTCTTTAGCTTTGATGAGATTTGGTTTTTTCTTCTGAGATTCAAACAAGGGTAAGAGAGATCTGCCGTCTGCGTAAGAAGAGTCCGATTTTGTTGATGAGTTATTCTTATTTATATTTATTATTCTTTTGCGTTTTGTGGGTTTTTGTTGGATTCAAGCTCGAGCTTCGTTTTTTGTTTGTTTGGGCAGAATCGGAGAAGCGGGAGTTGGATATACGAAGTGGTTTATCTTGTTTGTGCTCGCGCGTAGATTGCTCGTCTTTGGAGTTGGAGAAGTGCGAAGCTTTTCGTTTCTTGCTTAATTTGTACGATATTAGTTTTTTTTTTGGAGTTTGGACAGAGCTAATTCTTCGGGGGTGTGGTGTAACTTAACCAAATTAAAAGCAAGGACACCAGCTTTGTTAGTTTGCTTCAATTCAGACATGCAAATGATGTCCGGGGATGGGCTTTCAATTCCCTCTGCAATCAGAGGGTTTCCTCAGCCACCGATTCCAAACCCTAACCCTAATCCTAATGGTACTACCGTGGTCAAGAAGAAACGAAATCTACCTGGAACACCAGGTGAGCCAGCTTTATCATCATCTTCTAGCTTCCTCTTGATTAATTCCTTATCCTAGTCTTCATCCTTGCTTTTCTTCTTCTTCTTCTTCTTCTTCTTCTTCTTCTTCTTCTTCTTCTTTCATGGATCATTTCTTATTTTAGTTTTATTGTTAATGGGTTTTGACGCTTCTAACAGATCCAGATGCGGAGGTCATAGCTCTATCTCCAAAGACTCTCATGGCAACCAACCGGTTCGTCTGCGAAATCTGCAACAAGGGGTTCCAGAGAGACCAGAACCTTCAGCTGCATCGACGAGGGCACAACTTGCCATGGAAGCTTCGGCAGAGAACAAGCAAGGAGATCCGGAAGAGGGTTTATATCTGCCCCGAAAAGACCTGTGTTCACCACGATCCGTCCAGGGCCCTCGGAGATCTTACGGGAATAAAGAAGCATTTCAGCCGAAAGCATGGCGAGAAGAAGTGGAAGTGCGAGAAATGTTCTAAGAAATACGCAGTTCAGTCCGACTGGAAAGCTCACACCAAGACTTGTGGGACAAGAGAGTATAAATGCGACTGCGGAACACTCTTTTCCAGGTACTCTCTTACTGCAAATCTGCATCTGATTTCCATTCTGTTCTTCGTCCTGGCAGAAGCGCTTTAGTGTTTTATTACTTCAACTAATACGTTCCAGAAGAAATAAATGTCACGTAGAATCTTTCATGTCTTTCATTCGAATTTAATGCGATCAGATTCATGGATTATAAAGTACTATGGATAGGATAGCAGCTGCTTTAGAATTTAAAATGGGATTTGTTTGAACTTTGAATTAAACAGGAAGGACAGCTTCATCACCCACAGAGCCTTTTGTGATGCCTTGGCAGAAGAGAGTGCGAGACTCACTTCGGTTGCAGCCACCAACCTCAACTTCAGAACGGAATCCATCAACAACGCCACGTCCACCCTGCCGCATGGGTTCGGAAGCCGAGGAGGACCAGACGCCATTGCTGGTATCCCTTCACTATGCCCAATTTTCAGGCCAGAATTTGCCGGCCCCGAGGCTGCCAATTCCCTCGATGCAAACCGGCAGAAGCCAAGGTTGTCGCTGTGGCTAGATCGGGCCAATTCTCATATGAACCCCATCGATATGGCAGCTAATAATTCTAATGCTTTCTTGACATCGAGTTCCACCGCGGGTTTGCCTGAATTCGTGCAAATGGCATCGACCAATCTCTTCAACTCCTCCACTTCTTTGGTTGATTACGGAGGATGCGTTCAGCCACAGTGGCTTGATAGGTGCTCCGGAGCATCGACAGGTGCCAACCTATCTTTATCAACCTCCCCGCGTGGATTAAAGGAGGAGAATGGAAACAAAGGCCAGTTGGTGGAAAGCTTAGCTTCATTGTATTCCAACAGCCAAAACCAGCAAGCAAACTCAGCACACATGTCAGCGACCGCACTTCTACAGAAAGCAGCTCAAATGGGATCTACTAGGAGCAACCCTTCACTGCTCAGTAGCTTTGGAGTGGGGAACTCTTCTTCCTCAGATACCACAAGCTTCAATCCTCACACTCAGACTAGGAATGACTTCCATCAGTTACTCCGGCAAGCGAAGCAACCGGAGAACCTTAATGAGCTTATGAATTCGATATCAACGGCAACCGCCACCACTGGTGTTGGTGGTGGAATGATGGGTGGGTTGAATTTAAGCTCATTAACTGATACAGCAAGCAACCTCGACCGCCTGATGATTGCACATAGTGGAAAACAAGGCCAACCGTTTCCATTAAAGCTCCACCCGACTGCAAACGAAGTCGAACAAAGTCTAACAAGAGATTTCCTAGGCGTAGGAGGAGACTCTGGCAGGCCATTCTTACAGCATGAACTAGCAGCGAAATTTGCTTCGATTGGTTCAGCCATGAATTTGAGCCAATACAATGGCACCCACTAAACCAAATTGTAACTATGGTTTGGCAATTATCCTGGTTGTACGATATAGTTACAAGCAGCTAGCAGCTTTAGGATAGTAGAAAACTAGATGCAGCGAGAAGGCCTTAAAGCCTTGGTTACCGAGTCAGACTCGGTCCAAGCAAAATGCAAAGAATTTTAACAGCGACTACTGATGTTGTGCTAGAGAGAGAGAGAGAGATGCCGTATTAGTGATGAATGACTGACTGAATCGTCAGAGACGAGTTCCGGGGGGCGGGGGACAGTTGTCAGTGCAGGTGAAGCAACTAGGCAATCAGGAAAGTCATCGGAGTCGTGCGTGTTGTTGTTTATCTTCTTGCTTTTCCGTCATTTCTTCTGTTGAAATTAAACAGCGCGAACCGCAAGATGCCTTGACCGTCGGTCAAAGTAGTACTCCGGCGATCATGTCAACGCTGTCTTTGGCGCGTTTCTTGCAAATTTTCTCACTTAGTATAGTTGCATTACTTTTCTTCTCTTTCTTATTTTGATTCTTTCGTTTCAGCTACGTCTCTAAGCTATAATCAAACTTTAATCTCAAATGAGTAAGGAGTGTGTTGAAAATCCGTTATTGTTGTTCTCGTGCTTGTTCTTCGTCCAGCCCCAATAAAAGCAGTTGACTGAACTGAACTGCTGGGTGGTCAGAGTGACCATTCAGACTTTAATTTGCTCTGATTTCATTACAAACAAGGTTGAACCAGATAAAGGGAATGAAAGCAAAAGCCGGAAAACTTTGGATGGGAATGAAGTTGCTCGGCCCACCCGGATCACCGGCTCTCACAAAATGCAGTTAATTAGGTTCGAATTTGGATGCATGCGGCCTAGTGAAGTTCATTTAAAACCTTATTACACAGATTCTTCAACAAAAAAAATAAATAAATAATTATCCAGAAGGGAATCACTATCTCTTAGTTAATTTATAACTAATTAACTAGGATTTAGGACAAGAAACTGCTTTTTCCTTTTTTTCCTTCTTTAATTTGTACTGTAATCCAACTCAGTTTAATTGTTTGCGGTGTAAATTTCATTGGCAAATGAGTTAAATGCATGGAATGTAAATAGACTAAGTGTAAATTCTGGTTCAGAGTTGATTTTGTTTTATTTGTTTGTGAGAAGTGAAATAAAGTAGTCCCCACATTATATAAAAGAGAATGGAGGTAGGATGAGGGTTATTTGTTTAATAGTGAGGTTAGAAGCAAGATGATGTGGTCCCCATTTTATATGAGACTAGAATTGAAGTTGGAAGAAGGTAGAGCAAATTTTGCATCAAAGTGATTGCAAACGAGGGGTCATTTGTTAAGATATGAATCTCACTCATTGGCAGTGAGAGTATGGTTCTGGATTAAACCACCTTTTTTTTTAACCACAAAACAAACACTACCTTAGTTTGTAGACAATTTGTCCTGCTCCTTTGTCTTGAGGATTTGTAAGTACTTAATATATTAATCTGCTTGAAGAAAAAGGATCACTACTAGGAGATATTTTAACAAAGTTTGAGTCTATCCTTCTATCCTATCGTACTGCTAGGGGTTAAACTCTTTGAGCTTGTGGAATTCATTCGAAATGTTATTTTCATTAGAATGTAGATGAGTAAATTTGTGAGGCAGTCTGCTTCCAGATATTTCAACATTCAGATGTTCAAACAACACAACTGCATTCAGAGCCAAAAGGCAAATTTTAGCTATTCAGACTTCAGAGCCACATCGTTCTTTCTTGCTTTCTCCGGCATCAATTTTCAATTTTACCAAACGACACCTGAGACACAAAAAAAGTACAAATTTTGTATCAAGTACAAGTGTAAATCATGGTTGCAAATAAATGAAAGCAAAACTGAACCAGTTGCAAAATTTGTATTGGGTTCTGATATGCACTGCAAATAAAGAAAAAACATAATGTACAAACGCATGCGGTCATACACCACATCCACATCCACACACACATATACACAAAGCTTGGATGGGTCCAGATGGTAGTATTCCAAGTCGAGTCCGGATCTCCTGCACATTCGTTCCTGTAGAACTTCTTGTACATCAAATCAGAAGGTGCCATGTCACCACCCTCTCATGCTTAAATCTCACATGTGCGAGTGGGAGTAACAAATGTTTCAAACATCCTCCCATCTTGTTTTGAATATATTAAAATTCTAAAACAAATAAGAAAACAGAAGTTAGGGCTTCTTCTTCCTACTTCGTTCGAATAAAAACAAGAGTTTATAGAGGTAAATATCCCTAAGAAGAAAAAACCACGAGTAAGAGTTCTGACTTCTGAGAATTGAATGCCTGAGGCTGAGACGATTCTCGAACTTTTACAAGATTACCAACTAGAATCAACAATCGAGGTAAGGTATTGAATTGAACAAAAAATTAAGAGCAATGACATATGTTCTATATTTCGTTGATAGATCCCTATATTTCATTGATCCCAATTGGTGTTTGGTTTACTTAACAGCATCAAGTGAGATATGAGAGAGAATTACCTCAGCCATGCATTTGATTATCTAAACCCTTAAGGAGACGGAAATCCAGAAATAAGAAAACAATTGAAACATAAAGCTTATTTGAGTTTCAAATCTTGTGAAAATCGGTGATTGTTGAATGATTCTCTACAAGGACGAATGTATAGGAGATCCTGTGATCCCAATTGAGGTTTTGTTGATAGTTAATACTTAACAGAAGAGTGAAAGATATGAGAGAAAGTTGTTCTAGACAGGCGTTTGATCTTCTGAACCCTTATTCCTGTTTTTCTTCTAGGGATGTTCTTTTTTTTGGATTTTGAGAGGGGGGAATTAAAGTTGGTCAATGGGATTTTGATTCCCATTGACCAAGAATCACATGTTCATTTTTCAGATTAATGTAAGGACTAGGGGAAGTTTATTTTCCTAGGTAAGTGATACTCATCGAGGAAAGTTGCTAACACTTGATTGGGGCAAAAATGCCCCTTTTAGTAATGGATTTTTATGACCAAAACGATCATTACTTTATTATCTGAAAAATAAAAGAACATGGGTAAATGCACTTAGGCAGGTAAGTGTTTCCCAAGAAAAACTTACCCAGGTAATTGTATTTACCCTAATAAGTTACTTACCAAAAAGTGAATAGGGGCCTAGTGTTATTGATCAGTTCGTTCGTTGGAGAAAGATTTAAACAAAAAAGGAAGAATAAACCCTTTTAACCTCTGTTTTTCATTTGTTTTAGAATTTTATAAATTTTAATATATTAAAAACAGGATGGAAAGACGTTTGTAAAGTTTGTTACTCCCACTTGCACATGTGAGATAGAAAGCTCTACGGGGATGGATGTATAGGAGATTCGGACTCTTCTAAGTGACCCTCCTTCAATAAGTCACACCACCAGTCACTACTTGCAGGATGAGCCTTTCTATTCAACTCTGTGTATATATGGGAACAATTGGTGTCAAGTGGAACATGTGTGATGTAGACGATGGAAACCATGCATATATCTGGTTAACCCAGTTAGATACGCAGACGGATTAGGACCAGCTTTGCCAGCCCTCCACGTACGGAAGATGCCTATTTATAATTAACTCCAAGATTCAAAAGTGGAAGCTTGATCAGCGCAGAATAGCTATTGTTCCTCTTAACCTACAGAAAATTTTCTATCTGAAACTTCCCAGTATGGAGATTATCATATGAACGAAAATCGATATCAAACTTAAATTAAAAATTAGTTTAACTCAAATATTAAAAGACAATAGTTCCATCTGGATCGGATGGAGTTATGTTGAGGTGGGCCGGCTCTAATCAAGTCGGTTAATTTGATTGAAATTGATATGATATTGGATATCTGTTGCAGAAAAGACGCAGCTGGTCGAAGCTTCGTGGTAGGTTCATGCAGGCATATCTTGGCCGACCTTACATGGATTAAGAGGAAAGAGTAGTACTCTCATGTATGCTCTCATGCACAATTACATGTTATGACTTATGATCAGAGCTCAGCATCCCTGCAAATATTTCTGAAACAGTCAAGTCTCTGCAACTTTTTGTCTTCTGTTACCTGGCTTTCAACAGCTAGCGCTTTATATAAAGTAATCAACGACAGCCAGAACTTTTGGCTAAATCTCCTGATCAACAATTGGTTGCCCTTTTTTACATTAGTTCTGGAGAAGATGAAGAGAGGAAAAAAAGCGAACGAGTCTGCTGGACAACCTGGCCCAACTTGAGCCCAGTGATGTGTCTTTATTTACGCTACGCATTAGCAACAATGTGGTCGTTTCTTGAGATCGATATTACCATAACTGAGTTGATTCTGGTCCTTCTTCCTCCCTGGGCGTAATTCGTCTCCCCAGTTCAACTGGTTGTGCCTGTGAAAGCCTGTGAGTCAGAGAGCTGCGGGGCATGAAGAACTGTCTGACCTTAACCCGATTCTTGTCACATGTCAAGATTGATGATTATCAACGGATAAGGTTTCTTACTCGAAGTAACTGTAAAATACTAAAATCTGATGATGATGCTTAATTACCGCTGAACCATTGATAATAAGTTATTCGTGGTGGTGTCATTTTATTCAATGACCAGAATTACACGGAGATGAAAGCTTCGATTTTGGTTCATCGGTCGGGATTGATTGGCCTTTTTAGGGGTGAAGAAAGATGAATATTCCCGAAATGTTTCGTGGGTCCACTCACCCGAGTTTTGTGGCTTGCTGTTTTCTGCCTCGAATCTCGGAAAACATCTGACTGGAAGATGGATGTCGTAGAGTCACCTCTATATATAATTATTATTAACCCAAATGTTTAAAACTCATCTTCCGTTGCCTGGTTAGAATCGTTAAGAAATTTATGATTATACTGGAGTTCAACACTAATTGATTCGGTCTCCCTTACTTTTTCAATCAGTATGCATGAACCAACCCTTACCTAACCTGTAAAAAAAACGGAAAAAAGACGACCATTTCAGACTCCTCGCTCATGGGGGATTGATCGATGTTACGTTTGATCAAACAACTTGAAGTGAAGGAATGGCAACGAGAGATGAGTTTAAATGAGATGCATAGGAAGAATCAAAGCTGGGATATATATATATATATATATGATTAAAGAGAAAAAGAAAACAAGAAAGATAAAAGGTTGTCTTGAGGAAGAATGTTTCGTAGTCCAATAAGGACTTTTGAAAAGTGCATTTCGGGCTTGCTTCTAATGTGTTGTGATCGAATAACCTATGGCCATGGTTTTTCTTTGGGTATCGAGAGGCTAAACAACTTTTTTCCTTTGGTTGTAAATTAACCCCTTGGAATCGTGTGCATTGTAAGGATTAGAGCTTCTAAAATGGCAACCAATTCCTAGAAAAATGAATAAAAAATATAGGTAGTTCAATACATCTATATGTCTAAATTGGATTGATCTATCTTTATTTTTATTCATGAAAGTAGCTTTACACAGTCCACTTGCTAACTACTATTGCTTGGTTTCTTGGGGATTGCTTGGGATTGTATCCATAAAAATAATTTAATTTGGAGTCAACCATGCATCGTTCCAAGGAGTTCTTGCTTTTTCTAGTTAAAAAATTCCTTTTATTATCAATTTTATGGAACATGGATTCTGCCTTCTATATGAATTGGTGTCTTTGTTATATTCTCTTACATGAATATTTTGGTTAAATATGGAGGAAATGTTCTTATTGCAATAATAATAAGATACCTCTGTTAGTTTAATTAAACAAAGCATATATGTAATTCGGGGGTTCTACCATGATGACTAAAAGACATTATACCGAAAAAAACATATAACCGATCAACCAGCATCATAAATGATTGTGCGTGATCTGGAAGCTCCTGTCTGGGAGATGACCTGGACCTTGGTCACGTGGCGAGTTGGATTAAGCTGCAGGATAGAAGATCAGAGAACCTGGGGTGGCTAGCCCGACAAGGTCGCTCTGATGCTTAAGTCAGTACTGTATTATGATTGCAAACTGAAACCTTGAATGCTAGAATGCTAAAGAGCAAATAATCGTGCATACCTAAGTCTTGGGGGTTGATACCCTTATATAGTCGGGATGTCATAGGTCTCTCGAAACGTTCCCGGAATCTTCAGCCCATGATGTTGGGATCCGTTCCACTTTGGTAGGAGAGTAATACATCAATTAATGAGGTTTATTATTTCCATCTAATTTGAACGGGGAGAAGATAAGGACATCAGTTACACGACGTGATCCCGAGAAGTTCGGAGATAAATGGCAACCTTCTAGGTTTGGTTTCATGACACCTCAGCGTGTGTGGGTACCGAGGTGCTTGGGCTTTCGAGGTCCTTCAATCTACTATCGTGGCATCACATGCCGATCTGTCGTCTGGCTGGCAGGCTGCATCCATGTGTCCCTTACTTATTAGGTCGGTCCAAATCACCCCTCATCAATAAAAGTGGTAATCAATTAGATGGGTTTCATCAAAATTCACTGGGGATTTTGATCGGTCAAAGTGTTTAATTCCATATTATGTCTTTCCAACATCATAGGTTTTTCCTTAATTTGGACATTAAGGCTATGTTTTGTTTGAAGGAAAAGACAAGAAAACCAATACAAGGGTTGTAAAGATTTCCTTACCTTTCCCTACATTTTTCTTCAAACCAAACATAGCCTAAATAAAAAAAGAAAAATTGGAGAAAAATAGTGCTTGGTTATTAAGTTGATATTTTCTCCTCATTTGACTGGTTGATGGGGATGTTATCTGAGCGTGAATGGTTTACACACTCATCCACGCGACACTGTGTTTTTAGCAAATTACGTCCTCAATTAATTTCTTAATTGGTTATTAACCAAAAAATAAAAATAAAAATAAAAACTATTCATGAATGTTAGAGAATAAAAACCTATTCGGTGACCTCATCTAACAACTTAAGTTTTTAAGTTGAATGGTTGAGAATGATTAGCATTAATTAAGAAAATAATTTTTTTATTTAATCTGTTTTTTTCACGATGGGTATTAAAATCACGTCACCGTTATTGTCATGAAATGTCTGACATGAAGAATGAGCAACCAGATTGATGTCCACAGTGGAAGGAGCATTGACTCCTTATTGATTGATTGATTGAATTATTATTATTATTATTTGCAAGAAGGCAAGAAGTAGAAGAAAATTCCCAAATCTTTTCTAACTGATGGTGGCTCAGTTGGTAGCTAGGATCTCTGCCTCCTTGTGACTGAGGCATTATTAGAAGTTCAGTTTTTTCCTTACCTGGTTTGTTCGTAGTGTAATTTCATTTATACCGGTGCAAAAGCATATGAATACATTTAGTTGATTGCAAATTCTGATTTATATTTGTTTTAACCCTTACCCGTTTTTAGCTTGTCTCAGTAGTGTGTTAAAGTAAAATAGAATCTGAAAGCAAAGCAAAAGTAGAATAACCAAAGCAGAGTTGGAACCTGAATTTACGTTCTTCTCATTTGTACTTCCATGTGCATGCATTTATACTGGTATAAATGAATGAAATTACGTTGTAAATAAATGGAGCCTTAACTTTCTGCAACAACCAATAGGCAATAGCAATATCTGTCACACCATATGGATTTATACAACTAAACGGAGCCTTAACTTTTCCAATGTGTTCAATTTTTAATTCTCTCTCTCTCTCCATCATTGAGGGTGAAATTCTCCTCACAAACAAACACTACTTTTCAGTTTTCACCATGGCTGAAGATTAAGGATGAACTTATCTTGTACGTTAGAGTATGAACTCTTCCAAAAGTCAACAATAGATTCTATATTATTGAGCATTATGATGTGATTGATGGAGGATTTCCACCATCTATATATGCTCTCCAAATATGCATGATTCTTCTGGGAAGACTTTTGTTGTCCATTTTGTATGTACAATCATTCTCTTCTGTGGGGCAGATGTGGACCATATGACATGATGCTGTTTCGTTCTTTTCAACCTTTGAAAGCACAAAGTAAACTTCTAACATAGATTGACTGCATATATGTTGCTAAGGTTATCAACAAAGTTGGCTGTTCTGCTTGTTATTGCTACGTTAATTTACAAGATGATGAACCGTCATCTCTGCTAAGGTTATCAAATAATGATGAAGTTTTAGGCTCAATTTTCTCTTGCTCGATATATTTAATAAGAAAAATGTTTTCCATGATTTTTAAAGTTTTCCCAACTTTCCGAAATTTTAACAGTAGGTTTTTTTTGCAAAAGGGAGATCCAAATTTCTACTAAAGGCATTTAATTTAAAAGATAAATGGTACTTAAGTGGTCACACATATATATTAGGGAAAAACTAATAAAACAATGACCTATTTGTGATTTGCACTAGTTACCATGACTTGGGTAGCTCTAGTTAAAGAAATTAGATTCTCAAATCAAATCGTTGAGTTCGGCTTCTGTCAGGGCAAGTTGGTGCTCGCATTGTTTGAGCAGTCTCTTGCAACCTTGCATTGGGAATATCCCTCATGAAATAAATCATACAATTACTCTTTACCCGATTCATGATGTATGTGTTGGAATACATCCATGGATAAACACTCTGGGGATTTCTGGATTTTCACCAAATACAACTTCAGAGATTTCCGTGTGGGGCCACCTTTGAATGCTAGAAACCGCGTCCAAAAACCCTCCTAAACGGGCACTAGATTTGCGAGATAAAGTTGAACGAAATTTTGTCACAAGTCATGAAAAGAGAAAGGGTCAATCAATCTTGTGAGAAAGAAGTTTCCAAAAGGTATAAATAAATAATAGAGTAAATTTCTTATACCACTATTGGGGTTTTTCATCAAATACTAGGGAAAATCTATGATATTGGAAAGACATGATACCAGAAGAGCTTTGACCAATCAAAGAACCCATGAATTTTGATAAATAAATAATAGGGTAAATTAATTTCTTATACCATATTTGGGGTTTTTCATCAGATACCAGGGAAAATCTATGGCACGAGAAGGCATGGCATTGGAAGAGCTTTAACCAACCCCATGATTTTTTATGAATACTACCTTACTGGTCACCCTCTTTTATGATATCGGTTCATTTGACCATAAGTTTTTTTTCCCAGTTATCATGCCTTTCCAATATCATAGTTGAAGTAGAATAGAAATGAGAAGTTGAAAACAAGTTTAGGAAAATGTAGAATAAAATTGAATAAAAATTTGAGATGTTAAAACAGTATTTAGTGTTTACAAATAAATATACTTGTGTCAATTTAAATACATATAGTTTGGAGGGAAAACTAGTACTTCTAAGCTGTGTTTGGTTTGAAGGAAAATGCATGGAAAAAAAAAAAAAGGAAAGATAGGGGAACCTTTACAAACCTTGTATAGGTTTCCCTGTCTTTCCCTTCCTTTCCCTACCTTTTCCTTCAAACCAAACATAGCCTTATTGTTAATGGCACTTGGGTAAAAATACCCATGCATGTCCATTTAAATGATGTCTACAAAACCAATGCTATAGTCTAGGGGATGTATAAGTAATTTATCCTAAACAAATATAAAGAAAATAGACTGCTTATGATGCAATATTAATATTTTATTAGAAAGCAAAATTTGTCTTTTCTCTTTCTAGACATTTTCCAACCTTGATATAGTGTAGGGTTCCTCCTCCTCCATCTAGGCCTGTCAATGGACTAGGCTCAAGCTGCCAAGAGAGTGCAGACTGATCTGATCTGACAATGAGGTCTAAAACAATCTGGATTCTAGTTACATGTGTTACACTAAGACCCCTAGCTAGTGGATGCTCATGGGATTGGCAGGGGTGACAGTGTAGACATATGGCAAGACCCTTGGCTCCCTTCTTTTCTCCTTTTTTTAACTTCCTTGTGAAAGCCTGTGGGCTGTAACTTGTCCTGGGTAGCTGATCGTCTTTCCGACAATGTAAGGACTTGGGAGGGATGTGTGTTGTGGACTTAATCAATAGCATCCCCCATGATTTCTGCTGAAATCAAGAAATTATATATACCTTCTTAGCTAGTTCAGGTCAGGCTAATAGGTGGTCTTGGGCTTTTGACAAGAAATGGAATTTCTCAGTTAAGTTTTCTTACAAGATCCAAAAGATCAAGATGGATGGAGATTGTCCCACTTCTTCTCATGTTACTGCCGGTAATAGGTCATATTGGAAGTTTTTATGGCATCTTAATTCTTAAGGTCCCTCCAAAAATTAAAATATTTTTTTTCCTTGAAATTTTCACATAAAACAACAGAATTCCTGTTTTGGAGAAGGTTTTAAGTAGAATTCCAAACACTGAATAGCTTGTATCCTCTCTGGGGTGCTGTGTCTGCAGAGACCATCCAACACTGTCTGCTTTACTGCAAGGAAGTGCAGCCTATATGGTTTGCATCTCCTCTTCGGCTGTGGGTTGACTTTGACCAATCCAGATCCATTCTAGATTGGTTTACTGGCCGGCATTCGAATGTGCTTGTTTTGCTCACATCTGGACTGATGGAAGCGTTTTTGAAGAATGTTGGTGCATGTTATGGAGTCTTAATTAATGGGTTCAGATGGGTCTTTTTTGGCTGCTCAATCTTGTTTTGATCTTCTACGATCAGTGATTTTTGCGGAAGCCTGTGCAGTTCTGTTAGGTATTAGACTGGATAAAAGTTTGAACCTTAGTTTCATCTCTGCAATTCACGGCGGGTAGAGGGTGGGTAGGAAAAGTGAGTAGGAAATCCCGTTTTATATAGAGATGAGCCTTAGTAATCAGGCCTTTTTGGGTCAGGCCCAATAAGCCCAAATATGACATGGACCAGTTATAGAGTTGTCTTTTCTTTTTGGGCCAGACCCAATAAGCCCAAATATGACATAGACCAGTTATTAGAGTTGCTCACCTAAGACCCTATATAGCGTCTGGGCTGGGCTGGGTATGTGCAATTTCGAATGGGTTCTGTAGTTGGCCAGATCCAACCATCAAACAAGTTGTTATCTTGATTAGGGCACGTACTCTTTGTAGGTGATCTATGTATAATCGGTTAAAAGTTAAAACCCCTTAACCATTTGAACTTTCATTTATTAATGGTTCATGTTACATGTTTTAAATTCATGAAGTAAGCTTTAACATACCAATGAGGCTGGAGCAGTTAAGCAGGCTAAATTCGAATGTCCTTGCGATTTTGAGCAAATGCTTTTGGACACATGAACCTTCTCAAACGATGAATGGTAAAAGTGAATAATTTCTCGTTAATTCATGTTTTTGCCATGCTTTTTTTTTAATATTCTTAAGGTTCCGTTGGTTTTTCGGCAAGTTATTTAACCCTGTTAAGTGTATTTATTCATGTTCTTTTATTTTTCATGTAAATAAAGCAATGATCATTTTATCCATAAAAATCTATTATTTAAATACATTTTTGTCTTATTCAAGTGTTGACAACTTTCTTCACAATAAGAAAACATGAATTTCACTTTCCCTTTCTAAAAAGTAAATAAATACATTGACCTTCCCAACTGTGGATGGGCCGGCTCCATCATTTGCTTGCTGTTTCCAGAAAGAAGCCCAGCAGCCCCAGTGGCTTGATCCCTTGGATCTTATCAGTGAATGATTCTCGTCCAGGAAACGGATAATGGGTTGGGCCTAAGAGGTCCATCTACTCTGTAGGCTTTCTCACCAACCACATCGAAAATAAACTTCCCCTCACTTTGTTGATAATGTTTGAAATTACCCCCACTTCTAGATACTTCTATTGAACCCCTTTCAGAATGTTATAACACATCTTCCTATGGTTTTATAAAAAGTAATTTTTAAATGACAAAAAATGACCTCACCCATTCAATGTCATCTCATCTTTATTTTAATGTGACAAAATACCCTTATCACATGCTGGCCATTTCTCTCTCTCTCTTCTCTTCTCTTACCCTAAAAAATGTTCCATAACTAATAACATTTGATTTTTTTTTTTGAGGAGTTTACTCAAATTACACTCTTATATTGACTTGGCTGTCCATTAATATGTCAGAATATAAATATTGAACTGAATTGTGCAATAGTTTTAAAGATCCGAACATTAATAATAATTTCAGTAATTCAGATGAGTTGCACTTGATGACTTTTTAGGGGTTGTTTAATCAATAATAACATCCCACAGGACTTATACATGCAAATTAAGAGTTGGAGTGCTTGTGAAGCATATACAACACTTATGGCTAATGTGGGGTGCTATTGGTTGAAACAGCCCCTAACACAGTCATTAAGTGCAGATCATCTCATATCTGGACTCTCATCTTATATTCATTTATTTGTTATGTTATGGTATATATGTCAAAGAATTTCTTCGAGGTATTTAAATATAAGGGAAGTTAACATTGTTGTCAAAGTATAGATGTTTTGGATGATTTATCCAAAGTTTCAAGGAACCCGTTTTCTCTCTAGGTTGATTTTGTATGGCAGGACTACGGCCGGGATTAACAAGACAAGGTGTTATTATTGTCGGTGATTCATTAGTCGGAGCATCCCTCAAGTTTCAACCGAGAACACAGGAAAGGACCTATTGGGATCTAGAATCTTAAGACTCTGAACCCAATGTGCAAGTGGATGCGTTTCAGGGTTTTGTGGGGAAGAAATCTGGGCCCCAACATTAATACATCAAGGGCTGTGGTTCATGGTTTTAATCTACTAAATCAAATGATGTTTCACTTAACTTTATACTAAATAAATCAGTTGGGCTATAAAATATGTTATGGGAGGTGTTTTACCTATATTTTATTTTGTGCTAAATTCCCCTTCTTAAGTAAATAAGTACCTTTATTAATATTCAGTTAGAAAAATGGAGAGAAAATGCTATGGAATAATAGGCACTGCTTCAGCATTTCCCCAATTTATGCATGTGTTTGAAACCGTGGACATTTATTGAATAAGCATCGTCACATAGGCATCACTTTAGCATTTTCCCATTATGTAGATTCATAAGCATAGAGATTAGAAAATGCAGGCTTTGATTTATGTGCACGTCTACCATTGGGGGAAGCTTATTTTAGCACTTCCCCCAACAGGTAAGTATTTGTTCATTGTTTTGCTAATGTTAATAAATGGGTTTATTATTGTTTTTCTCGGTTTTACAAACAAATCAAATACAAACGTTTAGTGAAAAAACGCCCACAGTTCCAAACACATACATAATCTATACATTTATAAATGCCAAAATTTCCCTATTTTTTAATTGGGTGAATTGCTGAAACCTCCCCTTAACCTTGGTAATTTGTAATCACTTCCCCTAAATTTTTTGACATAGCTACAAGTAGACTTTAGATCCCCTTTGTTAGAATCCTTTTAAAAGAGGCATAAAAATGTTCAAAATACCCATGTAGGTACTTTGACCAAAATGTTTATTTTTCTATTTTCTCTACATATGAATCACTATCCCAAACCCTTTAAATCTTTTCTCTGAAATTGATTATTTTCCAAATTTGCCCTTCAATCAATCGCTCAAAGGTAAACCTGCAACTTTAAATTTCTTTCTTTTGTTTTCATAAAGTTTGTATTGTTTTTTTTGGTAAATTACACATAAGTATCCCTGTACTTTGGGGGTGGTGATAGATAGGTAGCTTGAACTTTCAATTGCAACATTTTGAGTACCTGAACTCTTAAAAAATAGAAACTTGGGCCTATCTGTTAGTATTTTGTCATTTAAATATTACATAACACCAAAAATACCCTTTCATCAGTTGAACTTATATAGTTTGATTAATACCACATACGTTATTAGTCATTGTGGGGAGAAGAGTTGGTCCTTTGACTAACTTAATAACCTATATGGTATTCGTAAGACGAGATAAGTCTAAGTGACATAAAGGTAGTTTTAGCATTATGTAATGTTAATTGACGAAATACTAACAGGCAAACCCAAGTGTTTATTTTTGAGAGTTCAGGGCACTCAAGTGTTGCAATTGAAAATTTAAGGTATCCATTCGTCACTACCCCCAAAGTACAAGGTACATGTTATGGATGCACGCAATCATAGGCAGCAGCACGCACCACCCGGCAGCAGCACTTAGGAGACGCATGCACCATCTGGCAGCAGCACTAGAGAGGGGCCCACACAACAGCTTAGCAGGGTGGGTCCACACTTATCTTGCCACAATAGCTCTGCTTGCCAACTCGTCGCCAACTGCATTATCCCTCATCCCTTATCCTTATCTTATCTTATCTTCTTAGTAAGAGTTCTGTTAGAAGTAGGGGTTTGATTTAAAGTTGGATTGTCCTAGCTTAGTTGAATGGAGTAAGGAGTCTCCTCTTGTAATCTCTTATTTAAGGAGTTGTGATTTGGGAATAAAGTATTCAGTTTCCAGTCAAGAGAAGAGTGAGAAGAGTTTGGGTGGTCTCTTGGACAAATCACCCATTCGGTTTTCCACAATAGGGTCTGCACGCAAGGGAAGGCGCAAGGGGAAGCAATAGATTCTCCCCGTGACGAGATCCTATGCCCGGGCCCATAACATTTTGGTATCAGAGCCTACCGTCATGGAGGAACAAAAGCCACTGTCTTCCAGGGTCCACGAGCTAGAGCATAGGCTCGCTGAAACCAGCTTGGAGGTTCGTGAAGTCAAGGATGATGTTTGGGAGCTGCGGCGCCTACTAGAAGCGTTCCTCTCCAACAAAGAAATAAGCTCTGAGGGAACCACCACCACCAACAGCCGTCGTCCAAACTGGGCAGAGACGTCCAGCGAACAGCAGATCGCTGCCCCAACAGCCGCTGTTATTCCCAAGTATAGTCGGCTGGAATTTCCATCTTACAGCGGCACCGAAGACCCGTTAGGATGGCTGTATCGTTGCGAACAGTTCTTCCGTAACCAACGTACGCCTTCCACCTATCAGAAGAGGCGCAACTCTAGTTCTACAGACTGGAGCAAGAAGAACTCAGTCTCAGCTGGGGCAGTTTAAATCATACTATCTCCTCAAGTTTGGGCCTCCGTTGACAAGCAACTCGCTGGGCGAGTTAATCAACCTCAAGAAAACTGGAACCGTGGCAGAATACCAACTCCAGTTCCAAACCCTTCTCGCTAGAGCAACCTCGGTTCGCATAGATCAACAAGTCGATATGTTCACCGCGGGGCTAGCAGAACCCCTAAGAGTGGACGTGGAGATGCAACACCCTCCCAACCTGGTCACAGCCATGAACCTAGCATGCGCCTTCGAACGCAAACTACAACTCAGCCACGGAACCTTTAGTGTGGGGCGGCCTCCATCAGCATGGGCATCCCCGGAACCACTCGGCATGGCTCCATATCCAGCAGCAGCCAAGAAAGGAAGCCACAGATGATCACCAATTCCAGATCAACATCCAGTGTGGGGAGCAGCGTCGCTACACCTCCTACTAAGCACTTGTCCAGGGCTGAGATGGCAGAACGCAGGGCGAGGGGGAAATGTTTTAATTGCGATGAACTCTACTTAGTCGGGCACAAGTGCAAGAGACTTTTCTGCCTCCTAGTGAAACAAGAGGAAGATGATGATGAACCCCCTTCATTGGAACCCGATTCAGGAGGGCAAAGTCATTCCACCTATCCGGGATTCCTTTGACGGTGTTTCCCGACACCCATCCTTAATTCGAGCTTGAGGACAAACTCGTTGTTCAAGAGGGGTGTGATGTTATGGACGCACACAATCATAGGCAGCAGCACGCACCACCCGGCAACAACACTTAGGAGACGCACGCACCATCCGACAACAGCACTAGAGAGGGGCCCACACGACAGCTTAACAGGGTGGGTCCACACTTATCTTGCCACAACAGCTCTGCTCGCCAACTTGCCGCTAGCTGCATTATCCCTCATCCCTTATCCTTATCTTATCTTCTTAGTAAGAGTTCTGTTAGAAGTCTGTTACAAGTAGGAGTTATGTTCTTACTTATCTAGTTCTGTTCTTATCTATTAGAGATAAGAACTGAGTTCTGTWAGAARTYTGTTAGAAGTAGGAGTTTGATTTAAAGTTGGATTGTCCTAGCTTAGTCGAATGGAGTAAGGAGTCTTCTCTTGTAATCTCCTATTTAAGGAGTTGTGATTTGGGAATAAAGTATTCAATTTCCAGTCAAGAGAAGAGTGAGGAGAGTTCGGGTGGCCTCTTGGACAAATCACCCATTCGGTTTTCCATAATAGGGTCTACATGCAAGGGAAAGCAAGAGGTTCTCCCCGTGACGAGATCTTACGCCCAGGCCCATAACAGTACATATCTTTAACTTACCTTCCAGCCTCAATAATAACTGCATGGTATATTGGACATTTTCATGCCTCAGTTTTATAGGATTTGCAACTACATAGAAAGTTTAGTTTAGGGGAGGTGATTGCAATTACCAAACTTAAAAAGAATTTTTATTTTTTGCAATAGTCCAAAACTTCAGGGGAGATTTCAGCAATTTACCCTTTTTAATTTGTGTTGTTCATGTCCTTAAACTTAGTTGGATGAGAGTATTTTGCCCTCTTCAAGAAAAAAAATACCCCTTTCTTGTCTTGAGGTATGAAATAAAGAACACAATGGCAAAATCATGAAAGAGGTAATTTGGGTATTTAAAAGTAGGGTTTGACTATAATATGGAAAAGATATGATATTGGAAAAATAACCGACCAATAAATTAGAAGCATAAATGTAGTAGTGAATCGAGTGTTATTTATCAAAATTCATGGATAGGTTTTGATTGATCAAAACCCTCTCAATATCATATCTTTTCCATATATATCATAGAATTTCTCTTAAAAATAAAATACTTTTTCATCCATTTTATTAACGGAATGTTAATAGAAATGTGTATTTGCTCTAACTTATAAAGGTTCGACTATGATATGAAAAAGATATTATATCCAAAATATGTTTTAACCAATCAACTGGAATCATAAACGTTGTAACCAATCCGGTGTTATTTATCAAAATTCATGAATGGATTTTAATTGATCAAAACTCTTTCCGCATCATAGATTTTCCCTAGCTGAGGGTAATCTGGCATAAATGTGAAACAGCACCATGTTTGAATATTGAAGATTATTCTTACATATATAATCCAACTCATGCGATATAGTTGGCAACTCCCTGGTCTGAGAGGCTGAGCCCCAGTGCAGTGCCCCACTTCCACTTCCACACACCACACTGCGTCACTGCCTCTCCTCTCCAGACCCCAAATGTCAATACCAAAGTATTTCTTACATTCAAATCCACGTGGAGAATGACGATAGGTCTTCTCTACGTGGCTAAGTGGCTTTACTCCTTCACGGTTTTAATTGGCTTCTGAGTCCCGATTCCATTGAGTTTCGGACTTCGCTCACTATCGCGTCTCTCCCCTCTCTATATGTGGTCTGGTTGTTAATTTGTATTTTGCTCGTCACTGGAGATCACCAGACACGAAGCAGACGAAGGTCGAAGGCGATGTTGTTGAAAACTTTGTCGTCCGCCATAGATTTCACAGCATGGAGAGGACTGGTTTTTCCTGTATTCATCCTCCATTTCGTCTTCATCTGCCAATTTCTCCTTCTCCAGCCACTGGTTTCCGCTCAAGGTTACACCTTTTTCTTTTTCCGTGTTTCAATTGCTTTCAAATTTCAACTTTTAGTTGTTTCCTGTGTGATTTTTTCCCTCCAAATCGATTGCTTCATCGTCAAAAATCCAAACTTAACATGATTGATTTACCAAAAAGAAAGAATATTGCACGATTCGATCTCCCTCAGTAGGGGCAGGTTCCCGGGTTTTTTTAGAAGAAGATCAGATATTGCTAAAGTGTACCAGTTCTCTTTGAAATAATTTAACGCATGGCAAAATATTTGGTTTTCGTTTTTATTTTTCCTTTTATTATTGCAAGATAATGTTTGAGTGAACTATGCTGCTCTCGGCTCTCTCCGCATAGGTACGATGGTGTATGGTGTTAGGGTTCTCAAGCATGCTTACATGTTTTGATTTAAACTTGCGATTATGATGGCTTCTTTAATTTTAGTCTAAAATCTTTCCTATTGGAAAGCCTACTTATCTGATCGTATTGGTTAAGCATCTCATTGGATCTGGCATTGTTGAATCTACTATTGCCTTGTATGAATAGGACTTCTACGCAGGGGATAAGAAGAATTCGACCCTTTCCCTCTTTATGTTTTTAACATATGAAACATAAGCAAACTAGTGTAATGACTGAACCTTTCATGTTAAGTCCTTGTGTCATTGTCCGAGCTATTGGGGTCGTTCTACAATAATAATTGAGTTTTCCGGGATGTAAGGGTAGAAGTTTGCAGTTGATGTTAAACTCAAGGTGTCACTAAAATCCCTTGAACTGGCAACATGCTATTTCATTTTCAAGGTTTCATGCAAGAAAGCATTCATCACTTTGTTGAAATATAATTCTAATTAGGTGCAGATGTCCAATTCCAACTGGATATACTGTGGAAAAGCTAAACCCCAAAGCATTACCATGGAATCCAGTATCTGGTAGGGGATTCAGCATAGCATGAAATGATTTGAGCCTTCAATATCGTTTAGGTTCATTTGTATCATGTTTCTTATGTATGTTAAATTTATTACAACTCTCAAACTGTTCTTTGTTTGCTGGCATGCAGATGGAAAACATGGTAATGCTGCAGACTTATTCAAAAGAGTTTCAGAAAGTGTGAAGGTTAAACGTTATAGTGAGGCACTCAATGATCTGAATGCTGCCATAGAGGCTGATCCAACACTCTCAGAAGCATATTTGCATCGTGCATCTATTCTTCGTCAGTTGTGCAGGTTCTTTTATATGAAGATTATATTTACTACTTTCCACAACCTTCATTTTTGAGTCACTAAATAGCAGGCAGGAAACCATTTGATGTCATTAAAGCATAGAATGTTGAGTTCATGCTAGTTTTTGGCAGATGTAGCTAAACACCCTATGTACACATTCTGGTAGTGTTGTTCTAGAACAGTAACCTAAATGCTGGTACAGTTTGTATATTTTGTAAAACAAGATAAGTCCTGTCCTTCATATGCTAATATTCCCTAACCATTAGTTATCAACCATTGAGTATGTAGATAAATAATGAACTACCATTTGTCATAGTTGGGGATGGAGGTTCCTTCACTGACATCTGATGCCTGAGGGAATGGCTTTTGACAAAAATCATGTTTATCTTTCTCGTTAGGAAGCTCTCTCAGTCTCTACTGTAGACACATCACTTACCTTGAAGAATGTTGGAAATCTAGTTAATTTCTTGGATCCATCTCTAACAGATTTTAAGTATGTTAAAACTTTCCATTTATTTTTTATTGTATTAAATGCTGTTTTTTGTGATTGTTTTAAAGAGTAAGGGGGGGATCTTAGATATATTCCCTTTGTTTAAGTGTGAATCTGAACTATGTGTCTTGTTTTACAGATACCGCCTAATATTACTTGGTGCTACCACCAAATTCTAGTTTAAAACTTGTCTGTGATTTCAGTATCTTCAGCAGTTTGAACCAGAAGAGAGTGAAGGAGAAAGAGGAGAAGAAGAAGAAGGAGAAGAATCAGTCGAACTTAGTAGCCTAAACCCTACCAGTCGACCATAATATGGATTAGGGGTTCTAATTAAAGTACAATGACTAAACTGCCCCCACTTAAGTATGGGATAGGAAGTCTACAAGAGTAATATTAGAACTGCCACATAAGCACATAACTTAAACTGAATAAAAAGACTAATCTACCCCTCATTCGGCTAACTCTAACACTCTCCCTCAAGCTGGAGAATATATGTCATATAATCCTAGCTTGTTACATATATAGTTCACTCTCCTTGAGCTTAAACCTTTTGTAAACAAATCTACGCACTGATCACTTGAGCCCACATGTTCTGTGCTTATCTCTCCAATAAGGACTTTCTCCCTCACAAAGTGGCAATCAATCTTTATTCGACTACTTCTTACTCTTCCATGTCACTAGATTTCCTCCAAGGAATGTGCAGTAATCTGTAGTAGATCTTCTATCCAACACTGAGCCTGCTCAATTTGCATCTGTATATCCAACTACCTCAAGTCTTCCTCTTGGTTTGTACAATAATCCACGGTCTGGAGCTTCCTTTAGGTACCTTACAATTCTAAGAACTACATCCCAGTGAGGCATCCGAGGATTCTGCATAAATTGGCTCACCACACCGATTGCAAAGGAGATGTATGGTCTTGTGATAGTTAGATAGTTCAGCTTCCCAACTAACTGTTTGTATCTTCCAAGATCATCAAATATTTCACCTGTATCATTACTCAACTTAGTATTTGGTTCCATGGGAGTTTTAGCTAGTTTCGCACCTAACAGTCCTGTTTCATCCAACAGACAAGGACATATTTTCTTTGGCACAAATTTACACCTTGTTTCGATCTGGCAACTTCTACCCAAGAAATACTTCAACTTCCCAAGGTCTTTTGTTTGAAAATGGTCTTGCGGGAAGGCTTTTATTTTATCAATCCCCAATCTGGCACTGCCAGTTATGACAATATCATCCACATAAACTACTAATAAAATCTTTTTGGCTTCTGAATCATAACTGAACACCGAGTAGTCAACCTGACATTGTTTCATTCCAAAATTCTTCACCACTTCACTACACTTCTCAAACCAAGTATAAGGAGATTGTTTCAACCTATAAATTGCCTTTTTCAATCTAGACACCTTATCAACCTCCCCTTGAGCAACAAACCCAGGTGGTTGCTCCATATATACTTCCTTCATAAGGTCATCATGAAGGAAGGCATTTTTAATATCAAGTTGAAAAAGGGCCAATCATACATAACTGCTAGGGAAATTAAGACACGGACTGAGCCAATCTTTGCCATTGGAATGAAGGTCTCCATATAGTCCACCCCATACAACTGAGAATACCCTTTAGCAGCAAGTCAGGCCTTCAAACGCTCCACACTGCCATCCAAAAAGTATTTAACAGTATACACCCATTTATAACCCACAACATGCTTACTTGGAAGAAGAGTAGTAAGCTCCCACGTGTGAGTATGCTAAAGAGCAAAGAGTTCCTCCTCCATTGCATGATGCCATCCTGGTGAAGTAAGAGCCTCCTGGATATCTTTAGATATAGAGATAGATGACAATAGAAAAACAAACTAGCGATGTGAAGCGAAAAGGTGAGAGATTGAAACAAAATTAGATATGGGATGTAGGGTACAATTACGTTTACCTTTCCGTAAAGCAATGGGAAGATCAAACTCCGAAGGTTCTAGGAAAGGAGCAACAATAAGATCTGCAGACAAGGTAGAAGCCGGAGGAGGTGCCGGTGTCTGTTGATGATTATACACATGCCGGATCGGTGGTCGTTCAGTAGGAATCTACACTGGAGGAGGTGAAGGTTCAGCCCCAACTAGAACAACCTGAACGAAATCACAGACTGGAAGAGGGAGAGGAAGCAAAGGTGGAGATAACGATACTAAAGGTACCGAGAAGAACGGGACAGACTAAAAAAAAGTGACATCAGGACAGACATAGAATTTCCAAGTAATGGAATTGTAACACTTATACCCTTTCTGGGTTCGAGAGTAGCCAAGAAAGGTACACTTAATAGAGCGTGCATCCAGCTTGTCTAACCCAGGACTCAGATTGTGAACAAAGCACACATAGCCAAAGACCCGGAGTGTAAATGGAAAGGGAGACTGACCATGAAGAACAAAGGAGGGCATCCGATTAATAAGGAAACAAGTAGTAAGCACATCATCACTCCAAAATCGTTTAGGAACACTCATATGATGAAGAATAGACCGAGCAGTTTCAAGAGGATGACGGTTTTTTCATTCAACCACCCCATTTTGCTGAGGGGTGGATGCACATGAAGTTTGATGAATGATGCCATGTTGTTCTAAATACTGTTGAAAGGAAGTGAGAAAGTATTCACGACCATTATCTGAATGAAGAACTTTGATTGGAACACCAAATTGTGTACATATTTCAGCATGGAATTTTTGAAAAAATGGAAAATAATTCACTCATTTCTTTCATTAAATAAATCCATGTTATCCTTAAACAATCATCAATTAAAATGATAAAATACTTGTAACCATTATAAGACTCTATTTTAATCGGACCCCAAACATCTGAATGAACTAAAGCAAAAGGACTCAACATACGACTATCAACTCTAGGACTAAAGGAAACTCAATGGTGTTTCCCATATTGACACGACTCACACGTAAAGATGACAAATAACTCAAAGACGGAATTGGTATCTTGAGTGCCTTGAGAGATGGATGTCCCAGCTGACAATGCCATTGTAGAGGAGTGAGGGAAGTTTGAAGTGCAATTAACGAACCACTACTATCAAGATAATGTAATCCACCGGTTTCATGCCCTCCACTAATCTTCTTCCCCATCTTGAGATCCTAAAAAACACAAAATGAAGGGAAAAATGTAATAGAGCAAATAAGGGTCTTAGTTAATTTACTAACTGACATAAGATTGAATGGAAATTTAGGTATATATAGAACAAATGATAAAGAAAGAGAAGCTGTGTCAACATTACCAACACCACAGATGGGAAAAGAGGAACTGTTGGCAAGGGGTAACAATTTGAGATGTGGAAGTTTCAGAGAGAGAAGAGAACACACCTGGAGTTCCGGTCATGTGATCAGAGGCTCCAGAGTTAATAATCCAGGGAGAGGGTTTGGATGCTAGACAAACTATACCTGAGTGTGCAAGAGTGCCTGTATTATGTTGTGAAGTAGCTTGAAGGAACCGTTCATAATCATCGTGCGGTACACTCATCATCTCCTTCTCGGAAAACAGATGTAGATGTGGAAGGTGTGAGATTTGGTTGTTGGTTATCATTGACATCAACCCCACCAGCTACTACATGATTAGCCCATGTAGAAGGTGGGCCATGGAGGTCATAATAGAAATTCACTGAATGTCTTTCCCTGCCACAGTGGGTATACTTCCTAGTAGAGTTACCTTTTCCTTTACCACGGCCTCCCCCTGAGTCATGACCACCACCATGGCCAAATATGGAACCACCACGACCTCCTCAAGATGCATGTCCTCCCCCTCTAGTACCACGTCCACCTCCTCTGGCTACCACAACTACTAATCTGTCAGACAGTGTAGTACTCTTTGTAGATCCCAAAGAAATCCTGCGAAACTGTGCAAATACTTCCTCAAGTGTAGGAAGAGTAGAGCCTCCCAGTATTTGGGCTCTAACTGATATGTACTCTGATTTCAGCCCCACTAAGAACCTAGTGACATCCAGTTGCTACTTCTGTTGTTGCTGAACCTTAACATCTGGAGTGAGGGGATGATAGACATTGAGTTCATTTCTGAGGTTTTTCATACTGGCATAGTACTCTTCTAGGGTTTTATTCCCTTGTTGTAGATCAAAATACTCATGATAGAGCTGATATACCCTCGTAGTATTGTCCTGCCCAGAATAAAGCTTCTTGGCATGTTCCCATGTCCTTAGTTGTATCTAGTCATCAAACCCTGGAGAGTCAACTGATGGTTTATCTTCTTTCACGTGTTTCACTTTCTTCTTTGCCTTGAGAAAAACTTCCACTGACTTGGCTCATGGCACATAATTCTCACCATTAAGTTTAACTGAAGTCATCTGCACACCCAGATAGTCAGAGGGAATCATCACACTAGGTATCTGATCACTACAACCATCTCCAGTTGCTGCCATGATGTCCTCCCAATGCTACTTCTAATGCTGAATCCCCAGTCACCAATCGAGTACTGCTGTCAGGAGCTTGATGTTTCAGGCACTACAACAGTCTCCAAACACAGATAATAGGTTCACAATTAGTCACAATCAATCACCATTATGTAAACTACCATTCAGATTAAGAGCTTGATGTTTCAGATAGGTTTGGCTACCATTTCAGATTAAAAAAAAGGTAAACTAGCATTCAGACAGCAACAAGAAGTCAGAAAATTGATGTAAACAATTCGGCCACTCCTTCCAGCACAAAAACACAGACTTTTGGTCTTGTTCACACCACTACTGAAGTACTGATTACACAGAACCATAAATCACAACGACAGTAACTCAGCAACTCAACTAACCACACACAAACCCTCTTGAAACTTCTCAATAGAGGGTGAACATCACAAACACCACCACGCGCCCATAGCTGTCACACATGGTGACAGCAATATGGAACTGATAGCCTAGGACTGCCGCACCTTCCTAACCACTTGAAATAGGTACTGCGGCAGTCCTAAAAAAAATAAAACTTGCTGCAGTAACTAGACTGAGTACCTCAGATTTTGCAGCCCAGAGAAGAACAACCCAGGAGGAGAAATCGCAGAATATGAACCTTGGTGCCGCAGCCTTCTTCTCCTTCGTTTAGCGCTCTGATACCATGTGATTTCAGTAGCTTCAGCAGTTCAAACCAGAAGAGAGAAGGAGAAAAAGAAGAAGGAGAAGAACATGTCGAACTTAGTAGCCTAAACCCTACCAGTCGACCATAATATGGATTAGGGGTTCTAATTAAAGTACAATGACTAAACTGCCCCCACTTAAGTATGGGACAGGAAGTCTACAAGAGTAATATTAGAACTGCCACATAAGCACATAACTTGAACTGAATAAAAAGACTAATCTACGTTCGTCTAACTCTAACATTATCAATTTCCTGTGCTCAGATTACATAATTTGAAATTTCTGACATGGCGTCTAGTTTGAATGCTATTAGACTTGGCTGACATGTTCCACCAAATGTAAGAACATAGACATTCAAATCACCATAGACTCGGTTTAGTCCATTGTCTAGTTTAAATGCTATTAGACTTGGCTGACATGTTCTACCAAATGTAAGAACACAGGCATTCAAATCACCATAGACTCGGTTTAGTCCATCTCAAACCAAGCTGAATCAACCTGGTCCAACAAGTAATCCAGGTCACCAAGTAATAATCAAGAGCAAATCATAGTTGCTAACAGCTGGCCACCTTGGATGACATGGCAGGGAAGGTTCCAGAAACCTCTCCAATGAACAAAAAGAAAATATAAATGATAGATAATGGAGGAATTAACGGGGGGGGGGGGGATCCCTGACACCACCCACATTTTCCTCAGAAATTCCTTCATTGGTATTCTCTCTTACACCCCTTCCCTTTGAGACTCTCTTGGGAAGCCAATTCTATCTCCCCGACCCATTTTCCCCTCGAGACTTTTGGAGCCAACCACTTTCACCAAAGTCATCAACCTTACACCAAAAAAGGCTGACATGCTTTACATGATACTTTCTAGATCTTCTGTTTCTCATGGATGGTGGTCAAGTTGCTTTTTCTTAGTCTTACATGGACTACAAATGTACCAAATTGTTTGTGTAACTTACAAGTCTAGAAAGCCTTTATTTTTCTTTTATAAAGAGGACTTTCACTGCTTATATTTTGGAGAGTTCTTGGTAAATTTGAACACGTAATTATCTTAGATAGTTCATGGGTTTCTTTCCATCCTTTAGTCAGTTTGGAAACAAGCTTAATTTTCTTTTTACTTCTGATTGGAAGATTATATAATGTAGGCAACTTTTGGATGATGTAGATATGATGAATCAGAGAGGAACTATAAAAAGTTTCTGGAGCTAAAACCTGGAGATCCCGTAGCAGAAAAGGAACATTCTCAATTATTGCAGGCCCAGAATGCACTGGATATGGCTTTTAATCTTTTTGATTCAGGCGATTTTGTAAAATCCTTAGATTATATTGATAAAGTTGTCCTTGTTTTTTCACCTGCATGTTCAAAGGTAAAGTTATCTATTGATCTTTTTTTTTTTCTTTTTACTTTTCGTGCTAAACCTAGGCTCTATATATTGCCAGATTAATTTGGTGAGTGTCATTTATGGCAGGCAAAACTCCTTAAGGTGAAGGTATTGTTAGCAGTTAAAGACTATTCGAGTGCCATTTCAGAGACTGGATATATGCTTAAAGAAGATGAGAATAATCTGGATGCACTACTGCTGCGTGGGCGGGCCTACTATTTCCTAGCTGATCATGATGTCGCTTTAAGGTTTGTGTGGTGATAACTATCCTGTGGAATTCTGTACCCATGGCTAGCCAGCTTCCTTCAGAAATAACATTTATTTACATGGATGGTTTTATTCATTTGCTCCAGGCATTTCCAGAAAGGTCTCCGCCTTGACCCAGAGCATAGTGAATTGAAAAAAACATACTTTGCTTTGAAGAACCTGCTAAAGAAGACAAAAAGTGTAAGTCCTTGGCATTCTATAAATATGTGGCCTATGCCATTTTTGCTCTGTTGTTTTGTAACATTTGACAATGATGCATAGCATTAATGTACCATATACAGGCAGAAGATAATCTGGGTAAGGGTAAACTGCGTTTGGCAGTAGAAGACTTCAAAGGAGCCCTTGCAGTGGACCCTAGTCATATTGCCCATAATGTACATCTTCATCTTGGTTTATGTAAGGTCTTAGTCAAGCTTGGCAGGGGAAAGGATGCTCTGGTTAGTTGCACAGAAGCACTTGATATTGATGAAGAGCTCACTGAAGCTTTGGTTCAGGTTAGTTCTGATTTTAATTTGAGTATCTATATTAATCAGAAACATAACACATGGCCCAAGATTTTTCTTATTCATGTTGGAAGTATAGACTGATATTTATATTTCTTATTTATGCTTATTGTTGTTTTGTTTGGCCATTAGTTTGTCCAAAAGGGTATATTTGTCTATTCAGTTTCATTACTTACTGTTAGTTCTGTTTTAAGTAGGGATATTATTGTAATCTTACTATGGGGGTGTCTTGAGAGATGGGGAAGGAAGAACCCTGGCCTTATTTTCTGGCCCAATAGGCTTGGGGGACTCTCTTAGAGCAGAAGTTTTGTCACTCCTACAGGGGCTCAAACTGGAAAAACAACTGGATTTCCAGCAATTAGAAGTGGAGGGAGGTTCGAACTTCAAAATTGGTAATAGCCTGGATGCAAACAAACAGTTTGGGCACCTGGTCCCTTAGACAACATGTAAGGGAAATTATGCAACTAACAAGGGAGCTTGAAGTCTGTTTTAAATGGACTAGGAGATCAGCCAATGCAATGGCCGATACTTTAGCAAAGCAAGGAGTAGGGAGAACCTTTTTTGGGAGTGTTCGTAATTTTATGTTGAGGGGTCGCCTTGCTTATGAAGGTGATAGTTGTACCAAGTCTTATTAAAGAATTAATGTAAGTTACCGTTTCCCATAAAAATATAGAAGTAAATATAAATTTAGGCTTGGCCAATTGGGAGAGTGACTTTTTCCTTTCAATTTGAAGTCTCTTCTTTTCTCGCAACATGATTGCTATCTTCTTTTCTCTCTCCTTGTTCTTTCACATGGTAAAATAAGATCATTTTCATTTCATAAGCAACAATGAAAAATAGCCCAAGAAACATCAAGATTAGTTTATGTTCTCTTACTATTGTTTTTTTTTTTCTTTTGAGAGAAGATAAGTTGTGTATTGTATTAAAAAGGGCAGCCCAGTGCACGAGGCTCCCATCTATGCAGGGTATGGGAGAGACAGATGTACACAGCCTTACCCCTGTACATAGAGAAGGGTTGTTTCCAAGTTTTAAACCCTAATCACCCAGGTAACAGTGGAGCAACCCATAAATTGTGTATTGTATTAAAAACAGAGAAGAGGGTCGAACCACCCCTACTCAGTGAGCATTTGAGAGAAGATGTTCTCTCCACTGTTATATAAGCCTATTATACGTGATTTTCATTGACATTGCATGGCGCTAACTTCTTTTAGAAGCTTATTTTTTTCAGATAAGATTTAAATTTCAATGATCTAAGTCCAATATCTGGAGATGCTTTCATTTTTTGTTGTCTGGATATCACAAGTTTCTTACACCCAGATAGGAACCAAATATCATTAGGTTTTTAATTAGAGATTATCTTCTGTGGTTCCTGCAGAGTGAAGCCCTTTGCTCATCATGATTCATTATGACCTTGATCAGAATGGGTGCATTGCTTTGAAGAATAGTGATGCTTTCTCTCATTGTTTGCTTGTCTTGCTCACCCGCTGTCTTTGTCAGGCTAGTCCAGTGGATGACAGTGCAGAAACTTTTTTTGAAAAATAGTAATCAAATTTCATTAGATAAAGAGAAGGAAAAGGCTGTAAAGGGAGAGATTTCCTTTACAGCCTGCTACAAGGAAGCATATGAATGCCAACGAAAAAAGAATAATACAAAGAACAACATCAACCAGCAAAGGTATCATCCTACGAAATAGAGCCCTAATGATCAGTCAAATGATTTTACTTTAGTCCCCTAAACATCTTATTGATTGAGGCCCACTTTAGAACGGACCTTTCAACCTTCCCACAGCTTCTCGATGGGCAGGGAGACATCTTCAAAAATTCGGTCATTTCTTTCCCTCCAGATGCACCAACAGATTGCAAAAGGCACCATAGAGATCTCTCCCCTTTCTACTGAAGACTGTAGAAACTGATGCTTCTTTACTGCCACACTACCAGTAAGAAACTCTTTGGAAAATGAAACCTATGTAAAATCCTTGTTTATTCAAAGTAGTAGCAAGATACTTTTGAAAGCTCACTTATTCATTTTTCCAACATCATTTCTATTACCCTAATTCTCACTTTTAAAAGGCCTTCTTTCACCTTTGTCGTTCTTGGAATATCTGTAATTTGGAGTTGGAATTCAGGAAAAAGTACAATTATCCATGTGCAATTTTACTAGGTTACTCTCCTGCAGTGTTTTCAACCTGTCACTGACCCAGCCAGTTGAACCGCTCGAACCATCACCTAGTTAAGATTCCAGGTCCGGTTTGAGTAAAACCTGGAGGGAGGTCAAAAACCGTTGATTTGGTCAAAAAACATCCGACCCAGACAGTTGGACCATTGACCCATTCGACTTGGTGACCGAGTCATGGGTTGCACACTAAATTTTGTATGCAAACTTCGGGAGGCCATAACTTTGCACTCTGATGTCCAATTGAGGTGAATTTTTTTTTTTTTTTTTTTWTTTTGGGTAAGTTTTTGAGATCTATGCGTCCCAAGGAGCTGTATGCGCCTTGCCCTGTTTTTTTCGCAAAAAAAAACCTTTTTTTGGTTTCAAGTTGCAATTTTTAATATTTATTACAAATAAAAAATTTTAAACTGAATTGAAAAACATGAATTAAATATAAAATAATACACATATTACATGCAGACCACAATTATACATTATTTGTTGTTAAAATACATGTTTATAAATATCTACACACACATATATGTTTAAATTTCCATATGGCTGACATGGCATAGTCTGGCCTGTTTGACCTGGACGGTCGAACTGGTGACCCACAACCTGGAGGCAAAAACGTTTTGGCCTCCAGGTTGGTTTTTAAAAACATTTCTCTCCTGCACTGATTAATCATACTTCTCCAAGGAAATTCTTTTCTAGCTCTTCTTACATTAAAGATTCAGAAACTCAAGTTCTTGTTAAAGTTAGATGAGCCTGTCCTATATTACCACTTTTCAATATCTTTGCCCCTTCTATAAATTTTAACTTACTTTTGATCTGACACATCATTTTATAAAATTCTAGTCATTATCAAATGTATAGTTTTCTAATTGTTCATATTAGTGCCCACATTCTACCATAGAGTTTTTAGCATGTACTCTCCACTATTTTTTTGTTAATTCTAGTGGATGATATCTTCATGTTGTGAAGTTAATTGACTGATAAGTTTATATATTATTTTGTTATTAGTGAACTTGACAGATGTTTTGCTGTATCTGGCTATATATGATGAAAAATACCATATTTGTGGCACTTAATCCATCTGATGTGATTTTTTCCTTTTGGTTTTCAGAGGGGAGAAGCTAAGCTTTTAGTTGAAGATTGGGAAGGAGCTGTAAATGATCTGAAAACAGCTGCTCAGAAATCTCCTCAGGTTAATATGCATCTTTTTGAACTGTACTATTTTTCACTGCTTGGGTATATACAGAGGGCATGTAATCAGTATGAAATTATCTTAAGCTTCGGGTCAAAATGGAATTTCAGGTTGGACATTTCTTGTGGCTGAAAGAGGAAACCAAATGTTGTAGAGTAGAAATTTTGATTTTGGAAGGTTGATTTCAATAGCATAAGCATGCATGCTGATTGTTTTAAGACACTTTGATGGAGGGATAATTCAGAGATACTGAATATTTGATAGTTGACCAGTTACAGTTAGTTTATGGTGCATCACCATCCATACTGGTTATTTGACCATATGTGCAATGCAGATTTTGACCCCTCTACCTTCTCTAGTTTTGAACATGGAGTTGGGTCCATTAAACTTTATTTATTTTTTTTTTGAAAAAAGGTATTGTATTGCAAAAGGAAACCCGATACACCAGCCCATGTACAATGAGGACCTGTACATTGGGAATTTACAAAAGATCTGACAGATCAGATAAAAAAAAGGGTCCAGCTTGCCAAAAAGGAATGAGCTGAACTCCAGTGAAAGCTCTTTGTACACCTAACCAGGAACAAAGAAAACCTATAATTTTGTTCTTGACAGAAACTATTGTCATTGGAAAGATTATAAAAAATCCGGCTATTCCTTTCCTTCCAGAGGGCCCAAAGGATAGCAGCTGGAAAGATCTTCCAAAGCAGCTTGCCTCTTGCATTCAGACCTTCAATGGTCCATCTCTGAAGCAGATGAAGGACTGAGGCAGGAAGACAATAAGAAACACCAAAACAGGAGAGGGCCATTTCCTAAAGCTGCTGAGAGAAGTTACAGTGGATAAAAATGTGGTTGGAAGATTCAGGAACTTCCGCACAGAAAGGACAGCAAAGACTAGGAAGCTGCATCCCCCTTCTGACCAGCCGATTTGAACTTTGAAAGATAGTAAAACTCTGGTTATTTTGCATCCAGCAACAACTGAAAATAAGCATACTTATGAAATTAAGTTGTTTTAACTGTAAATATTCTTGAAATTTTCAATCCCATGTTTAGTCCCCCCACCCTCCTAGAAAAAGAAAATGATAGGCTTATTTGTGGAAATATTGTAACTCATCTTTTACTTAAGGACCCAAACTGTCTACTGAAATGTAATGAAATCATAGTATTTGCCAATATGCAGGATATGAATATTCGAGAAGCATTGATGAGGGCGGAGAGATCTTTGAAGCTGAGCAAACGCAAGGACTGGTACAAGATTCTAGGAATATCAAGAACTGCATCTATAGCAGAGATAAAGCGTGCTTACAAGAAGCTTGCTTTACAATGGCATCCAGATAAGAACGTTGATAACAGAGAGGAAGCAGAGGCTAAATTTCGAGAAATAGCTGCTGCATATGAGGTATGAGTAATTATGATGGATTTACTTCTTATAATGCTCTGAAGGAAGTCGCTTTGTATTGTCCTTGTTGTGTCATCAAATGTCTAATGTAGGTAATCTAATTTTCATTAATTAGTTCTGGCTAATTTCTATTCAGTTGTCTAAACAAAGAAGATTTTGATAGCTCTTTTACTTGTATAAGTGTGTGGGTGGGTGTGTATTAATTCTTGTCAATTTCTGCAACTTTTTTTTTTTTTTTTTGATAATTAACAAGGCATCATTTTATTAATATAAACAAAAATGTACAATGTGGATTCAAAGGGGTAAAATTACCAAGAGTACATATATTACAATTGAGCCCAATAAAACTGCATCCTATTAACTCATTGCAGCTAAAGAATCTGCGAACCCATTGGCATCCCTTGAAACCCATTGAAATGTTGCTGTCATTCCCCTTAATAACCATTTGATCTTCTTAACCCCTTCTCAGTGGATCCAAGCTGCCTTCTTTTCATTCTTTAGTCAGCTTACCACCACTTGAGAACCCCTTTCAACCCAGATTTAATTTCTGTAACTTTGTGTGAAGAGTTCTATTTACAAACTCCTTGAGCACTTTTCTTGCTTAACCAAACTTCTTTCACACCAGAAATCATGCATATCAATGATGGCCATTGATTTCTTCTACATCACAACCTTCAGTGTTAGGATTTTAAAACGGGCGGATGTATTTTACTGTCAACTTGTCACAGTCATCTTGTTCATTATAATTTTTATTATTATTTACTTCACTCATTCGGCACTTCTGACTCGACCAGTCTCTTTATTTGCAGGTACTTGGGGACGAAGAAAAACGTGTAAGATATGACAGAGGCGAAGACGTTGAGGACATGGGTATGGGAATGGGTGGTGGTGGTGGTTTCAACCCCTTTGGTGGCGGGGGACAGCAGTTTACATTCCATTTTGAAGGAGGCTTCCCTGGCGGATTTGGTGGATTCCAATTTTGATCCCAATTGAGGGAGGGAGCAGCTTATTGCAAGTGGCAGCAATGAATGTTTCTCACTGACTGCTAACAGGTATAGTTGATAGAGAACACAGACAATTGGAAAGAGGCTCGTTTCTTTATAAACACTGCACGGCATACCCTTGGCTTGTAATTTGTATGCGTAGGTGATTCCAATAGATGAGCCCCCTTAATTTTGTTTCTTTATTTTTAAATTTCTTTTATTGTTTCTGCTTTTCAATTCTATAGGGGGCCATAAAGAAGGAAATTCTCTATTTTTCATTAGAATTAATTATATGCTGTTCTGTTGGCAAACAAATAAGCTACCAGCGTTTCCTTCGTCTTTTCCTCATCCAGCCAAAAAGACGACTTTTGACATTGTTTTGGTCGTAAACAAAACAGAAGCAGTCGAAGACAGTACGTTCAGTGTCTTTATCATAATCGACTTCCCTAGATGGATAAAGTGAGAATGTTGATGAACATTAGTTGATTAATCCCAGCATAGAGAGAAAGCATGGCAACGGGGTTGCCTATATGCACCATTTTTGCAGTTGGCTTCTTCCCAGAGATGAATATGGCCATGACAATTTCTATTGAATTATTATCAGTGTTTGACCCGGATAGTTGGACTGTTCATCCTGGGAGCCATCCAGGCAATCAGTTCCGTTTTACCCTTAACTTGGTCCGCAATCTGTTGATTTGAGTGATTAAATTGTTGATTCATTTAACTTGGATAACAATTTATGGCTGTTTTTTATTTTATTTTATTTTTAAAATTCGATTGGGCTGAACTGTTGACTTAGAAACCGGTGGTCAAAATGAACTGAATATTAATGTCGTGATTGAAGCGAGGGAGCATTGCTTCAGAAAAGCTAAAAACCACCGGTATGAGTTCAAGTCTCCCTCAATCATCTTGATGATTCTGCATCATTTCTTATATATATTTACCTATCTTACTTTCTCCGAACACCTATCCTACACTTTTATAAATAATTTTGTTTTACTTTTTTTTTTAAGAATTAAATTAAAAATAAATAATGAAGCCGGGCACTTTGAGGAGTGCAGAATTGATGTGTTGATTTGCTTTTTTACAGTGTGGTGTACAGCAATTTTATGTGCAGACTCCAGATTTGCTATCCACAAAGAGTCTGGATCAGGTAGGCATGTCGTTGTAAGCACATTAAATAAACACTTTCAAATTTTTTTAACACACCTGTCCCTTGAAATATCAAATATCCCCAACCTACCCTTGAAGACAACTTTTAAAAGTTGCCAGAATATATTCACTGAATGTGCTTCTATTGTTGCAATTAGCTAGCTAGGTCATATTGAAAATATGGCTTAAACTCTTTGATTTATTCATGGGCTGGCTGAACTTTTTTATTGTGAGCAAAAGGATATCCAATTCCAATTTTATGCTTCCCTCCAGACCCCTTTTATTTTGCATGCATCAATACCGTCGGTTAATCTTACGTTTGGGTAAGCTTCAGGAACATTTGTGCTTTTTAAGCCTAAAAGCATAAAAAGCTTAATTTCAGACCAGAAGGTTATGTTTGGTTTGAAGGAAAAAGTAGGGAAAGGAAAGGAAAGGAAAGGAAACCTTTACAAATCTTGTATAGGTTTCCCTGCATTTCCCTTCTTTTCCTTACTCTTTCCTTCAAATCAAGGTTTAAAGTATCGACACGTATTGGTTGATACGTATCATTTTGAGACTCCTTTGATACGCCCCTACAGTGGGTGTATCGGAGGTCTGACCGGTTCAGGGGGTAGAGGAGACTTAAACCGGCCCCTGAACCAGTTGTGAAAAAAAAATAAAAAAAACGTCTCCAAAATGTGTATCGATTCACCCGATACGCCCCTATCAGTGTATCGGGCATATATTTTGAACGTTGCTTCAAACCAAACATAGCGGAAGTGTTTTGGTTTAGATTAAATATTTTTAAAATCAATTTTTCTATATCATTCCTTTCTTTTATTTTCATGGACATACAAACAATGCAAAAAATTCAAATGGACCAAAAAGTCAAAAACTACAAGCTTTTGACAAAAATTCTCAAAAGAAATAAGAAAAGAAAAATGGGCCTAAACCCATTAGGTCACAGCATACCTGTCCTCAACACAGAATGGCGTTGCACGGTGAACACAAAGGAGACAAGAAACTGTGAGAGAGAGAGATGACGAATTATTTAAAACCTCTCACAGCATAGGTCACAATCGATCTGGTTCAGTGAGATCAAGCCAGAACCTACCCGCCATTCTCATTAGTTGGTGCAGCACTGGTTCATCACCTCCCCTCACTATCATGAATTGATTGTACGTGGTCATAAAGAAAATCCTGCAAACGCAAATGACACAACAAGACGCCGGGTGAGAGCCATTGCACCAGAAGAATCAACTGGAGCATCAACTGATGATGAAGAGCCACTGGGAGCATCCGACGAAGATGAAGGCGAATCCTTCTTGGGCTTGGACGGTGCAGGAGCTGGCGATGGTGGACCAAACATCTCTAAGGGAAGGAGAACCTGGTCCACCTGATAGATAGCTAGCTGGTTATCGGTGTAGATTGAATTGGCGATGGTGGTATTGACGACACCAGTGGTTATGTTCACCTGATTTCCAGCCGTGGTGACGTCGAGAGGAAACTGACCGTTGTTGCTGTTTCCTGCTTGGGTGCGCAATGGGTTACTGGCCGTCTGGAATTGTGACATGGAGATAAAAGATGGGAGCACATGGAATTGCACCAACTGGACCTTCTGCTGATCGGTGAGGGAGTTGAGGGTACCCGACTTGAGGCTAGCAAAGGCATTGTCAGTGGGTGCAAAGAGAGTAGACCCTGCAGGTTGGAATTATTGAGCTGGGTATTGATCTGGTCGCTCACTTGGGTACTCTTCAGAAGCCGGATTAGAGTAGTGAACCGGCCTGCCTTTTCGAGGATGGCTGTGATATTGGTTGGACCGGAGGGTACGGGCGCTGGGGCTTGAGCTGAGGTGGTTGTGGTGCAATTTATGATGAGGGTGAGGATGATCAGTAGAAGAAAACAATGGAAGGGAAGCTGCTTCATCATATTTCTAGTAGTCACTTTGAATCTATTGAGGTTGATCTCTCTTGGGGTTGCTAGCTAGCTTTAGAGGAAGTTAATAATAATAAAAAAAAAAAAACAGAAGCCTTAATTAATTGCTTCTGAACTGAAGGTACTGGAAAGAAAGAGAGGGCTTCTTTATAAGACGAGGTTGTGAGGTGGTGAAGTAAGAAAAGTTGGGTATAAGGTGCTATCCAAGTTGGCCTCACCTTACTTTACATCTCATCTGTCTTGAGAGAGAGAGAGAGTTGCAGCTAATATTTTGCTTAGAAAGGCAGGAATATGGAGTAATACAGGTTGGAGGAATCTGTGATTCATATAATAGTCTTTTGGTTGCTTTCCTTTCACTTATTTTTCCGGGGAAAAAATATATTAATTTGCTTGCAACAAAATTAAGGAAGAAGCTTCTACTTCCACTGTTCCAAAGGAACCCTCTCGATCAATGTGAATCACCGAATCGCCTTCTTTTCATTTTCTGTGGGGTGGTTATTGCATCTATTTTGGCAACAATCTTTTCTCTTGGTCATCTTGCAAACATGCTACTGTCTCACACTCCAGCACTGAAGTAGAGTATCGTAGTCTTGCACTCGCAACTTCTGAATCTCTCTGGATTCTCTCTCTCCTCTACCAGCTTGGCTTCTCTCTTTCACGCTCTCTTACATTGGGGCCACTTACCTCAGTGCCAATCCTATTTTTCAGGCCAGGACTAAGTATATCGAAATTGACTTCCACTTTATTCGAGAGCAGGTTGCCAAAGATACACTTCATGTTCAATAAATCCCCGCTCATGACCAAATAACTAACATCTTCACCAAGCCATTAAGCAGACCTCGTTTCCAGCAGCTCCGAAGCAAGGTATGCATTACATCACCCCATGCATCGCTTGAGGGGGGGGGGGGGGGTCGGACCACACCAGAACCACACAACAAACCTCCGTGATTCTTGCGATAAGCCTTCATGCAATAAGTGTATCACATTCTCTTCAATCTAAGTGTATCGTTTCAATTTGTATTGATTAATGCTAGTTTGTGAAATCACTGTTCATTCTTAAGAAATGAAATGAAGTGTGAATCACACACAACCCCGTCCTCATAGATGGGTTCAGGTTTCTCCCTTTTAGTGTATAAAACTTGCTTTTCCACACCAGAAGTAGGATCATTATAAACCATTTATAAGGATGTATATAAAATTTCCTGTATGGCACAGGCCCCCGGTAGTTGAAATATAAAAAGATGAATCAAACTCTACTCTATTTTAAAAGACCAAAATAATCTTTCAACCAGATGTACCGCTCGCACCACTAGTATATTGCACGTTAGTTTACATACGGCCCATTTGTCATATCATGGAGAGCTCGCAAATATGTGAATCTGATCCCACACTTCCACTAGCCGTATAAGAAGGATACCAAGTATGGTCTTTGGTTTGGTGCTATATATATATAGAACTCGCGTTAACGTTTGTGATTTTTGTGGTGCCCTCAAAACCTCTGCTATATGTTAATATTTGAGGCTCGGGAGACTATAGATGTACTCCATGTTGGATATGAGCTACATATGTTAATGCCATAAAAGTATGTTATATACTTATATTTACTCTATTGATTCATATTTCTATGAATGCAACATAAAAATGGGAGAATATGGTTTTATTGTACTTCATCATCTAAGCTTTGCCCAAATGATATTAGGTCGGTTAAATCATTTCCCACTACTTCAGCCAATGCCATTTTTGGTCTACCTCAAGTTTTGTTTTTGTCCCTTGTAATAAAATACTTTTTCTCTTGTAAATCTTTGCATTCTGCTTAGAGCTGTTCCTAAATTTCCTTCAATTTCATTTGTGATTCTATCCTTTTTTGATTTTTCTATTTATCTATTTTAATGTTCACATTTTTGTTACACTTTTTTTGACTGCCCAATACTCTACTCCATATAAAGTTGTTGCCTTATAATTGTTTCTTAAAACTTTCCTTTTAGAAAGTGTTTGTATTTTGGATTCTGAGAAGGGGGAAGTTGGTTAACGGAATTTTGGTTCCCATTGACCAAAAAACTCATGTTCTTTTTTCAGATTTATGCGGAGACTAAGGAAAATTTATTTTCCTGGGTATTTCACCTCTCAAGTGGGTAAATAACTTTCCCACATGGGAAGAAGTTTACCAACACTTAAATGGGACAAAAAACTAACGAGGCCTTGATAGAAAATAAAAGAGCATAGATAAATAACTTACCAAAAAACTAATGGGGCCTTAGTAGGAATAGTATATGGCCCAAGGATCTACACATATCCTTTCATTTTGTCCATCCTGCTCTAATTTTCTAATTTTATGAGTGGCATCCTTTTCAATCTCTCCTTGTGGATTATGAAACCAAGATAACAGAAAAGGTTATTTTGAAACTTACATTGATGTTTTTCTTTTAAAATAGCTTTTGAATGTTAAAAGATTTTTTTTCCAAATATCATAATATCATGTGTATATTAAATTATTAATGTTATTGATAAAAAAATTAAATTATTAATGTTTTAAAACATCCAAGTTGTGGGGTTGGTTTAATTTATATTTTTATTTCAGTTTTTAATTTTTAAAATAAAAGGCTAAAAATTAAATACATTCTAAATCGTTAGATACATTCCCCTAACAAGACGAGATGATGACATCATTCTTTTCTATATCTCTGAAATTGGAAGAGATACATTCTAAATCCTTAGATACATGTTATATGACAGATGACTGAATTATTATCGGAGTGCCTTAAATGGTGGAATCCCAAGAGTTATAAGATTTTGGCCACATTTCACATGATGGACGGCCAAATGTGAAACTGCATTGATGGTGGAATTTCAAGGAATCCATATCTTTGACATAAGCAATTATATTCTGAATATCTTGGCCACATGTCATATATGATGAATTGTTAAAAGTGTTGGTACCTTGATAGAGGAATCATATGGCAGTAATGAAGCCACGTGTCTGGTATGTTCGATCATATCTCCTTGTGCATTAAAATATAGAGGGTCACTAAAGTATAAGCATGGGGAGTTGGTCATCAAGTGATGGAGTGTGAACAACCTCCTAAGAAATTTCCATGTGGGATGGGAGGTTAGGTTAGTTCCAAAGATGTTTGCCTAAAAGCCCATGCCACTTTGTTCTATATAGGCTCCCTTTTATGGACAAGTCTTAAATTTCAAAATTTCCAACCCAATGTTATTATAAGGATTCAGGACAACACATGGCAAGTGCCTACCTAGAAGGTTATTCTAAGTGCCCGTTTGGGAGGGTTTTCATGCAGCGGTTTCGGACATTACATGAGCTGGGAAACATGGAAAGCCATTGAACCATGTTTGGTAAAAAAGCCTGAAAACCAAAAATAAGCTTACATTAACCAAAAAAATCAGTCAATGCAGAAGCCGCTCCCAAATGGGCCATAAATAGCAGTGCAACTGTCAACCGTGCAAGATGCATTCGTTAGGGACAAGAGGATATAAACTTTGTATCTTAGGCATTTTTCAAATGATAAACACACGCCTTGTTCAATGGTTGTTTGGGTGATGGAGCCAGGGCCTTAGGCTGCGTTTGGAAATAATGCAAATAACTGTGAATGCAAATATGTGGAGTGTAAAACGGTTCATATAAATTGTAAAATTGTGTTAGTTTTTACTTTCTTACCAAACAGATTTTTAGTTGTAATGGATGCAAACATGAATTTCAATAGAACATATGTTTTTTTTTCTTATCAAAAGCCCACTTGAATGCAAATTTACTTCCTTTTTATTGATGTATTTTTACATCTTATTATCAATGTAAATATGCATTGGTCTATCATTTGTCAATGCATAAATGTAATATTGCCAAACACAGGCAAAAATAAACCAGAGTACAAATTTACCCTGAACCAGGATTTACACTCCATTTGCATCGTTTCCAAGTGCAGCCTTAACAGGTTTTTGCCACTGGCCCAGCCACACCTAGGCTCAGACTCAGCCCAGCCCTAGCTCGGGGATGGGCCGGGGCCGCCGGGCCAGCTATTACCACTTCCAAGTTCCGAGAGCCTCTGGGCTCTGGCTCTAATTGACACAATGTCGATGTTCCACGATCCGCTTATCCGCATGGTGCGTTTGTAAAGGTTACGACAGTACGAGAAAAAAAATTCGTTTCGTTAGCATTGCTCATGTGAAATTCCCATTTTATACACCACTGAACTGATGTGCTAACCTTGGAGCTGAGATGGGAGATTAACTCGTTGGGGAACGGGAATCCTTTTGATCAAAATTCCGATCAGAAGGCTAAAAACTGAAGAACCAAACTAAGATTCCTAACCGAATCGAGAGATCAGAGATGGGATGGATGATTCGTTCCGGCATCCGTCTACGTGTGTCCGATGGTAGTTGTGCAAAGTATGATGCATCTATTAGTATAAGTAAAATCAACGTCAGGGATCTTCCGAGTCCGTGTTGGCCGCTCACAATTGCGACTGAAAAAGAAGAAAGAAGAAGAAGAAGAAGAAGAAGAAGAAGAAAGAAAGAAAGGAAAGAAACAGTGAGAAAGAGAAGAGAGAGGAGGACGAAAGTTTAGACGCTCATTACTAGCTCCCCCGTTGATCTTCGACTAAAGCTATTTTCAGTGTTTGATGAATTGGGGTTTACAGAGTCAGAGCTCTTGATATGGTCATTGCCTAAAAGCAACAGAAAAAGAGGGAGGACGAAGAAGAGTGGCAGGAGTAGCTAGCGTCCAGGAACTGAGAGCGAGGAGAAAAGTGATTCCATTGTCATGAACCCATGATCTCATGCGTCGCAAACAATTGTTGCGGGTATGATCAACAACAGCAGCAACGGTATGATGTCTTCATCATCGGCAAACGCTCAATCGCCGGGGCTGAAGACCTACTTCAAGACCCCAGAAGGCCGTTACAAACTTCAATACGAGAAGACTCATCCCGCCGGTCTCCTTCACTATGCACACAGCAAAGCTGCTACTCAGGTGGGTATTCTAAGGTTTTCTCGTTTGTTTCCCTCTCTTTATTTATCGGAATTGATGCCCATATCCATATTGAATTATCCATCCATCTGTTCAGGTAACCCTTGCGCATCTCAAGGATAAACCGGCGCCGGTTCCGTCAGCACCGACCTCGAGCCTGAGCAGCGGCAGCGCAGTGAGATCAGCAGCGGCCAGACTTTTAGGCGGGAATGGCAGCCGGACACTTAGTTTTGTTGGAGGAAATGGTTCTAGTAAAGGCATTACAGGAACTAGTAGAATTGGTTCATTGGGAGCTTCCAGTACGAGTAATCCACCGGCCCTTTCGAATTATGACGGCAAAGGGACTTACCTGATTTTTAATGTCAGTGATACCATTTTCATTAGTGACTTGAATTCTCCAGACAAGGTAATTTTCTTGTATTTCTTTTTTAGTTTCTTCTGGATATCCATTTTTTTTCTAATCAATCTTTTAATAGAATTATGCATATGGGTTGTAGGATCCTATAAAATCTATCCATTTCAGCAATTCGAACCCTGTTTGCCATGCTTTTGATCCCGAAGCTAAGGATGGGCATGACTTACTTGTTGGGTTGAACTCTGGAGACGGTAAATTGTTTTAGATATTTTGGTTAGTAAATTGTTTAGATTTGAAGCTTGATAAATGATTTGTTTTCTTGTCTTTTTGAGGTTTCCACTACATGTCTCGTCTTATTTTTGGTGTTTGTGCATTTTGCAGTGTATTCGGTGTCACTGAGACAGCAATTGCAAGATGTTGGAAAGAAGCTTGTTGGGGCCCAACATTACAATAAAGATGGTTCGGTAAATAACAGGCAAGACCTTTAACTCCAAATTCGTTTCATTCTTATATGTTAAAACCGTTATTCTTTTAGATGTTAACAGTGTTTAATTTTGTTAAGTTAACTGGCACACCTAATGCCCTTTATGTTGTTATGTCGCATTTTAAACTTGATGGAATAACTGCCAAGGACTTTTGTACTATTTTGCTTTTACTTCAACTTGTTTTATATGTGACCATTTGTCAATCTTTATGAGGAATTGTTAAACTATGATCAGCTTTTCACCCAAGCAGCACTATGATGAACTTTAGTGGGACTCTTCTTAAGTGAAACTTGGATTTTACATCTTAAAGGTTGGGGTTATTATTGGGGTGAAACACCTTCTGTATAGGATGTTGTAGAAGTAAGAGGAAAAAAAATCAAAAGGAGAGAGAGATGGAAGTGGAAGATAGGGAGCTAGGGAGCTTTCACTACTTTGAATAAGCATGATGAAGGCCGAGTTTGAATTAACTTTAATCTGAGGTTTACTTAGGGAAAAATCTCCAAGTGGATCCAATAGGTTATGAATCTTAACATCATATTAGTGTTGAGTAACTAATCTGAATATTCAAGTATGGATCAATGGATCATGGTTAGAAATTTAATTCTTGCAGATAGAAATATGGCCCAAGCATATGGAGTGGCATCCTCAAAAATTCATTGGATTTCAATAGACATATATTTGAAGTGGCAGAGGGTGATCAACTGTTGTTTCAGATAATATTTGGTGTGAAATTCTCCCCAACAAGAAGGATTTCCCAATTTAGATATTTTAGCAAGCAGTCACAAGGCAAATGTTAGGAGGTATTATTAAATTTTTTTTTTATGAGGTGGTTTAGAACCCTTTATGTTAATGACATGAAAGTCAACTTCTTAGTCAACATACTTGATAGACTACAAGGCAGTGTTGTGTTGGTGTCTTGAATTCCAGTTATGAATTTGCTCCATGACCTGACCCAACAAAGTTGAGGAAAACCCCAAAGGCAAAATGTATGGACTCGCTAGTCATCTGGTCTCAGAACTTATATGGATTCACTAGTCAACCAGTCTTGCACCTCATATGGACTTACTAGTCATCTGATCTCACAGCTCATCTTGCTAGTCATATAGTCTCATAGTAGCCTGGAATCGCAGGTCAGACTTGCAAGTAGGACTCCTAGGTTCCAGTCTCGCTAGACTCTAGACTCATAGCAAGATCTTGTGGGACTCATGAGATATGTTTTTCAGCAGTTTTGCGGGGCCAACCCAATTTAGGGGTTTATCATACAAATAGCCTTGTACTTTGCATATTGGGTGCCGAGAAAAGAGAACGGGAGAGTGTGTAAGATACAGGAAGAGGGAACCTTAGGTGTATTGGGAGCTGGGGCTTTGGTGAGAAGGTTGTGAACACTAATTGTAATCTCCATTGTTTGATAGTGGATTTCTTCTCCTCCGACGCTCATGGACGTAGTATATAAGCAGAACCATGTAAATCTCTGTTTGTGCTTTGTGTTGCTCTGTTTTATGCTTCCTTCTAGTTTCTCTACTTGCCAATTGTTTATCTTGTTCCTGGGTTTATTAGCATCACAGCTGCAATATTATTGTGGGTCACAAGGACAAAAGAATTTAGAAAGAGGATGCCCGATCTTGAAGCAAAGGAGGTTGCAATACTTATTTGTGCTATTTAATGATAGTGAGGAGTCTAATTCCTATTTCTTACTCATTACTCATTATTTTGAAGAATTCGACCCACTTCATCACTTTTTTTTGAAATTATCAAAGTTCAATGGTGCTTTGGATAATATCACTACACTAATCTTTTTTTTTGATCAATACTATCACTACACTAATCTTGTCCAATCTTGGTGGGTAAAGGATTTTACTATATGGAACCTAAAATCCATTTGCTATATGCTGGAGCATTTTGAAGGAAAGAAAGAGGAGAGTGTTTGAAAGGACAAGCAATATTGATCAAAAAAAGGACAAGCAACTTGGAGTGTCATTTACTAAGGAAGGTTGAGCTGAAACATAAATAAGACAAATAGGCCCACTAACACACAGCCTAATCGATGCAACAATAACAATTCAAAGGAAGATCTCCTAGCTCAGTCTAGTAATGGTTTAGCTTTGATAAGGTTATCAAAACCATTAACAACCCTTGCAAAAATGGGTGGTTGGTGCTTAGTGATTGTGGTGAATGGAGGCACCAGCTTACAATTTCTTTGGTTTTCTTTTCCCCCTTTCCTGGCCTACTAATCATCTTTGAGATGACCTTATCTACATCTTTTCCTCAATGTAAACACCATTTCAAGTCTACTATCCCGTCACTAATTCACATTTGTAACACTGGTAATATTATTAACCCTTTTATTGACATTGTCTATGATATGGAAAGCTTTTAAATACCTTGAATTATAGTTTTAAGATTGATATTGACTACTATTTTTCAACAGTCGATGCACTGGTGTTGCATGGGTACCTGATGGCGATGGAGCTTTTGTTGTTGCTCATGCTGATGGAAACTTATATGTCTATGAAAAGGTAATACTTAAGTGTCAATTGAAACCCCAGTTTAAAAACTGTGTTTTTCTGACTTTTGGTGCTGAATGCCATTATTTGTTTTAGAATAAGGATGGTACTGGTGATTCTTCATTCCCTGTTATCAAGGACCAAACACAATTTTCGGTTGCACATGCCCGATCAAGTAAGGTAATCTTGACATTAAGTTTTCAGAAGATAATGAATTTCTGTTATACTGAAAATTAGAAGAGACTGTATGTGAGAGGATGTAAATGGTGTACGGAAGCATGACTATGCAATCCAATCCTCTAACAAAAAGTATGATTGAACTTCTTACTGGCATTCTGATTCCTTTTGTCTATGTTCAATTTATGCAAAGAGATGCTGTCCTAGTTCTGTTTCAGATAAAATAGTAATCTCTGGAGATAGACAAGAAGAATTTGCTGTTGAAATAACTATACAAGATTGAAAAGCTATTAACGATCATGAACTGCATAATTAACACTATATTTAGTTCGTCTATGGAATATGGATATTTATTATTTGGAGTGGATATTAATTTATGTAGTTGAACCCTTTTAAGCAGGTTCTATATTGGGCAATTATAGGCCACAATAAAACTCAACTTTCAAGAGAAAAGTTTTGATTTATGGTGCCAACCAGATGGTTGGTAAGGTCTCCTGTTGGTCATAGCGGAGACTTGGGATCGAATCCTGCCTGTACCTGGGTTGGGGGATGGGCTACCCCCCGTTGTGTAGCCCTTAAGAAGATATCAAAAAAAAAAAAAAAGAGGAAGGTTTTGATTTCCAAGCGAGGTTTTGAGACACCTCGATTGCAGAGAAGATGCATGGGTTGAAGTAGTGAAATGCGTAAAAAACAACCCTCTTTTTAACCTATTGAAGTCAGTGTTGCTGTTGCATGAGCATGGCATGGAAATCAGAACCCAATGTGCATCTGGGAGTTTGACTTGACAAGAAAAAACAAGGACTCAGGATGCATCTATAGAAAGTATAAACCATTAAAATAGTCCATGTTTCAAATTCTAAACATTATATACCTATACTAAAAGGTAAAAAATTTTATCTTTGTTACTTAATAATGATTTCTGAAAAATGACATTCATTGCGTATATTAGCTATTCATTTATGTCTAATAATAAGAATATTGATAAGGGAAATGTTATGTTGAAGAGTCCAAGAAGAATCTATGGAGCGTCAGTATCTGATGCATATCAAACAAGGACACTTCATACACTTAGAAGAGTCCATGCAACACTGATATAGCAATTGCAAGTGGATAGATCATTTTTCCATTTGTTATTTTATTGGGGAGAGGGAAGTCTAGACAAGGAGGATTTAGGGGAAGAGTAGTAAATCTAATCCTTGAAAATATGACAGCCTTGGTCTTAGAAAAGAAATTGAGAGGGAAGGGGTAGAGCACTTTGAACATCAAGTACAAGACAACACCCAGGTAAATTCAGTTCAGTCATTCCGGAGAGAACTGATTCTCTTGAACAAGTTGGAGATAAGAGAAGAAAGGAAAAAAGATAGTTGAAAGGAAAGAGGGAGAAACAAAAGTCTACAGGAAAGGGGGAAAGCATACGAAAAGAAAGAAGAGTGAGATAGAAAAGATCCATTGTGGAATGGTCTGTGAAAAGGAAAGGAGAAAAGGGGGGTCTTAAGAAAAAGAAATTTTAGTTGGGGCCTTTAAATTGACTCAATGAAGATTAAGTTGGAATGTGAGAGGTTTAGGAAGTGCCAAGAAGAGAAGGATAAAATAAGGAGTGTTATTAGGAAGGAAAAACCAGATGTGATGTAGATCCAAGATGGATTAGAAGCATTCGGTGAGCTAGGGGACTAAGCTTGTCCTATGTCCCCACTCCCCTCTTGGGGAGCTTCAGGGGGCATTCTAACAATCTGGAGGAATGAAGAATTAGAATGTGTGGAGGAACTGGTGGTCCAATTCTCAGTCTCTTTAAAAGACAAAAGATCCTCTGATGGAAGAGAATGGACTTTAACTAATGTCTATGGTCCTAATTCCTATAGAGATAGAAACTTGTTTTGGGAGGAGCTTTTTGCAACAAGAGGTTTATGGGAGGGCCCTTGGTGTCTAGGAGGTGACTTTATTCAAGAAAAACCATCACCTAGGCGACTAGGCAACAATTAATAGTGAAAGATTGGTTTTATTCAAAAAAAAACGAAAAAGAAAAACCCATCACCTAACCTAGCCTTGACACTTGGGAAACTATGCTTCTAGGGCCCACTGCCTTACTTTTTTTTTTTGATGAGTAATAGTAAACTTTTTATTAATTCAGAAAGTGATTTAGAATTGTAATTTCGTACAACATCCCATGGAGAGGTGCAAGCTGCAGCCCCTCCTAGAAGCTTACAAGTAAACTAGGAATAAATTATAGAAGTCACAGCTGAGCCCAAAACAGTTCTTCCCTATTTACCCCTTGTTTGGCTAACACATCAGCCAAAGCATTTGCTGATCTCCCCACCCACTGTATAGAAACCAACATATTCCTTGTCAGCCAATTAAATTTCTTAATTTCATTCTTGTAGCACCATATAGCATCCTCAGGGTTTTTTAACCAGCCCACCACCACCTAAGAATCCCCTTCATTTATCAAATGCTCTACCCCAATTGGTTTGTGTAGAGATGTAGAACAATAATGTGGTCCCCACTACTGTTTGTCTATTTATGCTACTTAGTGGTAGTTGGTAGTTGGTAGTTATTTTCTGTTTCTATTATTTCTTAGCTTATGTAAGCAGTAGGGGTAATTCTGATTTTTTACCCTATTTAAACTATTAATATAAATAGCTGAGTGGGGCATCAATCTTAGTTATGACCCACACTCTTTTTGACTTTCTTCTCTTCTTCTTCTCTTCTTCTCAACTTTCTTTCTTGTTTATTTTACATTACAACTAGGACTGATTGCAGTCTTACTAGACAAGTTTGTATCAGAGCCAACCTAGGGCTTCTCATGTGAGTCTAATCAGGCCGACTACATGAGAACTTCCTAGGGTTGGAAGTTTTAGCAGAGATAAGTCAATCGGCTAGTTCTTGGAGATTGCTGGCAGAGTGCAGCAGATGCCCAAGGGATCATAGAGCCTTGGAAGGTGTCCAGTGATCAGGAAGAATTAGAGGAAAGGAAGAAAGTTCAGTGGTTTGGAGGTGGTGGCCAGACTTTTCTGAGTGAGTTTGTGTTTGTTTTTGAGATCGACTTCAACCAAAGTCTGCTTTGAATAATCTGAAAGATGCGGCTGGGAGTTTTCTATTTTCTCCTGATTTTTTAGGGTTTTCTCTTGACCTACGTCCAGTTCTCAGTTTTAAACCCTAAATTTATGACTGTTGTCAATTCCTGGGTAATAGTTAGACGTGCTACAGTATTTCAGACTGAGTAATATTGGTTTCTGGGAGACTATTAGACCTGTTCCAATATTTCTAGGTGATAGCCGAACCTATTTCATCCTTCTAGGTCGGCTGTTAGCAAGTTCTGGGTGCAATTACACCTGTTTCAGCACTAAAATGGTTTCTTGTTGATCAATCTCTTGAAAGAGATGGCAGGAATGGAGTTTAAGAATCAAGGTGGAAGTGTTTTGGGGGCTGGTGGTTCTGGTAACATGACTGAGAACACATTTCATATTTCCACTGTCAAATTTGATGGATCAAATTACTTGGAATGGGCTTAGTCAGCCATGATGGCTATTGGGGGTAGAGGAAAACTGAGCTATCTGTTGGGGGATGTGAAGGAACCAACCAAGGAGGACCCAACCTATGCCAAATGGGTTCAGGAGAACTATTTGGTTATGACTTGTCTGTGCAACTCCATGCAGCCTCACATTAGCCAAAATTACTTGTGGACAAAAACTGTTAAGGAGATTTGGGACATTATGAAAGAAACCTACTCTCAACCACTTAATGTTGCTAGGGCCTATGAGCTGAAATGTGGAGTAAGCAACCTTAAGAAAAGAGATAAACCAGTTTCAATTTTCTTCTCCACTTTGAAATATTTGTGGCATGAAATTGATCATTTAGAGACAATTGAGTGGGAAAGTCAGCGGGATGCACAAACTTACAAAAAACAAGTTGAAACCAATAAGGTTTTTGAATTCCTAGCCGGTCTGAATTCTAAATATGATATTGTGAGACAACTCACTAGAGAAAGTGTGACCTTGTCACAAGCTTACTCTTTAGTGCACAATAAAGAAAGTAGGAGAAAGGTTATGTTGCAACATCAACCATTGGAATCGGCCTTAGCAGCAGTGAAAGTGTGAAACCAAAGTTTGGGGGTGACAAGGAGAGGGATATGAATAAAGAAGATAAGAGGGAGCTAGTGTGTGAACATTACAAGAAACCAAAGCATACTAAAGACACATGTTGGAAGTTACATCCACATCTAGTTCTAACAAAGCTCAGAAACAAAAGGGGAAATGCCATTGTGGTTGTTACTACTGATGGTGCACCCTCATCTAGCACAAGAGCCACATCCCTAGACACCTTAGCTGTTGTCTGGTCTGCTCTGACTCGGTTGGAGAGTGAAGTTGGCAATTCAGCATCCTTATCTCAGCCACTAGTTACAACATCTGCTACTCCCACTTCAGCATTTGCTCATTCAGGTACACAGGCTTCAGCATATCATGCCTCAGCCCCAAGTAACACTGAACCTTGTTGGGTGATAGATTCAGGTGCATCTGACCATGTGATTGACTTGTTCTCACTGTTTACTACTTATCACATATTCTCAGGTAGAGACAAAATGTGTATTGTTGATGGCTCCCTTGTTCCCATTTCTGACAAGGGAGGATATATTAAATTGTCTAATGCCATCTCTTTGTCCTCAATTTTACATGTTCCTAAACTTGGTACTAACTTGCTTTCAGTTAGTAGCATCACTAAACCAAAATTGTTCAATGACCTTTTTTTCCTGATCGATGTGTTTTTTAGGATCTGAAGACAAGGAAGGTGATTGGGATTGGCCGTGAGACGAATGGAATCTACCTTCTTGGAGGTTGCTCACATGGGGAAGATAGTGAAGTTGGGAGGTGTTTTGTTTCTCAGTCTGTGAGTCAGGTTATGCTATGGCATAATCAGTTAGGTCATTTATCTTTTAGGTCTTTGAAGAGTTTGTTTCCCAGATTGTTTGAGTTGGTCCAGATGTCTAGTTTGAAATGTGAAAGTTGTGAGCTTGCAAAGCATTTTGTAGAACAACCTATCATTTGAGTAATAAAAGAAGTAGTATTCCTTTTGAAATTGTGCATATTGATGTTTGGGGACCATATCACATCATTGCTATGGGGGGATACATATATTTCTTGTTGATTGTTGATGACTATACTCATTTTTCATGGGTTTACCTTGTGCATTCTCGAGATGAGGTTCCTACTTTAACCTGGATCTCCTATCAAATGATTTCAACCCAGTTTGGGGTCAAAATCAAAATTTTCATATCTGATAATGCTAAAGAGTATTTTGCAAAACCATTGGCCTCGTATTTCTTTGACCATGGAATTATCCACTAGAACACCAATCCCCATACACCTCAGCAAAATGGGGTTGCTGAGAGGAAGAATAGGCATATATTGGAGGTGGCTAGAAGCATTATGCTTAACTCTAATGTGCCTATACGTTTCTAGGGAGATGTTGTTCATACAGCTGTGAATCTCATCAATCGAGTTCCTTCATGGGTTCTAGACATGAAAGTTCCATTCACCCTATTATATCCTGATAAAGAGTTGTTACTATTCCCCTTAAGACCTTTGGATGTATTTGCTTCGTTCAAATTCTTGGACCTCATTGTTCCAAATTTGATCCTAAATCCTTAAAATGCATTTTCCTTGGGTATGCACAAACTCAAAAGGGATATTGCATTGCTTCTATGAACCTACTTCTTGGAAATAATTTGTTTCTATGGATGTCACTTTCTTTGAGGATGTACCCTATTATCCTAGGGTTTTTCCTCATGGGGAGAGTAGTAAGGTGGGGTCTCATTCATTAGAAATTCCATTACTTGTCCCAATCACTAAAGGGGAGTATAGTGAGGAGGGCTGTCAGAGGTGCCGGGATTTGAGGGTATATCACAAGCGGTGGAGGCAAGTTGATTTCGGTCATCAGCAGTCTAGGCCAACTCCAATTCTCTCTGTGGATCTAGATCCAGGTACCACAGTTCCTTTATCTTCCACTATAGATGAAATGCCTTCCATTTTTGAGCCTTCTCCTCTGTTGGATGATCTTGACCTTCCTATTGCAGTCTGTAAAGGGAAACGCCGTTGTACCTCATCTACAACTCATTGTATTTCCTAGTTTTTGTCTTATGATCATTTGTCTCCATCCTACAAGTCTTTCTTGGCATCCATTGTTACTATTCCCATTCCCAGAACAGTGTAGGAAGCCTTGTCAGTACCTGAGTGGAAAGATGCAATGAAGGTAGAAATGGATGCTCTTTTGAAGAACAATACATGGGAGTTAGTTGATCAGCCTAAAGGGAAGAAACTGGTTGGGTGTAGATGGGTGTTTATAGTGAAGCATAATGCTAATGGTTCCATTGAAAGATATAATGCCAGATTAGTTGCAAAGGGGTTTACACAGACATATGGCATAGACTATTTGGAGACTTTTGCACCAGTAGCAAAGATGAACACTATTAGAGTTTTACTATCTCTTGCAGCCAATTTCTCGTGGCCATTGTTTTAGATGGATGCTAAAAATGCCTTTCTCAATGGTGGCTTGCAAGAAAAGTTGTACATGCAGTTATTTCCTGGATTTTATAGTGTAGAAGCAGGAAAGGTCTCCCGGCTTAATAACGCCTTATATGGACTGAAATAGTCTCCTAGAGCCTGGTTTGATAGATTTAGATAGGCTCTTGAAAAATTCAGCTATGTGCAAGCACAATTAGATCACACTCTTTTTATTAAGAAAGCGGATTCCTCCTTAACCCTACTTGTTGTATATGTGGTGACAGGGAGTGATACTTGTGAGATTGACTCTCTTAAGCAACTCCTTCACCAAGAATTTGAGGTCAAAGACTTGGGAGAGCTACGTTATTTCATGGGTATTGAGGTTGCACGGTCTAAACATGGGATTTTTGTTTCCCAAAGGAAGTATGCTCTTGATCTTTTGGAAGAAACTGGGAAGCTAAGTGTTAAGCCTGTTGATACACTTATTGAACAAAATCACAAGATCAGTGCAAAAGGTGTGAGAGCCCCTTGAAGATAAAGTTACATTCTAACAGTTGGTTGGAAAAGTTCTCTATCTTTGTCTCACACGCTAGACATCTCTTATGCAGTCAATGTTGTTAGCCAGTATATGCATTCCCTTAGAACCACTCACCTACTTGTAATTGAGAGGATATTGGCGTATTTGAAGAGATGTCTAGGTAGAGGTATACTCTTCAAAGACAATGGTCACATAAAAATAGAAGCTTACATAGATGTTGATTGGGCTGGATGTGTTGATGATAGGGGGTCTACCTCTGGGTATTGTGCTTTTGTGGGCGGAAATTTTGTTTTTTGGAGAAGTAAGAACCAAAATGTTGTTGCTCGCTCCAGTGTTAAAGCTGAATATAGGTCTATGGTGAATGGTGTGGCTGAAGTGTTATGATTGAAATCCCTATTTGAGGAGTTGGGTATTGCTTATGAGAAGCCCCTCATGCTGTACTGTGATAATCAGGCTGCTATTAACATTGCCCATAATCCGGTACAACACGATAGAACTAAGCATATTGAAGTGGATCAACACTTTATCAAAGAGAGAGTTGCTTCCCAAGAGAGAGTTGTAGAAAATGGACGAGATATTAGTAGATGGTAACAATCCTCCCCATGAGCTCTACAGAGGGTATACTAGTTTGGAGAAATACAAAGGAAAGGTCTTCTCTTTTGTAAGTTATCTAAAGTGTTTACTTTCCCATAGTACACTTCCCAACAAAAAGCCATAATCTTTGGGGGAACTAGCCCGCACCAAATTTCCTTTGACGGAAAAAGCTATTGGACAAAAGACTAAGAGATGGACTTGAAGTAAGAAGCACAAGTAAAGGTCCCTTTGGGCCTAGGAGCCCACACCCTTTTGTCTGGCTTAGAGGGATCCAAGCAAACCTGATTAAGGCAACAAAGCAAGTCAGAGAGGGATTCAATTTCATCATCCCTTAATCTGGTACGAAACTCGAGATCCCAATTAGGAGACATAGGTGTTCCCGAAGATGAGACATTTTGAGACCACCTCTTTTTTATACAACGAAACATGAATTTACGAAGGGAAAAGGTCCTTTAGAGGGGTGTTTCCTACCTAGATGTCCTTCCAAAATTGGGTAGCATTGCCAAAACAAACTTCATACCTGACAAACCTGAGAAATTGAGGATGTTGTGAATGACCTTCCAAGGTGCTACCAAGTTAGCCGGCCTTGATACACGAGCATCCACCCATTCTCTGAACTCCCATGAATGCTTCCCACCACTTCATTTATTTCAACCACGGCCATTTCCCCAACAGAGCTTCATTTGTTTCAACCACCCTCTTTATTCCCAAACCCCCCTCTTCTTTACTTATACAAACAATTGCCCATTTAATCAAATGATCTTTTTTCCTTGTCTCGATTCTCACAGGAAATCTCTCATCAACTTCTCCAACTTCCTAGCTTCCCTAGGTGGTATCTTAAAACAAAGGAAGTAAGTGGGTAAGTTAGCCAATGTAGTTCTTATTAAGGTGATTCTCCTTCCCAAAGAGATGTAATTCTTCTTCCACGAAGATAATCTCTTCTCAAACTTTTCTAGCACTAGGGTCCAAAATCTATTCTCCGTAGGATTTGTCCCTAATGGAAGGCCTAAGTAGGACATAGGCCCATTGCCTTTAACAATGAAAAAAGAAAATGCAAAGATAACTTAACATGTGGAGCAATGAGTTTGCATGGTTAACCCTCCAATAAAATGCAACATTTTATCAGCCAATTGAAAAACCAAATCACCTACTGAGTACTTGCCTAGGTGATTTAGTTTCAATGTGTTCACATGGTTGCAACACTTATTTGTGATCCTCTCATAAAACACAAACATGCTATTAATCAAATGAAAAACCAAATAATGAAATGAGTTCATCCTGCTTTGGCTACCCCAAATGACACACCAACAACCTATTAACATCTGAAAAAATAAGAATTGCCTCTATGGTCTACTCCATTACTATGACAATTGAAAAATATCAAGGTAGGCTAACATGTTGAGTGGTTAATTCAAATGACCATGACGCTTCATGTAACCCTCTAATAAAACACAAGCATGCTATCAATCAAATGAAAAGCCAAATCACCCAGTGAGTGCATGCATGGGTAGTTTAGTTTCGATGAGTTCACATGGCCACAACACTTTCTTGCAACCCTACAATAAAACATAGAAATCCTAATAATCAAATGAAAATCAAATCATCCAATGAGTGCATGCATTTTACCTACCTCAAATGATAGTATGATACAAAACAACCTACCATGTGAAAAAATAGAGACTACCACTTAGGTTTACTACCTTACTATGACAATCAAGAATTGCCAAGGCAGGGGGTGCCTTGTCACCTTGTCGCCTAGGCATCGCTTAGGCAATGGATGCCACTATGCAAGTAAAAAACATATATCCTAGGGTAGTTCCCTAGGTTCCATAACCATATTTCCTTAATAATTATCCATAATTTTCATAAGAAAAGTATAAACTTCATGTTAAAGTATAGAAAATCAACATATTCATGAGAAGAAAAAGAAGAAAGAAAAGAAAATTCAAAAAACATAGGGGCTGAACCCTTATTTTTGTTATAGGAAAAGGAGAAAAGTAAAGGTAGAGGAAGAAGAATAAGATGTGGAAGAAGAAAATGTGTTGATTAGACAAAATTTTGAGTTCTTCCTTATTTATTCAGGTTTTGAAGTCTTTGAGGGTTCAATACAGCATTTGGCAATGTTTGCGGTGATTAAACCCTAACAAATGAGAAAATAATAAAAAGAAATTAGTATATAAGCACACAAAATGAACATTTTAGTTTAATAATATCTATTTTATAATTATAATCTCAAAAAATTATGAATATAAAAGTATTTTATAACACAATGTACAAACTGCTTGGCAGTTAGACAAGGCGAGCCTCCAAGGGTGCGTTGTCGCCTTGACAACTATGCCTCAATGAGACATGAACTATCTGCTATCATATGATGAAATGGAAACTACCTCTAGGATCCACTACCTTACTAGGAATACCAAGAAATATGAAGGTAGCCTAACATGTGACGCCTAAGCAATAAGGTGCTCATGGAGGGTTGCCTCACTTAACTGCCATGATATTTTTTACACAGTGCTGTTGGATACTTTTATATTCTTAACTTTCTGAGATTATAACAATAAAACTAACATTATTAAATTAAATTATTCAGTTTTGAGTTAAAATACTAGTTTCTTTGTCATTATTTTTCTTGTGTTAGGGTTCAATCAAGATTTATACTCTCTTGAAGCCTTGAAGACTTCAAAATCTGAACTAATAAGCAGAAGAATTCTAAATTTTACCCAATTAACACATATTGGTTTTTGTGCTTTCATCCTTTCTTTTCTTTTCTTTTCCAAGGACAAAAATAGAGGCCCAATCCTTCTATTGTCTTAAATTTCTTTTCTTCTATTTTTTCATGAATATGTTGATTTTCTATGTTTTAAATGAAGCTTATGCATTTTTTATGAAATTATAGACAGTTAATAATGAAGTATGTTTGCCGTTTGCTAGGGAATTACCCTAGGATTCATGATTTTTATTCAAAAAAAAAAAATCCCATTGCCTAGGTGCCCACCTAGGCGACTAGATGACAAGGTGCCCCACTATCGCCTAGCTTCACCTTGGTGCCTTGAAAACTATGATGTAGGCTTTCTATTTGAGTAAAGTCAGATGTTTTTTCTGTTGGAGAATTTGTATTCAAATTGGAGAGCTTCTACCTATTTTATAGCTATTGACTTTTTATGATTACTTGCAGAGTAACCCAGTTGCTAGATGGCACATTTGCCAAGGTTCAATCAATAGCATTGCTTTCTCAACAGATGGCATGTATTTGGCAACTGTTGGAAGAGATGGTATTGTGTTTATGTACTCTTTGGATTGCAATAATACCATTTCACATTGAATTTGTACTAAATGTTGATAATCCAGAAATTATGAGATTGTATTTCACATGCCAGGTTACTTGCGGGTATTTGACTATTCTAGAGAACAGTTAATATGTGGTGGAAAAAGCTACTATGGTGCTCTACTGTGTTGTGCATGGAGGTATAAATTTGTCCTGATATGTGATCTTTAGGAGGTTATAGGCTGTTCAAGTATATTATTATTTTTTATTTTTTTAATTTTTTGCTCTGCCATATTTGTTGAAATCAGTCCCCACCCCCTTCTCGACAACTGCTAAAGTTTTTGTGAAGAAAATAGCAGCTGACAGTATGTTCTTGTCAGCATGGATGGGAAATACATTTTGACTGGAGGTGAAGATGACCTAGTACAAGTCTGGAGTATGGAAGATCGGAAGGTAGTAGCATGGGGTGAAGGACACAACTCTTGGGTAAGTTGCAACTGTTGTAGTTGCTATAATTTCTTTTACATTGTCATCTGATACATTTTAGATCGGGTGATTGGCAGGTCAGTGGAGTTGCTTTTGACTCGTACTGGTCATCACCCACTCCAGATGGAACAGGGGAAAATGTCATGTACCGCTTTGGTTCTGTTGGTCAGGTATGTAAAATTTCTATAGAATTACTGTTTGTTTATCTCCTTTCAATTTATTAGTTGGCAGATTAAGTGATCATCAATCATGTAGGTTTGATGTGCATGGTATTATTTTTATGTTGGCTTGTTAACAAGGAAATGCAGTTTAAGTTAATGTGGCTAGGTGACTCTTGGATATTTTAGGCTGGGAAGATGAGCTAATGCCTAGGCAACAACTAGGCACCTAAGCAATAAATAAATAAATATATATATATATATATAATGAAATTAATTCAGTAAATGATTGAATGACAACTTACAACTGAGTTTTAGGAAAAAATGACAAGATTTTTGAGACTTCCCTGGTCAAGAGAAAATATGAATACATACAGTAGGGGTTAAAAGCCTAGCTTTATAGAGACTGCTATCAAGATTATAAGACTTGTACATCTTTGTATATTTACACTGTATATTACTGATACATTAATAAAATTCTACAAGTTACCAATCAAAAAATTAAAATAGAATAAAGACTACTATCAATTTATAAAGGGGACTTAGTTATTTGCCCCACTAAGATGTTTATATCATTTTTTTGATGAATAATAAGATGCTTACAATATTTCTGTGCCACCCGTCTAGTTGGTCATCTAGGCAAATGGCTTATAAAATGCCTAGGTGGTCACCTGGTCAATGCCTAGGTAATGTTTTAACTATATTGGGGTGATTTGTGATCAATTTTATGCTATGACTCGATATAAATTAAATTCTCTGTTTCTTAAGCTAGGCAATGGAGATTCATTCCTTTTTATTTTGAGAAAAAGATAAGTTTCATCGCAAAAAGAGGGAAGGATGTATATGAGAGATGTGGGGTATCGGGTTTTTGATATAACCAAGGTCTGTAATGCCATAGCATCAGAATATGGTTTTCAGAGATAATCAATGCATTCGCTTCAACCCATAAACATCTGGATGCATGTCACGATGTTTATAGTCAGTAAAGGACCATGACAAATCAGAGGCCAATGAAGCATGTGGGGCACAATGAGGAATTTGATGAATGACTGGAGCTGTCCAAATTTGTTACAGGCTCACTAATTTGGTCCCAAGAATTGTTGTCAAACAGAAGCATATGTTGATTTTGGAATTAGGTTCACTTTACCTTCTTCCAGAAAAAGGAATTAGGTTAATCTTTTAGTTTATTTAGTGGTTGGTTTCTATTTGGAAGTTAGTGCGTTGGGTTCAAGCCTGGTACACCTACTTTGGCTCCCTAATAATGCAGGCATGACAGAAGAAAAAGAGAAATATTTGGACAATGAAAGTTCTAGGACCATCTGGTGATGAGCCCATGGGGGGCGGGGGGGAGTATTGGTTTGTCTTCTATGAACTTTACTGGAGATAGATAATCATGATTTCAACCAAAGTTTTACATGGGACCTGTGGCATTCATAGAGGTCTTTTAGAGAAGCTACTTGGGACATTGCCGTTTATATTAGGTAGAGTCATATCAAAGGAAACCAGGTAGTGGATGCTATGGAAAACAATGCATATAATCTCCAATAAAACACTTTTTCCCAAGTCAAACGTCTCTTTTCAGAATGCCATTGCTATGTTCTTTATGATGACACAACTGGGCTACCAAACATGTTAAGGGTATTTGGAGAATCATACCCCTCCAAGAGTCGGCATTTACATGGTTTCTGGCTTTGGATAACATCTTGATATCAGTCCATCTGAAATCAAGGGGTTATGAATTGAAAAGTCATTATTTTATGCATAGAAAGGCAGGAGGAAGATGTCTGAAATGTATTTATTTATTGCAGCATGACTGAGTTTATTTGAGCATTTTTTTTCTTCTCTACTTTTAATCACCAAAGAATTGTTTCTTCTCAACCATGAGTTATTTCTCTTTGGCCTTCTGGTAAGAAGGCAATGAAGTATCATTCTTTTTTGTAATTTACCGAGGCATTTGAGAGGGGAAGAGGGGGAGGGAAACAGGATTGGCACATTTTTAAGAAGTTCAATGATAAAAAAAAATGCTATTAATTCATCTTGACACTGAAGATATTAGCAAAGTGTCCAGATTAATAATCAACTTGGTGACTGAGGATGGATAGTTGCTATTTTTGTTTTAGTTCATGCTTAGCCCACTTTTCTAGGAGAATATCTCAATCATTCCTAAACAAAGAACAGATGATATTTCATTTCTAATTTCAGTTTTTGTGTTGGTATGCGATTTGATATTAGACTGTCTTTTTGCCAAATTCCTAGATATAGCAATATATTATCCACTGAGCTACTCTGGTTGCAACCCTGTGTTTGTGAGCAGGACACACAGTTGCTTTTGTGGGACCTGGTAATGGATGAAATTGTGGTACCCCTGCGCAGATGCCCCCCTGGTGGATCTCCCACATATAGCACTGGAAGCCAGTCCTCTCATTGGGACAGCGTTTGCCCAATTGGTACTCTCCAACCAGCTCCAAGCATGCGAGATGTGCCAAAGCTTTCCCCTCTAGTTGCACACCGAGTCCATTCAGAACCCCTATCTGGGTTGATATTCACTCAAGAATCGGTTCTTACTGTATGCCGGGAAGGGCATGTGAAAATCTGGATGAGACCAGGGTACGCTGAAAGCCAGTCAAGCAACTCAGATACTCCACTAAGTTCTAGCGCAAAGGATAAGTCACTATTGTCAGGCAAAGTTGGCAACTCTAGTTACAAGCAGTAGTCTTTGAGAACATTATTGGCAGACGAAGTTGGCAATTGTCTTTTTGTTACAGGATTGCATCTTCATTTGCTAACCTGACTGTATTTGAGGTGTTTCCATCTGATGGGTTGCCCACTTGCCCTGTATTGAGCAATGAGTACTTTTTAAGTTTATCAAGTCATTGGGTCCATTACTCGATGTGCTTGCGGTGAATAATTTACGGGTTCTTTTTTTTTTTACCTTGTATATTCATAGGGATAAATTGCCAGTTATGGCACTGCGGGGGAGGGCATCAAAGGTTGTAAGCAAACATGAACAGGCTATACAAATGTTGCTAAGACTAAAAAGAATAACAGAAGTTGCTCTTTCACCAGATCATCATTATTTACTTCTTCCAGAGTATGCTCAGAGTGAGCTTACGGCTTGCTGTTTGTTTGGGAAGACTGTCACTGTGGACAATTCTTTGCTTAGACATGGCTGTACAGTTCTTCATTCTTATATTATTGCATCCACAGCAGCCTTAAATCTTTTTCTATGGTAGATAAAAGGGATTTCATAATTAAGTCTGAGTTGGTTATCTGCTTCACTGTATTACCTAAAACTTACAGCCTTAGTCTGCGTTCATTGTGTTTCATACTTTCATTCTAGGAAAAGTCCAATATACACCGTACCATCGCAACATTTTGAGCCACGCAGAGTAGCAGCGAAGGACCCACCATTATGGATTTGCATTTCTTCCCTGATGCTATTTTTTCATTAACCAAGACTCAGTTTGTTTGCAGTGCAAAGCAAACATTTGCACTGATGTAAATATATGGAAATGCAAATAAGCTTAGTTAAATCTGAAGCAAAAGTGAGTCATAATTTATTCTTTGTTTTATTTTGTTTAGAACTAAATGATGTGGTTCCCAGTCTCACCGTATATGAAAGGAAACAGAGGTAGGAGGGTTAATGTGATCCCCACCTTACATGAGGGTGAATTATGGTAGGTGGAGCAAATTTGGGGTGCAAATTTTGCACTGACAGTGAATGCAAATGTGACATAAAGTACAAATTTCGCATCAGGTAGAAGTGTGAATCATAGTTACCAACAAATAGATGCAAAATTTGTATCCAGTTTAGATTTACATTGAAAACAAACAAAACCCAATGAATAATCTCGTGTCTTTAATATGCAAAGTGCAAACCATAAACAAATAGGGTATGTTGTACTTACCTGTAGGGTTTTTACAACCTAGGGTGGAACGGTGGTAAATGAAATTTTAAGATATGCATCGTAAAAAAGCATTACCAGAAAGATGGTGTGGAATGATCTATACACACACGTTTACCAAAAAAAGAAGGATCTATACACACACATACCAAGACACAAAATCCATATACATCGATTATAAGGCTCAAATTACTATAAATAAGATATGCACATGCTATATAATTGAAATATGCATGTATACCATAGGAAACCAGAAAAAATATATTTAATAACAAGCCATTTGATGCATAATTTCCAGAGATTTTGAGCTTCTGTTGCGAATGAGTGCAATGGAAAAAAGGTTAAAATCATGTCTTCAAGGTGATTTTTCACCACTTAATCTCCTTGACAGGACCAATTCAAAATCTCTGGCAATGGATTGTCATGCTCCAAGGCCACGCAACAGTTATTGTGGCCCATATTTGACATGGCTCAAGTAACAAGGAAGAAATGGATGCATTAACTAGAAGATGGAGACATTGACTACATAGAGAAAAACAAAATTTAGGGACTTAACCAAGAGGAAGGAGATCCACATTCAAAAGTGTCATGGGTTTATATAGAGATTAAAAAAACCAGAGCTATTGGAGCATTTAAAGAAAAACTAACTGTCAGAAACCTGCCTACAAACCATTTATTAGAACTCCAATGACAAACTGTTAGAAGTTCATCAAAAACTAGCTGTTAGAATATGATTTTGGTACTTCATGGAACATGATCATAGGCTGCATCAAGATTGAGGAGATACTGTTGTAGTTTACATGTGCAGATGAAGTTGCATTTCCATCAGATTCAGGAATTCTGGCACCCATATAAGGGATCAATTTATCTATTACTTCTCTCATCAGCTACCATAGAAATTGAACATTGTTACAAAATTTGGAAAATAGAAGCACCTAGGTATTAAAGATTTGAAACGGGGTAACTTATCCTGAAGAAGTCAGAAATTTCTCTGCCATCAAATAAGTTAGATTCCCTATGTAAAAAGGTGTCATTCGTTTGTTGTCCAATTACTACTACAATACATGCTCTTTGGATTAGTTGCACACCAAGGTAGCCAAGAAGACCTTAATGATACACATTTCTGGAAGCAGATAACTACTTATCTGCACGTTTCCTTACTAAGTACTTGCTGAACATCCTGACTTTCATGTTTCAGCTAATCTTCTTTCTTTTAATGCATCCTCAGCTCTGACTTTCTCAGGCACAAAATCTAGTAAAAAACAGAAGGAACAACAAAGTATGAATTTTGGCAAGGATGATAGAGAAGAAAATCTAAATGTCATATCTAATGGTAGTAGCAAGACCATGTGTAAACATGTTGAGGCATACACGAGAGAAAGGTTAAGCCTTGGATCCCAATCCCATCCAGATATGTACAAGGAGGGATAATGCTAGGGTATTGATATGGTTTCCTAAGGGTTGAGAGGATCCAATGATCTGGATTTAAATATGCAAGGCATTACCACAGTCAATTTGAAAATGCCTTAATTTAAACATGTCCATTGTATCATTTGTCAGCAGAAACTAGAAAGGGAAAACAGAATTGTTGATAAGAAATTACCTGAAAGAAAGTCGTATCTTTTCCGTTTAGAGACAACAGAAGCTGAAAAAAAAACAGAATAAGTAATTTCAGTATTTGCTGAACTATATAGACAATTAGAAAATCATGTAGTTTGACTAAACCATTTCAAATGTGAAAAAGTAGTTTATAAACCAGGGAGTCAGCAATGAACTTTAAGGGGGAAAAGGATCATCAACTGATATATATATATTTTTTTATCAATAACACTTTCATTAAATCATCAGTAGAAAATTTACAGGAGGAAGACAAACACACTTATCTTCCAAGAGCCACAAAGAGCCTCATGAAAGGAAAAAAAGAAGAAAAAGAGAAAAGAAGACACTAAAGTTACAGCTTAGCCCAAAACAGTGAATCCCTTTCTGCCGATCTTTTAACTGATATAGTGCATTTCAGATATCAAACAACTTGATTGCTTGAGTGGAATCAGAATTCAGAATATAACTTGGGCATAATAAAAGCACAAAAAGGGAGTCAAGCAAAGGGAACGGATGAATCTATTAAAAAAATTCTTCAAAGTTGCGCATGAACTCAAAACAGCTCAAGAGCAATTGATGTTCATAGATTTATTAGATTTGCCAATACTACCTCTAAAAATATTGGATTGGCAGGGTTTACATTGTTCATGGGATAAAATATTAATCACAGGGAAGACTTACAATATTGTTAATAAGATTTTGATTGTTTGTTCAGAGCCTTTGGTTTTTCTCCTATTTTTCAAAGGCATACGAGTGCCAAAAGTTGCCAAATCATTGCCTAGAGAAGGTATTACACAGGCATCATATCTAAAGCACCACCTAGTACTCTTATTAAAATGAAAGAAAAATGAAATAGGCAGAGATACACAGCAAATTTTGAAAATTACAATTTTTAGATTTTAAAATTAGTGACAAAACAGCAAATAGACCGAAATGTAGCTGATATTTTGACTAAACTTAGGATGAACAATGTAAATGATAATAAGGGGTTGGGTAACTGACATTAGCCCAACAAGTAGGGGATATCTACTGATGTACATATCATTCTTTTCTCATGATCAATAAAATCTAACAGTTTTTTTTTTCTTTTTTGATCAACAACTCAAAGAACTTTATTAGAAAAAGAAAAAGAGAATACAGCAAGAACTTGAACATAAAAGAATTTTGTGGTTTCCTACTAGAATTCTTGGCAAATTTGCAAGAATTGCAGGAAAGATCAACAACTTCTCTTTTCCTTCTCTTTGCTGTTAAGACTTAAGAAACATTTATATCTTTGACTTTGTTTTTTGTGGGTTTTGTTGTGATGATAAAATTATGGATTTGGCATTTCTGTATAGTTATGAGCATGGAATCATGTTATGTAAATATTTTCCTTCTTGTTTTATAGATGGACTATCCCTATCTTATACATGTGGCTGACCCTATATAGTTGGGATAAGGCTTGGTTGATGATGATGATGATGATGATGAGATGGGCCATTCCTATCTTATACAGGATGACACTTTACCAGTATCTCAAAGTAATGCTAGAAACAATTTGAAGGTCTGTGCAACGGTACCATGTGTCTGGAGAAGACATTACAGAGTCCAGGGATGACACTATTAGAAAAATCATAGGATTCCTTGTTAAGAAAAAGGACAGAATCTAGTAAGTGCACGTGACTGGTATTTAATTTGCTACAAGCATTTCCCATGCATGCTCCCCTTTTATTTACATATATATTGCTTTGAGTGTTAGTAAATAATAATTAGAAGCATAATAATAGAAAACACTACAAAAGAGAAGTAAATAATTAGGAACTAATTAGGAGTATAAAGAGTATTTAGTAGCATGCACTTCACAGAACCTAAACTAGTCCATGCCTATTATGAATGTCAGTAGGTTGGGTTAAGTGGTAAACCTATACCAGTCCAACCCTATCGGGTTAGGGTAGGGTTGGCCTTAATGGGGTTTCAGGTCTGGTTTGAGTTGAGGTGAACCCATGCTAAACCTTCCCCATTGACATTACATCATTGAAATGCTTGAATATATAGGTTTAGTTGAGCATAGGTGTATCATATATGGGATGGATCAGGTCAGTTCAATATCTTCTCTTCATCTTGTCAGGTTGGGTGTGGGTTGCCACTGCGCTGGAAAGGTTTCAATATGAACCAAACTTGTACCGAACCCAACCTGTTGACATCCCTAATTCCTATTAATCTAAAGGAACCCAGTTTCATAGCCAATCTACCAACAGAAACCATTCCCTTGAATGTAGCTTACAAGTAAAAGTGCCATTTTTAAGGACTGTTTGAGCAAGTTGAGTATCATGCTGGATGCCATTGTTCACTCTATGTAGTTTCCAGTTCAATAACCATCTTTTATTCCTTCTTGTGTTCTAAGTTTCTATAGGTAAGAGTTTTGAAGAGTTCTAAGTTCCATATAGGAAAGTGTTCAAGCTTTAGACAAAGAGATTGACTGATCGAACCAAGTTCATTATGTTCTTGAAGCTCCTATACATTCCACATATCCAAGCAGTATGACAGTTTCGCACCATGCCTAATATAAAATTTTCTTAATCAAAGACCTTTTTTCTTGATTTTACATGAAACATGTTCGGGAGAAAAAAAAAAAAAAAACTTCTGGTAAAAAATATCTGAAGTTAGGTAAAACATGTAGGTTGATCAGCATCCACATAAGGATAATTTCAGCTTGATTGTACTGTCAAAAGACTCTAAGTTGAATCAAGGTAAGATTGTATACTGATCATAGTTTTCAAGGCACCAAGGTGAAGCTAGGCAATAGAGGAGTGCCTTGTCTCCTAGACACCTAGACGGGTGCTTAGGCATCACCTAGGCAATGAGTTTTTTTAAATAAAAAAAATATATATAAATCCTAGGGCAGATCCCTAGGTTTTATAGTAATAAGCAGTGATCTTTAACTAATAATCACCATAATTCTCTTGATAGAAAGTGGACATATTTATGAATAGAAAAATAAGAAAGGAAAGAAACATACAAAACATAAGGTTGAGCCCTTGTTTTGGTCCTAGGAAGAAGAAGAAGTCCTGTTGATTGTTGCTGTGTGTCAATTGGATAAAATCTTCAAGTTATTTTTTACTTATCAATTCAGGTTTTAAAGTCTTAAAGGGTTCAAGACTATGTAACTGACTTGTGTCTCGACTGAACCCAAACAAACAAGAAAATAACAAAAAGAAACTAGTATAAGAATAACAATATTAATACTATAACCCCGCAATATGAATAATTTAGTCTAATAGTATCTATTTTACTAATATTAATAACATAAAATAAAAATATAAAATATTGTGTGGTGTCTTACATATAAATATGTAGGCGCTTGGGCGAGGTGACCCTCCATGGACGCCTTATCGCCTAGGCGCCGCCTTGACAACTATGATACTCATATGTTCATGTTGCAGATGAGATGCTGTTCTGTTCTTTAGCACTTTCTGTTGTTTGTCCACAGCAGAAAGGAAGTTCAAATATGTATTCCATGTCACGCAGTATTGTCTGTGGCATGTTTTATCATCCATGCCTTATCCCAATTATATGAGGCCAGATACATGAATCCTGTTTCGCCAATCCATTCCATTTAAAACCATATCCACTATTAAATTATTAGTGCTTAAATCATTTCTTAATACTACCCATGTCCTTTTCTATCTACCCCGAGCTCTTCTAACCCCTTCAGGCTTCATGAATCCTGAATCCTGTTTCGCCAATCCATTCCATTTAAAACCATATCCACTATTAAATTATTAGTGCTTAAATCATTTCTTAATACTACCCATGTCCTTTTCTATCTACCCTGAGCTCTTCTAACCCCTTCAGGCTTCAATGTGTAACAAATCACTTCTTGTAACAGGCGCAGTTGGTGGTCTTCTATGCACATGCGGATTACACAAATTGAATTTTTTCATGTTCATGAACACACTTTTCTGTTTTACCTTTTCGAGGTTAAGTTTCACATTGACCGCTAAGAACACACGTTTATTTCCAAAGACCGTTCTTTCTAAAAGTGACCTTATGCTTTCTGAACCAATTGAGGTGTTAGAATCCATCTCTCTAGGATTTAGTGCATTAGAGAATGAGTTGGAAAGATTATTGAGCTCTCTATTATTATGAGTAGCAGTTAAATTTCATTAAATTACAAAGGTCATAGCATTGAGGTAATGAGTAAATAGACGATGGAGCAGTTGAAATGGCAATTTATAGTGCTCGAAGAACAGAAATAGAGGAGCACATGCCAATGAATGGTAGTTGTACAGTGTCAACCCTGAAAAAATGGAGATAGAGGACTTACAAAGGTGCTTGTAGCCAACAGATTTCTTACGATCCTGCACAGAACATGCATATGCATCTTCACAAAATAATTCAAGAAAAAGCTCCTGCAACCAGCAAAAAACGGTATTTTTTAAGTTTAGAAAACAATCAAAATTTAAAAAGAAATTAAAACGAATCGAATGCATTCCAGGTAAAGAGTAGCGTATAAAGATGCAAAACACAAAACGAAATAAACGTTTCGGAGTAAACTAACCAAAGCAGAAGGATTTTCATGTTAACATTGATGCACAACGATAATGTGACAAAAATATCATACAGCAGGAGTAAAAGCAGCAGCAGAAGGAGAAAAGAAGAACTTGTTAAGAGTGCTTATACGTGATTGGTGTCAAAACTCTAAATGAATGCAAATTATACGAGGTGTAAGCATAAATTATAGATGACAAAATGGATGAGAATGGAAAATTGATCAACCAATAGACTCGAAACAATTGATGGGAAACAAAATTGATTGTGTTTCTCCAAAAATCTCGACAGTATTTGAAGGTACAGACAGGGAAGGATAAAATGCCCTAAAAGGAAATGTGAAGCAAAGATTTTGCTTTTAACTTGAGAAACTGCTTTTATTTTAAGGAGAGAGAGAGAGAGGGAAGGGGTGAAAGAATCAAACCGTAGCTTTATTGAAGAGGAAAATGGACTCTTGGGTTGTCCGGAAGTCACCCTCGTTCCTTACGATCCGTTTGATCCGATTCATCGGGAAACGGCATGAACCCGCCTCACCGTTTGATCTATTTAGGTTCCCATTAATGTTGATGTCCTCCTCGTCGTCGTTACCATCATCTTCCTCTTTTGCCGCCTGGTTGCTGTTTCCGTTGGAGTCGTTGCTGCTCTTTGCTTCTTCGTCTTCTTCTTCTGGTTCTCGAGAAGAAGAGGAAGGAACTTCGACCACCTCAACCTCTGCCTCTTTTGACACCCTATTCCTCTTGTTCTTGGCCTTGGGCTCTCCCTTTGTGTCACGGGTTCCTGTTGATTTTCTGCTCTTCATCTCTTGTTTGTTTGATTCTCCAACAGCAACCCTCGGGCTCTCAGCTCCCGGGTTTAGCTTCAGCTGCTCTAGTTCAAAACGTGCTGAGCGGCACACTCGCACCGTCTCGTCCCTGAACGGAGTCCGGTTCTGCCGCACACTTCGCACCGTTCTTAAATGGAGCCCACCAAATCTCCAATCCCGCAATGCCTGATTCCGATTGCCTTCGTTCCGGTTCCAATCCAGGCCCAAATGACTAACCGGCACCGCCATCCGTCCGATTCGAAAAGTGGACCCAATTCATTTGAGTGATCATGTGATCAAGGTTCAACCGTCTGATCTACCTCAAAGCTTTTTTGTAAATTAGAAAGACCCCCGCTATTATGAGGTCAGTGATAAATATCCCTGTATTTTTATGTTTTCATTTGCGACGATAAAGACCACTCATGCTCAGTTTGGAAGGAGCATAAATATGTAGAGTGCAAAATTATATATTTTGTATTATTTTATATATATATTCCTTCCAAACTGAGCCTGAGCTTTTACATTGCAAATTTGCGACCCGTTAGTGTTATATCAGTTAATTTCGGAAAAGATTTTCATTTAATTGTTTAAAGTTTTTTAATCTTAAAATCGTCTTTTTATCATTTTTTTTTGGATGATTTTACCCTTTCATAACACAACAATTTCTAGAAATATTGGTTGTCAAGTCAAGTGGTTAAAAACTTGAAATACTTGGCCTGGCAAACATACATGTATATGGGTTCTTCTCTAATGATAATCATAAAAATAACTTCTTTCTCCTGATTTTTTTTGGTATCACCAGAAATTTTTCTATATCTGACGATGGTTTGTATCTCTTCAATAGTGAAAGAGTGGCAACAACTTCAAGTGAAAAGTGATGTAGGGTTCTTGTCAAAAGGTTCTTCGAAGATTGAAGCGGGAATTATTTTGCTCATTTTCATCATTTTGAAAATTTCATTTCACACTCCCTTGAATTATAATTGTAAAGAGGGCATTTGGTAATTTAGCACCTTCTATCGGTTGATAAGGCTCTTTTTTGGTGCATCTTTTTGTATGGGTTGTTGGTCTTTTAGAAGCCTGTTAGCTCACGTTTTGATCTTTTCCCGTTTGGTTGAGAAAAGATCTAGTTGCAGTCTCGAAAAGATACGAAAAATTCATTTTGGGCTATTTTCATAGAAGTTCATATCGTCTTTTGACTAGGGGTGGCAACGCTCTTCACGAGCCGACTCAAATATATAATTCTTAATTTTTTAAATATCAAATAAAAATATTTTTATGTATAATTTTTTATTTTTATAAAATATTTTTTTTTTCAAAATCGAGCTCAAGCCGAACCGAGCTTGAGCTTACGAGTTTTTGACTTGAGTCGAGCTCGAGCTCAAGGTTCTAGCTCGAACCAAGCTCGAGCCTTGTACTATTCGGCTTGGCTCAGCTCGAATCCACCCCTACTTTTGATTACCAAAGCTTCTAGATCTAATATTTTTCAAAAAAAGACTTGCCAAACAACCCCTTAACGATCAAGGGGGTCTTTGTCACTAACCCCATATGATAGGGGGGTCTTCTTAATTTATTATTTTTTCTTTTTCTTTTTCTTTTTTTTTTTGGTTCATGGGGCTACAAACTACCCCTTGGTAGGAATGGGATTTGATCTACCTCAAGTTGGACTTGTGTTAGATGAGCTCTAGTCTAGTCTCCATGGATGTGGATGTTATTAGAGATTACAAGGGTGTTCCACACCAACCACTGTAATGTGGATTGATCTACACCACACCACTATCTATTATTATTCTAAGATATGGACAAAATGTGTAAATTAAAATGATCGACATCTAAAGGAGCATTTTTGTAGGTGTGGTGTGGACTGGTATTGATTTCAAGCATATCAAATACAACATATGAGATGATCTACATAGTCCATCATGAAAAAAATTCTTATATTTTAAAGACAAAATAATCCAAAATCACAATTGATAAAATAAAACATCAAGATATATTTACTAATAAATATAAAAAATATATTTATCATATATGACAAATATTAGAGGATAAAATGCATCAAAATTGAATTTATCTAATAATAAAAATCATTTTTATTAACAAAATATGGTAATAAAAATAATGAAAATGATGCAAGTATTAGGGCTTACAATAGTAAGGGCTTGATGCAATGCATTGAATCACTCCAATCAGACAACTATGGATCATCCCCATCCACGAGCGAGATAAAAGGGGAGAGGAAAAACTGGATTGTGGATAGTCCTGGTCCACTAGATATTGTGGATCAGGACCGTCCATGGCTGACCAAATGGCACAATCACTCATGAATGGGACCGAAACAATCCCACGAGATGACCATGAAAATGAATACCACCAGCATTGTTGTGTTTGGTTTGAACTTTGAAGGAAAGAATAGGGAAAGAAAGGGAAAGATAGGAACAAACTTGTATAGGTTTTCTTACATTTTCTTTCCTTTCTCTATCTTTTCCTTCAAACCAAATATAATATAAGGGATTTGGGGGGAGTCTACTTAAGGATAAAGGCTATTTTGATTGCAGTCCAATTTGCTCACTAGTTTCACCGGACAGTAGTGGTTATTTAAGGCCATATCATCGAGACTTAAAAAAAAAAAAAAAGCAGAAATTCCTTCCTTCCCATGGACTTTGTTTGATAGCTCAGATGGCAAAATGTTTTACTAGAAAGGTGGTGTGGATTAATGGTTATCAGTAAGGTACTGGGCAAAAAACCAAATAAATTTATAATTGAGTTCCTTAATACATTTGTTTTTATATTTTTAATATTAATTTGTTTATAATTAGTTCAAGTGGAGCTGAGCTCAAGTAACTCTCAAGTATTGACTCAAGTTGGGTTCGAGTAGGAAATTTGAAATTCGATCAAATTCAAGTCTAATTTCAAGCTCTGAGTTTTTGAGTCAGGTTGAGCTTGATTTATTTAATAATTGACTAAACTTGGCCCAATTAAATCTCTAAAAGGCTTTTTTCTAGTTCCAAATTTTGTAGAGGAATTAGATAAAGTGATTTTATGTCCTAGTTAGACCTGTTCATGGGCCAGATTTGGATTAGGTTTTTGTCAAAATTCTAATGGGCCTGGCTCCAAGCCCAAATACAAGATAGTGTAAAATTGGGCCCAAAGCCCGGCCCATGAACAGGCCTCATTAACGAGTATATTGAGTTCAAGGGATGCCGTCCAAATTTTCTAGACAAGGTCCCTTATTGTTCCATATCTTCCTTGTTGATCTGCTTATTCTCTACAAGGCCTCCTTGGTGTAGACCAAACTGATTATAGACATGTTAGATACCTATTGTCATAGAACTGGTCAAATTTTGGAGGTCATTGTTTACTTCAGCTAATGTTCCTCCAATCCTCCTAGACTATCTAGCATGATTCATTGGTAGAAATTTCCGAGGGTCCAGCTTTAAGGAATTAAAAAGAAAAGAAAGAAACCTAAGAATTTCTTGCTTTTGCCTAATCTTTTAATGATATTTTAAAAAGATCAAAAAAAAAAAAAAACTACTTAGATGGAAATTCGTTGAAGTGGAGGCTCAGTTTGGAAAGAGTATAAATGCAAATTTGTAGAGTGCAAACCCTTGTATTTTGTATATATTTGCACAGTGCATATTTGTATTTATACTCCTACCAAATTGAGCCAAAAGGAGGGGTTGATGGAAAGAATAGCAAATGGCCGTGGTACAAATTCAAGTTTTAGAAATATTGCATACAGGGTTTTGCATTGAACATATTTATATTTGCACTCTTCTCAATTAGATTTCTCATTTATGCCAATGGACTCTTCTGTTAACAACTACTAATAAGTCAATTCAACTTTCTGAGTAGAAACAATCTGTATTCGGTTATATTGCACTCTGGACAATATGGAAATGAGAAATGAAATTTGTTTTTCAGAATAGGAGTTCAAATATTCGAGGAACAATAAAGGCGAATGTTTATGTAAATGATATTCAGGGGGATTGGTGTAAGACCTATCTACCCCCTGAAATAGGTCAGACCCCGAAATGGTTACTGCGAAAACATATCGGAGGGTCACTGATACCATATATATCGGCTAATACGTCTCAATATGCTATGGAATTTTAGTCCATGGCAGTAGCATATTTAAACACTTTTCAGTTTTTTCAACAATATGAAATATTTTATATAAATAAGAAGATTTTTTTTTTTTTTTTTTTGAGAAGAATAACCCGTAGGCAATTCATTCATTAATGTCAATAATTAAATCAGATACAAGAGCAGTATTTAAGAAGGGGGATCACATGAACAAGTAAAACAAGATGAAACATTCAATCCGTGATGGGTAGCAATTAGATAATGAATAGAACATCAAATTCCATCGACATTCGACAGTAAGGCTGTGTTTGGTTGTAATGTAAATAAATTTGTACTGATGTAAAATCATGACAGTGCAAATGATTTGAGTGTAAATTTATGGCAGTACAAATGAAGTATTAAGACAAGAAGCAGAATAAAGTAAATTTCAAAACAATAATTTGCATTTTTTTTTTTATATTTGCATTCTCATACATTTGTACTAGTGCAAATAAATTTTCATTGCAACTAAACACATCCTAAGAAAAAAATAGACGGCCTGATATACTAGAACAACACGGCACCCTGATCCAATTTTTTCTCTTTTTTTTTTTGGACTTTTCCTCAAATAATATTTTGTTTAAAAAAGCAATGAATATCCTATTGATTTATTTAATATATTGTTATTTATAATGGATTGGGATTCAACTCCCCCGGGCTTCACCATTATTTTAACTTAATAATATGTTTAAATGTGCCTATTATTTAGATTGATGAATTTTTAATCTTATGGTGATGTATTTCTTATCTAATATTGACCCACAACCACAGACCAGACCTCAGAGGATTAAAGTCAATAAATTAAAGTAGTTTTATTTGTTTTCCGTCAGCAAAAATAAATAAATAAAAGGGAATGAAGAAACAAGGAGTTTTCTTTTGAATGGTAGTGCCGTAATTAATTTAGACTTTTACAATGACGACGACTTTGTTCCCTTGTCATATACGTTGAAGTAATGGAATGATTCTTTCTTATCTTTGAAGTTGTAGGCATGTAGCTTCGAGATCGGATTTGCTATTCACAGAATGTCACAGTGCATCGCAGTCCTGTATTGAAGATATCTTTCATACTTGATGTCATCATTCATGGGAAAATGTTTTCAAGGCACGGCTGCACTGTGAGATTGATGTGAGGCGAGAGAATACCAGAGTGAAACAAAAAATAAGCTTTAGGATTTCAAGATGAAAAAGAATTGAAAGGACAGCTAGTATCATGGTGGAAGTGGAACATTAAAGTACTTTAGAGTTCCTTCGGCTGCGTTTGGAAACGGTGCAAATAGAGTGTAAATCTTCATTTAGGGGATGTTTGGTTCCGTTTATGTTTATCAGATAAACGTTGTCACCTCAGCGCCAGTTCAGCTTTTGGCGCAATAAACGTTTATTGGCGCCGAAACCACTGTTTGGTGGCAGTGTTTAATCAAAAAACGGTAATAAATGTTTTTCCCATTTTTTCCATCGGCTTTCGTGAAAATAACCGTATTCTCGCTTCCCCCAACGGTTATGCGTTTCATGAAACGCATAGCTGACATGGAGCTTATGTGTCGTATGATGTGGCAACTGCAAGTTTTGATCCGGTGCAACCTAATATATCGTTTTCTATTCTTTCGATTTTTCCCTCTGTTTTTTCCTAAGTTCTCTGTCTATTGTTTTCATCTTTGAGCCTGTGTTCTTCTTTTAGCCCGCAGACATATCTATCCTTTTCTATCGTTTTTACCCTTTACTCTTCACCATATATTTCTTCTTTGATTTTGAGCTTGAAAAGATACTCATTGATTGCAGATAGATTCCCAAAAGAAAACAAGTAGAAGCAAGGTTGCCTCTGTCAAACCAGTCTCTTGGACAATAGGACATCCTGCCTCTGTCTCTGTCATCTCAGAGAACAATCTATTGATGAAACAGCCTGTCCATGAACTGCAAACCTCACATCACTGCAGTATAACAAAATGCATTCCAGTTAATGTGGCTTCATCTATTTCTGCACCTACATCCTGCATTTCTTTGAAAAATCTTAGTGCTTCCTTCTGGCCTTCAATTTTGGGCATAACCTGTGGCAGTTGTCGCCCATGCCACCATGTCTTTCTCAGGCAAATCATTAAACAACTCGGCAACTTGTAAATATATACATTTTTTTGCATCAAATATTCAACAGCCACATTCTAGATATATACATTTTGTTGCATCAATAAAGATCTGACTCAAACCTACTAATGCAACCGTTTCTAGTTATGTACCAATTTTTTTCGTGATATATCAATTTTTGGCTAAGTATTTCGTCATTTGACCTGCTCCCAGGTGGCCTGTGACTCAGAGGATGATGGAGCTCCCTGGTGGTGAGTTACTTGGTAGCGATCTCCCTGGTGGTGAGCTACCTGGTGGTGAGCTACTTGGTGACGAGCTCCCTGGTGGTGAGCTACTTGGTGATGAGCTCCCTGGTGGTGAGATACTTGGATGAGCTGCTAAGTGCGCTACCTTGTTGGCGAGCCTCCTAGTGTAGTGCAACCCGACTGCCCTCTGCATGAGATGATCTGCTCCTCCATTTTTCATCCCCCTCTCCCCTCTGGGGGTCGGGGCTCTTATATAGCGGTGTCCTAACAGATCTGGCGTAACCACCTCTGACTCTCTGTCGCAACCGTTACTTGCCAGGGCTGAGCTAGTGGGCGCAGGTAACCGTTGCAGGGTACGACCCTATTAGACATGAGGCGTTGTCAGAGTTGGCAGGCACGACGCCGCCTGGCCAGAGATGTGGGTGCAGTCTCCAGATCTGGCAGGTACGGCTGTCAGGTAGGAAATCTTCTTGCGATTCGTCGAGCTGCCCCTAAGTGGCGAGCTCTTCGTAAGACGCCAGGCTGCCTGTAAGTGCCGAGCTGCCCCTAAGTGGCGAGCTCTTCGTAAGACGCCAAGCTGCCTGTAAGTGCCAAGCTGCCCCTAAGTGGCGAGCTCTTCGTAAGACGCCAGGCTGCCTGTAAGTGCCAAGCTGCCCCTAAGTGGCGATCTACCTATGCCGAACTGCTTGTAAGTGCCGAGCTGCCCCTAAGTGGCGAGATACCTAGTTGTCAAGAGGCTGCACTTAGTTGGCATGAGGTGTCAGATGTCATAATTTCACTAGAGGGCCAAATCCGCCCTCATCATTTGCCCCCCACTCCCGAGCTTAGAGTAACTTGGCGAAGGGAGTAGATTTCTCCTTTTGGCCCGTAAGTTGACGAGCTAGTAAGCGTTAATCCAATTTCCTAGGCTCTAGGAGCTGCCTGTAAGTGGCGAGCTGCTTATAAGGTGAGGAGGTCTTCGCCAGTTCAGTACTGTAGCCCTTAGGCTCTAGGGGCAACTTATAATCCACTTTTGCTGATTTTGCCCATGCTGAAGAAGCAACTAGGTCTTAAGCAGTAATGTGGCCCGTAGGTTTTGGGAGCGACTCGTAGTCCACTCTTCTTGATTTTGCCCATGCCAAAGAGGCGATTGGGTCTTAAGCAGTTGTGTTGCCCATGTCGTAAAGGCGACTGGGTTTTTCAGCAGTAATGTGGCCCGTAGGCTTTGGGAGCGACTCGTAGTCCACTCTTCTTAACTTTGCCCATGCCAAAGAGGCGACTGGGACTTATGTGGTGTCGGGCTGACCAGGTGCCGACCTGCCTGTGGGGTGCCGAGCTGACCAGGTGCCGAGCTACCTGTGAGGTGTCGGGCTGACCAAGTGTCGAGCTGCTTGTGAGGTGCCGAGCTGACCAGGTGCCAAGCTGCCTGTAAGGCGCCGAGCTGACTAGGTGCCGAGCTACTTGTGAGGTGCCGAGCTGCCTATGAGGTGTCGAGCTGCCTGTAAGGAACCGAGCTGCCTGTAAGGCACCGAGCTGACTAGGTGCCGAGCTACCTGTGAGGTGTCGGGCTAACCGGGTGCCGAGCTACTTGTGAGGTGCCTTAGAGCTATGATTGCACTGTGTCAGCCTCGTAATGTCGGTCACCTACTCCTACATGAAGCTACTAGGAGCTCGATCTTCAGGGGCAACACTACTAACTTTAGGTCGCCAGCTCACATGAGAGCCTTGGAAGGCTCGACCAACAAGGGCGCCCGTGCAGTCTGTTGGCCGCCAACTCCTGCGGAAGCCACGAAGAGCTCATCTTTGTAGGGGGGACCTCACGAAGAGGACTGACAAGGTTTTATCTGAATTTAAAGTAAAGTTGGTAGATCTACTTAGCCTGTTATCTCCCTGCATAGTCTTTGAGTTCATACAAAATGGAAATTATAAAGCGAGAGCTTCAGTTTCTAAAAAGTGAGGACTTAGCTTTTTATAGGATGAGAACTTAGCCTTTGTAGGATGAGAACTTAGCTTTTGTAGGATGAAAACTTAGCTTTTTGTCGCGTGTTCCCACAGACGGTGCCAATTGATGCAACCGTTTCTGGTCACGTACTATTTTTTTTTCGTGATGTATCAATTTTTGGCTAAGTACTTCGTCATTTGACCTGCTCCCAGGTGGCCTGTGACTCAGAGGATGATGGAGCTCCCTGGTGGCGAACTACTTGGTGGTGAGCTACTTGGTGGCGAACTCCCTGGTGGTGAGCTACATGGTGACGAACTCCCTGGTGGTGAGCTACCTGGTGACGAGCTCCCTGGTGGTGAGCTACTTGGTGACGAGCTCCCTGGTGGTGAGCTACTTGGTGACAAGCTCCCTGGTGACCAGCTCCCTGGTGGTGAGATACTTGGTGACGAGCTCCCTGGTGGTGAGCTACTTGGTGACGAGCTCCCTGGCGGTGAGCTACCTGGTGACGAGCTCCCTGGTGGTGAGCTACTTGGTGACGAGTTCTCTGGTGGTAAGCTACTTGGATAAGCTGCTAGGTGCGCTGCCTTGTTGGTGGGCCTCCTAGTGTAGTGCAACCCGACTGCCCTCTGCATGAGATGATCTGCTCCTCCTTGTAGTTGACAGGAGCCGATGAACCTGCGAAAATTGAATCAGAGGACCCGGGGTTGTTTACCCGGCGGGGCCACTCCGATGGCTAAGTTAGCACTCTGATAGTAGAGAGCTTGGAGATAATATTAGAGAAATGAGAGAGCTAGAGAGCAGGGGTTACCTCCATTTTTCATCCCTCTCTCCCCTCTGGGGGTAGGGGCTCTTATATAGCGGTGTCCTAACAGATCTGGTGTAACCACCTCTGACTCTCTACCACAGTCGTTACTTGCCAGGGCTGAGCTGGTGGGTGCAGGTAACCGTTGCAGGGTACGGCCCTGTCAGACATGAGGCATTGTCAGAGTTGGCAGGCACGACGCTGCCTGGCTAGAGACATGGGTGCAGTTTCCAGATCTGGCAGGTACGATTGTCAGGTAGGAAATCTTCTTGCGATATGCCGAGCTGCCCCTAAGTGGTGAGCTACCTATGCCGAGCTGCCTGTAAGTGCTGAGCTGCCCCTAAGTGGCGAGCTACCTATGCCGAGCTGCCCCTAAGTGAAGAGCTTCCTAGTTGTCAAGAGGCTGCACTTAGTTTGCATGAGGTGCCAAGTGTCATAATTTCACTGGAGGGCCAAATCCGCCCTCATCACCTACCAACCAAAATAGTTTGGTAATGTATTTGCCACTCAGGATTGACATCGAGGGCTGCAACACAAGCCTTAAAGAGAGTTGAGAAAGTGAAAAATACAGGGCCTGTACCTCCCCTTCTCATGCACTTGTAGAGCAAATATTGACTCAATGAAGGGACTGTAGAGAAAAAAGGATATGGGGGATAAGGGTCCATGGATAAATAAAATTTAGTAAAGCATCCAGATGAGCTTGGCCAAGTGAGAATTGAGAATTCATATGGAATAGTTTTTTATAAAACTTTGTTAATTTATAATACATTTCCTTATTTTTCTTTAGCAATATAAAGGAATGCCTCCTAACCCAATTAACAAAATATTAATGAAATAACAAAATAGAAAAGAGAGAGAGAGAGGGGTGGATAGAGAGAGAGAGTCATATATCCACCGTTGAATGTGGATTATATCATATTTTCACCGTTGGACCTAAAAATCAGTCTTTAAATACAAGCACATGTAATTTGGACCGTTGGATTGACTAATGGATTCTATACACCAAAGTGAAAGTCTCACACTGAAACATCCATATGGTTGTTTCTTGAAACGCCCCTCCAAACACCATGAAATGAAAAAACGTTTATTGTGCTGGGTTGTAAAGGGGCGTTTCTTGAAACCCTTAACCAAACAACAAAATAAAAAATGTTTAATGTGAGTGTTTATTAGATAAACGTTTTTCCAATAAACACCCACCCAATAAACATAAACGGAACCAAACACATACTTAGTTTTGATATTGTTTGGCAAGAATGCATTTATGCATTGACAATGATAGAGCACAATTTTCAAGGTATGTTTACATCGAAAATGAGATGTTATTTTACATCGATAAAAAAATAAGTTTGTATTCAAAATGGGCTTTCGTTAAAAAAGGCATATTACTTTATTGGATTCATTTGCATCCATTACAACTAAAAGTTGTTTGGTAAGAAGATAAATTTGTAAATGCAAAACTAACCCTCCAGCTTTGTATTTGTATGAACCAAAATGTATTATGTATATTTGCATTTACACTCTATTTGCATTCTGCATTGTTTCCAAAGACAGCCTTATAGATCCTTAGGATATATTTGTTTGAAAGTAAAAAAGTAAAGGGAAAATTTTTCTATTATTCTTCTTCGATTCTTTTTTTTTTCAGGTTCGACTATGATATGGAAAAGATATGATATCCAAAAAATGTTTGACCAATCAACTTGTATCATAAATGTAGAAGCCAATTAGGAAATATTTACCAAAATTCATGGGTGAATTTTGATTGGTTAAAACTCTTCCATACCATGTCTTTCCCGCATCATAGATTTTCCCTTTCTTTTCTCTTCTCATCTTTTCTTTCAAACCAAAAGTAGCCTTGGAAAACTAAATTTAGAAATATGTCAGAGAGCCACTCCTTTGCCTTACCCGGCCCACTCCAACCATTATCTCTATGTGTAACAATGTTGAACATATGGGGTGTATCACAGATTATCATATTTCTAGAGTTTTAGTGGATGACAAAAGAGTAGTAGATATATTTAACCATTATGTAATTCTTTTAAAATTCAATTGTTCCTGTTATTTTCATGAATTATTAAACATCCTTCATCTCCTTCGCCATATATCTATATGATTTCCATGTGGCCGAGTAAGAAAAGTTTCCTCATAGAAACAAGTGGAATAGGCACATATAATATTGCATATAATTTTAATAAATTAATTATATAATTAATTGTTACAATACTTGGGCAAATAATAACTGCTTCTAAAAATTAATTTTCCATGCATGGTTTGGATTGATATGATCTCATTTTCCAAGCTAATTCGAAAACTTAATTAAACAATGGAGGCTACACGACATAGAACACAACTGGTGGTACATTTTACTTTTGGAAAAAGAAATTCTTTAGCCTTAATAGAGCCTTCTCAAATATTATTAATAGAAGACTTTTATCAAGCATCTAGAGGGCCATGGCGACTGCGAATCCAATCCAAGTCTTTTTACCAAAATGTCTAAAAATGCGAACTAGAGAGGACTAAGATAGCTAGGGTGAAAGGTACATGGATGACCATGTGTACCCGTTTGGTCTCGTAACCTCCTCAAGAGTCGATTAAGATTCAAAATGCTGCCGCATGCAAGACTTTATCAAAGGAATATTACCAGGATATTGTTGTTTAAAGATTTTCCAAACATATTGAAAACAACTAGGTAAAAGTGTTAGGGCTTGACCGTTATTCATTGTTAAAATTAAAATATGTTACATTAATATTAATTATTATATATAACTATACATTATATGGGTAGGTGGATAAGGCTCCAATTTGACTAATATCATTCTCCATTTTTGACTCTAGACGCTTCGTTTTGTTATTATATATGGAAAACGCTGTATGATAGACAGATCGACTAGATTGTACATTCAAAAGGTCTATACAATTAATTTACTCTTGGTTTTGCTGGGCAAATGACCTAAAACTCTATAAATTAATTAAATATATTATATATATATTATTTATATTTAATAACACTGCATGATGCAATGGAACACTTGTTTTCATTACAGAATTCTACAAATTAAGTAAACTACTTTGACATCATTAACGTTTACCCATCAAGTATTACAGATAAGTTTTGAAAACGGAGGGAATCTTTTGACAAATTAATTTCTAGTCATATATAGCTTCATCTCTTCGTTTCTTCTAGGGACCAAAATACCTACTACTGGGTCTTTATTCTTTTGTTTTTCTAATTATCAATGAAACTAGACAGTCAATCAACACAACATTGTGAATTCTAAGGCCCCGTTTGGTTTGCCATATTCCCATTCCAATGTTTGGTTGGGTGCAACCGGAATTTTCATTCCTATTTCTGCTGGAATAGCATTTCCTCATTTGTAGAATTGGCATGAGAGTAGGCTATTCCAAAGGATTCTGATCCGGAGTACTGCAATCCAAACAGACCCTAAGTTTATTTGACAATTGCGTGAAACTGCTTATAAATAGATTTATGTGTTTGCCCACTCGAGCATCAATATCAATGATCAAACCTAGCTATTTCTTTATGAAACATACATATGGATTCTCTTCTGCAATCCCCAACAAATATTGGTGCCCTCCTTGCTGTACTAGTGTTTATCTACTACCTGTCATCATTAATTTCTAAGAATATTGAAGTTAAAAAGAGAAAGATGGCACCGGAAGCGGCTGGTGCATGGCCTGTTATTGGGCACCTGCCGCTGTTAGGAGGGCCTGAGCTGCCGCACATAACGTTGGGCGCCATGGCCGACAAGTATGGACCGGCCTTCACCATTCGGTTGGGAGTGCGTCGTGCCTTGGTGGTGAGTGATTGGGAAGTAGCAAAGGAGTGCTTCACCATCAACGACAGGGCTTTGGCCACTCGTCCCAGTGGAGTGGCCATGAAGCACATGGGTTACAACTATGCCATGTTTGCCTTTGCCCCTTACGGCCCTTACTGGCGCGAGGTGCGCAAGATTGCTACGCTTGAGCTTCTTTCAAACCGCCGCCTCGAGATGCTCAAGCACGTCCGAGTCTCAGAGGTAAACATGTCTGTAAGAGAGTTATACGGGTTGTGGTTGAAGAATAAGAATGCTACAGGCGCAGACTCGGTGAAGGTGGAGATGAAGCGTTGGTTTGGAGACTTGACACTCAATAATGTGCTTAGGATGGTCGCCGGAAAGCGGTACTTTGGTGCTACCGCTGCTTGTGGCAGTGCAGAGGCAGTGCGATGCCAAACCGTTATGAGGAGTTTCTTTCGCTTGGTGGGGCAATTTGTGATTGCGGATGCAATCCCCTTTCTGGGGTGGTTGGACATGCAGGGCCATGAGAAGGCAATGAAGAGGACTGCCAAAGAGCTGGACTCTATCCTAGAGGGATGGATGGAGGAGCACAGAAAGATGAGACTCTCTAACGATGAGGCGAATGGCGAGCAAGATTTCATGGACGTGATGCTGTCCATCCTCAAGGATTCGAAGCTCTCTGGTTACGATGCCGATACCATCAATAAGGCTACTTGCATGGTACGTACGTATTAGTAATTTAGTATTACTCAATAATTAAGCACGCTAGCTGGTACTAATTAATTAATATTACTACTGGAAAGGGGAAAGTAGGAAACCCATAATATTAATACCAGACTTACCAGCAGTTGATGGGTTTTTGCAGAATCTTATTTTGGGTGGCAACGACACCATAAAAGTTTGTCTAACATGGGCTCTCTCGTTACTAGTCAACAATCAAGAGGTGTTGAAAAGGGTCCAAGATGAATTGGACAGACACGTTGGCAAGGACAGAAACGTGGAAGAATCCGATATGAAGAAGCTGGAATACTTGCAAGCCGTGGTGAAGGAAGCACTGCGGCTATACCCACCGGCTCCGCTATCTGGGCCACATGAAGCCATGGAAGAGTGCACTGTAGCTGGGTACCATGTGCCAGTAGGGACGCGTATACTGGTGAACCTTTCTAAGATTCAGAGAGACCCACGAGTGTGGTCAGACCCTCTTGAGTTTCGGCCAGAAAGGTTTCTTACAAGCCATGTGGGCGTGGATGTTTTGGGTCAGCATTTTGAGCTCATCCCTTTTGGTTCAGGTAGGCGAGCGTGCCCAGGGACCTCCTTGGGCCTCAAAGTTGTTCACCTGGCTCTGGCTCGTTTGCTTCATGCGTTTCATCTTCACACCCCATCCGGCGCCCCTGTGGATATGACTGAGAGCTTTGGCCTTACCAATCTCAAAGCAACCCCACTTGAAGTTCTTCTCCTCCCTCGCCTACCTTCTCATCTTTACCAATACTAGAATTAGTCAATTAGAGAGTTCGTTATATGTATGTTTCAATTTTTGCTATCTAATCTAGTTACTATATTCTTCTGTTGCTAATTAATATAATATAATTCTCTCTAGTCCTTGCATGACCATCGATCGAGAATGAACACACCCACCCAGACTACACCGTTTATACCGCCTTTGCTGAAACTTGCCCCCAAGTACAATAGAACTCGCATCTTCTGCTCCAGGGGTCCAGAAAACTTTCTGAACCCACCAATATTAGATTAATGGTTCCACGTACGTCTCATTTTCGTTACTTTTGAACTCAATTTCAAAACAAAGTAATTAAGTTTTGAATCATTTACTAAAACATAACCAATTTACTTAATCCACCTTACTCTAAAAGTGATAGCTTGATTGCTGATATGGAGTGAAAAATGGTTAAGAGCATGGACCTATATGGCATTTTATTTCAAAAATCCCCCTAGCACTTTATAGCCAACTTTTAAAATGAATCATCAATGTTTGGCCTTTACATCATATCACACAATGCTTGGTGTCAATAGAATTAAGAAGAGAGAACAGTGCATTTCAAGCTATTAGTTTGCAGTGACATGTCTTCTAGAGAATAAAATTGATTAAAAAGAATTATTACCCATATTTTATTTTACTAGCCACAGCTAGGGGCAAGAATGGTATTTTTTATGCATATTTATCTGTGGATTAAATTGGTCCCAACAGATGCTAAGGTCAAAACTGTTATTTTCCACTTCAATTTAGCGGATGATCGATTAAGTAATTAAATAGGCTGCAAACTATAGGGTGTTTTAATAAATAAAACACAAACTACATGGTAGGTTTTAATAAATCCATTGAACTATAGATGATGGCTATCTCCTAGTACGTGCTACGCGCTTAACTGATGCCTTGTACTAAATCAACGAAAATTCAACTTGACCAGTGTCCACCTCCCATCCCAACCAGATCATCTCTTCAATCCACTTTGGAACTTTCGAGAAGCTTGGATTGGACGAAGATAAGGATCGTGAGAGTCCTAGGAGATCCCGGATCTATATTCTGTATATTTCTTGTATAGTTAGGATTTAAAAGTTTTGTTTTTCTTTTTGAATTAGGAAGTCTTTTGGATTTTAGAAAGTTTTGGGGAGCAAGAACTCCATCATATATATCATAAGATAACAATGAAAAGTCAGGACCTTTGGCTTCCGAAATTTTTCATGGTATTAGAGCCACCTTCTGGCAGCCATTATAAGGTGGTAAAAGCTTATCGACACCGACATTGATGTATTCTGAGTCCCAGTTCCTGATTTCTTCGTTGTAGCAGTGGCAGGTCTGGACTCTTCTTCCTCCTCTGGACTGAAACAGAGCAGCGGCCGATCGGCGAGGCGGCAGTTACTTCACACCCCACTCTTCTTCTCGTAATCCCACGAGGGAAAAGTCTTCTAGGACTGTAGCTCATCCCCTTCCTTCGAACCCAACCCAGAAGACTGGCGGTGAATATTGTTCCTCTTCCTGTTCGAACGGAACAAGAGGTGGTATTGTTCATCTTCTCTGACCTCGCGACACCAGAACAACGGCAAAATCTGGCTCATTTGTCATTAGATCTTCAGCGATTCCTCACCGTCTTCTGCAGACCAGTGCTTATTCCCTATCATCCACATTTCCTTCTTAGCGGGAAAAACACGAATCCTTCGAAATCCGCTTTCATCATCTCTTTCCTGCGAACTGAACAGGAGCGGTGGCTGCCTCCTATCTCTATCTCTTTATTGCGTTCGTTGGACGAACAGATACAACCGTAGCAGACGTCATTAGAAGTCTTGCTCAACCGAGGAATCTCTGTAGCACCTCCCAGTCTAACAGATTTGATGCGCAGACATAGCAGCAACACCAGCACCTTTATCACAATCTCTTGAGTCACAACGGGTATTGTTGATCAGTCACCATGGCTGCCAACAACGACAGGGAATGGTGAGAGCTCGAGTAAGTCTGTTGGACCGTCTTCTCCTTTCTATTTGCATCCATCAGATAATCCTGGAATTATTATCAAGGGTGGACCCTCTGGCGGACATGGCCGAGGTACAGCAAAAGCTCATGCTGCTCAGTCATCAGCGGGGCATGAGGTGGCTGCTGACGGAGACAGGACCGGACCGAACGGGCTTAATGACGAGCAATGACAAACTCTTGTAAGCATGCTTAATGCTTACAAAACCAGGACTAATGAAAAACTCTCTAGTAAGAATTACTCCACTGAATGGATTGTTGACTCTGGGGCGTCACATCACACGACAGGGAATTAAATGTGCTCGTCGACACGTATGATGTTGCACCTTGTCCTGTTAGGTTACCCAATGATGCACACACTGAGGCCGTGAAAGAAGGCACTATTGAACTTGGAAATAGTTTTAAATTGCTGCACGTATTATATGTCCCAAAACTCAATTGTAATTTATTGTTAGTAGGTCGATTACTTCGTGACACAGATTATATTGTGATGTTTACTAATAAGTTGTGTGTAATACAGGACCGCATCTCGAGGACTCTAATTGGTGCGGGTGAACAGCTTGATGGGGTCTATGTCTTCAAGGGTGTGACGCCAGTTCATGCTTACAAGACAAATGGAATTGGGTCATGCGATTTGTAGCATCAGAAATTGGGACACCCTTCTTATCAAACAGTTAGCTTACTTCTTAATMTCAGTAATAGTAAGAACAAAACCTGTGATGTTTGTTTGAAGGCAAAGCAAACTAGAGATGTTTTTATTCAAAGCAGCACTAAAGTGACTGATTGTTTTGCATTAATTCATTGTGACTTATGGGGTGCTTATAGAGTACCTGCATCTTGTGGTGATGTATATTTTTTGACAATTGTTAATGATTATTCTCGAGCGGTTTGGATTTATTTACTGGCTGAAAAAAGTGAAGTTGGTCGAACACTCAAAAATTTATGTGCCATGATTGAACGGCAATTTAATAAGAAGGTTAAAATGGTGAGAAGTGATAATGGAACATATTTTACACCCTTGAAATCATATTTTCATGAGCAAGGAATTTTATTTCAAACTTCCTGTGTTGGAACACCCCAACAAAATGGTTGTGTGGAGAGAAAGCATCGTCATATTTTGAATGTGGCCAGAGCGCTCAGGTTTCAAGCACATCTTTCGATCAATTTCTGGGGTGAGTGTGTTTTGACCGCAGGGTACTTAATTAACCAATCAATTTCTGGGGTGAGATGCTATTTGGACAAAGTCCTTCTTATAAACATCTTAGAGTTTTCGGTTGCTTGTGTTTTTCGCATACTCGGGACCGTGACAAATTTTCCGCTAGGAGTAGGAAATGTGTCTTTATTGGATACCCTTTTGGGAAAAAGGGGTGGAAATTATACGACATTGAGTCTGGTGACTACTTCGTCTCATGAGACGTGGTGTTTAGTGAGACCGAATTTCCCTTTGCTACTCCGGAACATCAACCCTCAATAACCAGTCCTCCCGTAGCCAAAGAAAATGTTGGGTTGCCTTGGGCCACTCCTCCTGACATGGTATCTGAGTCACCTCATATAGAAGTCAGGGGGAGCGACACGATCGATGAAAAAGGACATCAGAACACAGGTAATGATGAGGAGGCAGGTCCTCTTGATGAGACAATGAGCCATATAGATTGCAGAAATAATGAAACTCCAGCTGCTCCTCAGCCCACCACGGAGTTATTAGGCTGCGGACATCAAGAAAAGCGGCCCCCCAACTATTTACAAGACTTTGTCACACACTCTCCTCGTTGTTTATACCCATCCGTTGTTTCTCCTGCATCATCTCAGTCCTCAGGTACTCCTTATCCCATAACTCATTATGTGACGTATGATAATTTTTCTATAAAACACAGACATTTCTTGGAAATTGTTACTGCAGGCCGAGAACCTACTCGTTTCTCTGAGGCAATGACTGATGCTCGATGGCGCGATGCTATACGCCAAGAGATACAAGCTTTGGAAGACAATGAGACATGGACCTTGGAAGACCTCCCACCTGAAAAAAAGGCAATCGGGTGTAAATGGGTCTACAAAATCAAGTACAACTCGGATGGATCCATTGAAAGATTTAATCCTGGGCAACACTTAAGTTGAAGGTCTTGTTTACAACGAGACCTTTGCCCCTATGGCTAAAATGGTCACAGTTCGAACCTTCTTAGTAGTTCTTGTGGCCCAACATTGGGAATTGCATCAGATGGATGTCCACAATGCTTTTCTGCACGGTGATCTCCATGAGGAAGTCTATATGAAACCTCCTCCAGGTTTTTTGGCCTCCGGGACTGGAAAGGTATGCAAACTCCGAAAATCTTTGTATGGTCTGCGGCAAGCCCCCCAGAACTGATTCTCTAAGTTAGGTGCTTCATTGAAAACTTTTGGGTTTGAACAGTCCTATTTCGATTATTCCTTATTTACATATCGCAAGAATGGGCTTGTCTTACACGTCCTGGTTTATGTTGATGACTTAATCGTTGGTGGGAATAACCCAGAGTTCATACACGAATTTAAACAGTATATGAACCGGTGTTTTCACATGAAGGACTTGGGTGTTCTTAAATATTTTTTGGGCATCGAAGTGACTCGCGGATCATCGGGGATATTTCTTTGCTAAAGAAAATATGCACTTGATATTATTACAGAAACTGGCTTATTGGGGTCCAAACCTGCTCAATTTCCTATTACTCAGAATCATAAACTTGCCCTTGCTGACGGAGCACTCCTGGATGACCCTGAACGATATCGACGTCTTGTGGACCATTTGATTTATTTAACCACTACACAGCCGGAGCTCAGTTATTGCATCCATGTCTTGGCTCAATTTATGCAGTGTCATCGTGTTGATCATTGGGATGCGGCATTACGTGTGGTTCGTTATCTGAAGGGACGTCCTGATCAAGGAATATTTTTGCACTCTGATAGTGATCTGCAATTGTATGCCTATTGTGATTCCGATTGGGTGAGTTGTCCTCTAACTCGTCGCTCTCTTACTGGGTACTTTGTCATGTTAGGACATTCCCCCATCTCCTGGAAGACTAAGAAATAACATACTGTCTCCCGGTCCTCTGTCGAGGCTGAATACCGGTCAATGGCTACTGCCAGTTGTGAGTTGAAGTGGCTGAAAGGTCTGTTGTCGTCTTTGGGTATATCTCATCCTCAACCTATACGCTTGTTTTGTGACAATCAAGCTGCTCTGCACATTGTTGCGAACCCTGTCTTCTATGAGCAAACCAAACATATTGAAGTTGATTGTCATTTCATTCGCAATGAGCTCCAAGATGACACCATTGTGCCTTCCTATGTGCGTACCGATGAACAAGTTGCCAACATTTTCACAAAGGCTCTCGAACAAAAATAGTTTGATTTTTTCCTTCCAAGCTGGGCATTCGCAATCCTCATGCACCACCTTGAAGGGGAGTGTTGGACGAAGACAAGAGTCGCGAGAATCCTAAGAGATCCCGAATCTGTATTCTGTATATTTCCTGTACAGTTAGGATTTAGAAGTTTTGTTTTTCTTTTTGGATTAGGAAGTCTTTTGGATTTTAGAAAGTTTTGGGAGCAAGAACTCCATCGAATTTGTATATATATATATATAGTAAGATAACAATGGAAAGTCAGGACCTTTGGGTTCCGAAATTTTTCAGGGGAATTTGATGCATGGGCAGCAGCTAGTGCACCAGCACTACTATTGTTGGCACTATGCTGCAGTAAGTACGTACGATCTTTCATTGTATCTGTCTTACAAAACTGTTATTTAAGTTGGTTTGGTTGGTTGCGGTGTGAATTTCATTTGCACCGATGTAAATGCATGAGAGTGTGAATAAGCTTAGTGTAAATTCTGGTTTGTGAGAAGTAAAATGGTGTGCTCCCACTTAATATGTAAATGCATGAGAGTGTGAATAAGCTTAGTGTAAATTCTGGTTTGGAAGGAGGCTGGAAGAAAGATGATGTGGTCTCCTCCACTTTGTATGAGAAAGAAAATTAAGGTAGGAGGAAGCTGCAGGTGCAAATTTTGCATATCAATTTTTTGAGATGTAAAATTTTACACTGTCAGAGAGTACAGATTTTGCATTAGGTAGGAGTGCAATGATAAGGATATAAACTCATGAACTGGGTGAAAAATTAAAACAAACAGATGGAGGCTTCGTCTCCGTTAATTTGATAGTAGTGCAACTTCAGTTACACTAGTATAAAAGGTACAGGAGTGCAAATTTGCTTTTGCTTTAAATATAATGTTTTACTTGGCTTTACCTCACTAACAAAACAAATTAAAACCAAAATCAGAATTTACTCTCAATTCATTTGCTTGCAGTATTCTCATGCGCTTCTGCACCAGTACAAAATTATTAATGAAGTTGCGCACTGCAAATGCAAACAAACCAAGCCTTATAGTCATTATTGTCAGACTAATTAATTCTTATTTGATCTCTACCTCCTCGTTCTGAAGTCTGAACTAAGCTAAGCTTATGAATTAATAAACACTCTACAGGCCTGCGTGCGTCGATCGGGTCAAAGAGGTGCAACGTACGTACGTATATATTGATTGCAGCTGATTGATCAATTGATTTATATTATTAATTATTCGATCTGTACCGTATAGTAATTAAGTTAGTATACGAAGACTACGTACCCTTGCAATAGAATTATAGCTACTTGTATGTGAATTGAAGAGATGCTGTAGCTAGCTGCTGGCATGGAGTTGTATAATATTAAAGTCTCAAAGTGATGATAATATAAGCAAAAGGGATTTTTAATTTACTCATCATCAAAATGCAAATTAAAGGCACAAAAGGATAGGAGTAGATCTCCGTTCATTTGAAATAAAACATTGCAACATCATATCCCTTATTTTTCCTGTTTAAATTAAGATAGAACAAATTGAAACAAGGTGGGAAATTGGGATCGATCTAATTTTATTACATAATTTTTTTTGGTAGACATGTAGTTTTAATTGGTGTAGAGAGAGAGAGAGAGAGAGACTGCAGAGGAGGATATAATTATATATCCTTAATTAGGATTGAGCCACCTCATTGAAAGTATTGAAAGTGGTTGTCGCAGATGGCGGCTTCTGGAACCTGCAAACTGCACAGAGAGTTGAGTGGAGGGATGGAATGCGATACTTGTCCTCCCCTCCCATCATCGGCATGGGGACGCCAACTTTGACGGGGCTGACGTAGTCCGGTCTGTAAGTCTTGCCCAATACACCCTCAACCATGTCTGTGAGGTTGGAGAACCTGAACTGAGTCTCCAAGTGAGCGAAGGCGTCGTCCTCTGGCAACTGGTAGTTGTGCACCCTGTTCTCTTCTGCTCCCACCGGTGTCACCTTCACGTCCATCTCCACCACCCCAGTTATCGTCACCCTCACGCTGTTGGTGTCATCAGTTCTCTCCACCACCACCTCTCTTTTCCCATCATTAGTCCGCCACTCGGCTTCTCCGTCAGTCGGTACTTCAACGGCGTTACCGTCCCAGTGGACACTGAGAACATCGACACCGTCATCCCAACGAGACACTCTCTTGGCAACAAGGTCAAGAGTGTGGGAATCGAACATGACGGAGAGGGTTTGCACCCAGGTGAAGTCGCGGGCCCTCCCTGCTGGTCGGCTTCCGATGAAGTGGGCGTTGATCTGAAATTCATCGTCTGACACGAGGGCGAAATCGCCTCCCTTGGCCCCGTGAAAGTAGAACATCACACCGTCACCGCCAACAAACCTGGGATCGTAGCAGACCGACCCATATCCATTACAGTTGGGTTTCCGAACTGCATGCCAAGAAAGAACAGACGTCGTATTCGTATAATAGATTCAACTTAATTTCAAGAGTACTGAATTAATAATGATCAATAATCTTCCAAACTAAATGCCCATTTATTTCAATTTTACGACTTTTCGATTGAAGCTAGCTAGCTAGCTAGCTAGTTTTTATGTTCTTTCTCTTCTCTGCAGTACGTTCCAATTAGGAACTAACTGGTGGGTACGTTCTAGCAAGTATGGAAACAGTAATTAATATATAGAAGTAGCTAGCTAATGAACCAAGCGATCCAGAAGGTCAAAGAGTTTGAGAGAGAGAGAGAGAGAGAGAGAGAGAGAGATTAATATATACTTACATTTGCAAGTGGTCTCGCATGTGCTGCTGCAGTCAATGAAGCATCCCTTGATCTTCTTGTTCTTCTTAGGCTTCCTCTGAGTGCACTGAACGGGGCACTGAAGGATCTTGAGATAGCAACGCCCTCTGGCCAGGCACAGAGCTCGTTCTTGCCCTGTCCCCTTCTTTGGCGTTAGCACAATGTAATGCGTCGAAGCAGCATCGAGGTTCTTCTTGGCGTTAGCTTTCCCATTTGCATTTCCGTTGCCTTGACCCTGAACGAAGGAGGCTCCCATAGAGATAAACACAACAAGGAAGAAGGTCACTAGAAAGCATGTCTTCCTTCTATCCATCTCTCTGTTCTGTTTGTGCCTTCTCCAGCTGTTGATCGATGTCAAATGTTGTAAAAGTAGAGCCCAGCAGATGGAAATTAAGGACAATGGCAAATTGGTAACTGTGGTGGTAGAAAGCCCAAGGATGGGTAGTCTTTATATGTGAGTAAATGTGTGTCTCTATCACAATTAATTCACACAGCTGGGAAGAAATCCTTGTAACTGAACTTTGCTTGACGTGCAATTCCCTTCTCCAGTTCTCCCCACAAACGATCTCTGGATCTGGAATAGTTTGTTCACAGCTTTCTCTTCTAGTAGTTTTATTTTATTTTATATATTTCTGGGTTTGGCCAAAAGTATGTGTGTGGACGACTTCCTTATGATATAGGAAATCTGAGACAGGATTGTCAGGACACAGCTGAGGTTGGGTATTGCAATTAATAGTGAATAATATGGGTTTGTCGGTAAAGTTGGCTTTATCAATCTGTTCCATTCTCACTCTCCGTCGTCTCTTTGACTCGTCTTAAATCAGAAGGAAAAGTTAAACATAAGTATATAAATTCGATTTTACTAGTTTAATACGAGCAACTTGTCCTAGAAATATATTAAATTATTTATGTAGCACTACACTAACTGCGTTGTGAAACACCTGCAATTAAGGAAACCAGCTCAACTTGCTTTAATAAACGAGAGGATAGTCACATGGAGGGCAATTGGATCTAGAGCTTGCTGGGTCTACGATATCCATGCATCGATGTTTAGCTACTGGCTTTCGTTCCCCTAACGCATCCTTCATGTGATGTAATTACTAATTCGAGGCCTTTGAATGACTTGCTTTTAATGAATTAGACTTCAAAGTCCAAACCCCCCATTATATTAGATTCTAATCTATAAAAAGATGACGCAGCTTATGGCTTAAGTTATTAGTTGTGTAATGATAATAATATATATAGAAGCAATTATTTATCGAGATCCGGAAGACTTAGAAAAAGCAGAATTTATAAGGTTGTGTTTGGAAATGATGCAAATAAAGTGTAAATTCCGGTTCAAGATAAATTTTCACTTTGGTTCACTTTTGCCTGTATTTGACAATATTACGTTTATGTATTGATAAATAACATATTTATATTGATAATCAGATGTAAAAATACATCAATAAAAAAAAAGTAAATTTACAATTAAATGGGCTTTTGATAAAAAAATAAAGCATATGCTTTATTGGAATTCATGTTTGCATTTATTACTGGTTTTACAATTTATATGAACCGTTTTATGCTCTACATATTTGCATTCACACTTATTTGCATTGTTTCTAAATACAACCTAAATCTTTGGTCAAAATGAGGAGGAACCACACGGTTGAGGCCAAGATACGTTATTTCTTGCTTCCCACAGCTCTGTACAGTGACTTTACAAGTTACCTTATCTAATGACTCTGTGGCTCTCTCTCTCTCTCTCTCTCCGTAGCCAATTGGTTAAATAAAATAATAATAATAATATAAAAGAGCATTTTGGTAAATTACTAATTTATGCAACTCTTAAAAACTTATAATATTCATTAGCGTTCCTTTTTAATTTCTTTTTTATTTTAAATGAAAGACTGAGGACTGAGGGAGTATGTAACTATGTATATGTATTCATATGAATGCATATATGCATATTTATATAATATCTACATATACCCATGTAAAGATATACTGCGTTTGAATTGGCCAAGGCATTCACCCTAACCCAACCCAAAATTTAGTTAGATTCACATTTTCCTTCAAACCAAAACCATAATTCGACCTCAACCCAACCCAAGTGGCTCCTCTGCAACCAGGAGAATTAAAAAACAACATACATAATATCAGGAAAATCTTAGCTGACTAAATTTGATAGCCTGGACTGACAACAGGACTCTTACTGTAAGACACGTTAGATACACAAATTCCATTTTATGGTGTCGGCAATGGACATTGCATATGCAGGGTGAACTAACCTATTGAGAGCCCAGGCTAACTTTCAAATGTGAATAGCCAAAGTTTTCTTTCAAGATTTTGATTTTTGAAAACCCACCAGAGTTACTGTTCATCATTCCATGATCCATTTGGAAAAGCCGTAGATTGGTCAACAGCCCTTCAAACTTCAACTTGACGGCTGAAGCAGCTTTTATTAATATATAATCTTGTTATACATGGTTGAAGTTTTTTTTTTTTTTTTGTGTGTGTGTTTTTTGTTATTGCTAGCAAAGTAAGCTATCCATAACGGTGCCTTTAGTTTTCTTATTCTTTTTATAATTGTATCTGGCTGCAGATAGCCTTTGCATATTAAATATGCGGTTAAGTAGTTACAATCAAACGGTAAAACTGCTAAACCATCAAGCTCCGATGCCACTACTCTAATAGCAGAAAGGACTAGGTGAACATAATAGCTGTTCAATCGGCTGTGCAACCAATGATAATGCTTTCGTCAGCAATAAAATACATGAGACCCACAATCATTTAAATTTTCACTGTGTGCTCCATGTAATTTATCAATAACGGGGGGCTTTATTTGGTTCCTGCCATCACCTTCAGTTAATCTGATTTCTCAAGTTGGGTGGTGCCGTTGACACTTGAGACCAAATAAGCCCCCCACAACGTCCCACAGCATGTCCCCGCCAGGACCATCTTCCGATGATAATCCATAAATGATTTTTGGCTTTTATATATTACAGGAGAATTATATTTTGGCAAGGTTTGGGGTTTGGACTTTGGACTATAATTTTCCTTAATGGTCCTACAATCTCAGCTCAAATCACCACTTTACCAAAACCTTACATTCTATCACGAAAATTTCACCTCTGGTTTCAGTGGGGTTTCGCATGATGCATTCGCCAAACTATTCTCGAATCCAACTACAACGGTTCTCTCTTTTGGCCCCATTATAGTTTCCATGTAATGATAGGAACCACATCCATGAATTTTCCCAAGTGAACCGTAACAATTATGAGTTATTTTCTGCTTCGTGCCACTGAGGATGGAGACAAATTTACAATGCGAAACAAAACTCTCCGCCAGAAATCCAAATACACATTTTCAAAAATAACGGCCTGATCTTAGTCTGGATTAGAAATACAAACTTCTGGAACTTTCAAACACTCTCTGTAGCATCTCTATGCGAGTCTTCTGTGCCCCTCGCTGCAGCCAACCTCTCTGCAGCTAATCTTTCTTCTAGTGCTCGAGCTCCCCTTTCTCTGTAATTTGGAAAACAAAAACAGGGTGGGTTAAAAGTTTTTATTCAAAAAAGATAACTTACATGTGAAGTTTAACTGATGGGGAACACAATAGTCAAGAAGATAGGGAAAACATGTATTGGAAAGCCACAACACCTTGTCTCTGTCATTGTTTGATGTATTGATCGTGATGGTTCAGAATTCAGATGGCGGGCTACCACTTAATGGGCCATAAGCCAAAAACCAGACAACAGATTCAAAAGCTATTATGACGATTATTCTCATTAGTCATGACCACTTGTGCATGTGAGGTGGGGTGGGTGGGCTGTATATGGACCTAACCCATGGCATTTTTGGTGTGAAATGGCCACTCTAAGAACCTTTTTTTTTTGGTAAACCCACTCTCATAACTCAAACCCATAGTTTCAAGCTTGCCAGTCCAAGACCTTACCATCACAAGAAAAAATGGCCCCTCCTTTGTTAAATGGTACACGGAGAAAATTTTTTCTTCAATCATCCAAGTAGTTTGAATTTTTAACTCATTGCCAGTGATTATAGTTTTTGGTCAATCAACTCAGTGACTCGCCTATTGAGATTCAGGACATTCACATTCCTATATATGTAGATCAAAAATCTAATCCGACATGTAATGTTATCTGTGAAGTGAGAAATGAAGTAATACCTTCTCCTTGATGCCTCAATGGGGTCAGAACCAGGCAATGGGTCGCCACCCAATACATATCCTGTGGCTTCATTGGAAGTTTCAGATCTTCCACAGAGCATTCGATCAAGCACTGATGCAATGGGATCAATAACTGGCCTACATTCCCCATAGCAAGGAGCATGCCAAGTATGAATGATCAAAAAGAAAAGCAGTATATGTGAACCCATTAAAATTTGAAAGCTGAAATTAAAAGGGGGGTCTTTGGGAATATCCAATTTTTGTAAACCAGGCACATCCCTAGAGAAAGACTAAGAAATCCTGTTTATAAATGACATAAACCATTACAGAGAGGGAGGTGCTTTTGTCTTTTCAAAGACAAATTTTTACTGATGAATGAGGGTATTTATTCGTCCTGTATAAAAAATGTTATGTGCAAATCACTCCCCATTAAAAATGTCATGTTACCTCAAAAATTCAGGGAAGAATGTTAAGAAAGCAAACTCCTGGCTTGGATCCCCCTTAAGGTTTGTTTCAGGCTTCCTCTGAAGATATCGCAGGTATATCCAACTTGTATATGTGCCAAATATCAAGGTTGGAAGGTATGATGCTGAATCATCTGTAAAGAAGCTTGTTGCTATGGCCAGCAACAACATGATAGAAGACACCCACTGGATAGTGTAAGAAAATGGTAGGGAGTAAGATACGTTCCCAGTAGCTGGAATTTTATATCAAATGATAGATGAAGGTAGGGCTCAAACTATAGAGTGCATAAAAATCTTACCTTTGCTTTTATTTTCAACACAGAAAATAAAGACAATTCCTGATCAGGTACAATTTGCTTGATACCAACCAGGAAACCTGAAAGGGCCCCATGGAAGCCAGAAAGAGGTGTATAACTACCAAAAAAGAAATGGAGAAAGAAACTTCAGAAAATCTGAAGAATGGTCTTCATTTATTGATAGACTTGCATCTGATGGAGAACGAAAAAGAAAGCACCTATACATTGAACATTTCAAAACCAGAAGACAGGAACTAAAAAGAGCGAAATGATACTAAGCAATAGAACAGTTTTTCTCACATCAATACCCTTTTGTTCTATCTGTGCCATCAAGTTACGCAGATGCATGGGGGGGTAGGACATATGACATTTGAGACATTTCATGAAAGGCTTCTTGGCCCCCTAAAAGTTTAATAAGCATTTGTAAGCAATTGAAAATCCAAATCCACCAAATTGTTCCTCCTAACAGGAAAGTCTTCTAGTGTTCTTAAGAAAATCTAGGGAAGGTAGTACCCTAAAACCCATTTCAGATTTCAGAAACCTGGATCAACTAGTCTCCCAATTTTCAGAGAAAACCACTCGTCATTTGAATTCTGAACAAAACCATCAAGAACCCCAGGTCAATTCAACTCTATGGGACGACCTCAACAGCAAACTCAATACCCTGTTGACCTCAACAGCACAAGAGAGAGAAGTTTCCTTCTGTCAGCTTATTTTTCCAAGTGACCCAACATGGAATAAGAGAGAGTCACACTGAAATATCTAGAAATCTAATTTTCTGGCCCAGGTTGTGGTGGATAAGAAACAACTGACAGGATCTATCCAGGTTTTCGAAATCTGAAATGGATATTAGGGTTCTTTACCTTAAAATCTAATAGCTTACACGCTTCGTAGAATTGGCATACCTATGAAGAAAAAACGTTCACTGTTATTAGCCAAGACTTGTTCCAGCAATTTGGGGTAAGCTACATATACAAAACACTAAAAGAAAATTTGGCTGATCTTTTCAGTACATATTTTAAAAAACAAATATAATGTAAAGGGAGAACAAAAATATGAACCAAAAAAAGGAAAAACGAGCATAAATAAGGGTCATTAGCCAATATTGGCCTCAGTTATCTGGGGTCTTGAGAGGAGCAGACTTGATACAGACCTAACCTTAGGTTTTTTATTTGTTTTGGCACACAAGCAATGGCCCCTAAAAACTATTATAAATAGGAAAGAAACACAAATGTAAAACAAAGAAAAAAAACAAAAAACTTGTCTCCGGAGAATCAGAAATACTTACAGGTAACTCTCCTGCCTTGTTATATAGTACAAAGCAATAGCTGTCGTGAAGACACAAACATAAGTCAGAAAATTAACTATAATGATGAACTTGACGAACTCCCTGGAACCCCATATAGGTTCCAGCAGCTTCCCAATGAAAAGAAGACCAACTGTGCCTATGACCACCTGGAAAGCAATTGTAGCTTCAAAACTTGCTGTTTGAAGGAAATTAAAGGGAAAGAGGCATCTCTCACACTAGATGATGATAGGAAAATGGTTGCATAATTTACAATGAAACAAATACTTACCCCAAAAACTGATTGCTCAACATAACCAGCTGTTATGAGATTCCAAGCAAAAGGGATCGTCCTGCAAATTCAATTCCAAGGAGGTGAACATTCTGACCGGGAAAAAAAGTTAAGCTTACAAAGTAAAAAATGGAGACAGGATCAGATATCATTCCATGGACAAGTCCTTGACCAAATTACAAGCCTTCATTTCTTTGAATACAAAAGTTGTGCATACAACTGGATGCAATTCGATATGCAGAATCAGAAGATATTTTTCTCTTGTGATTATTAAATTTCTAAATATCCAAAGAAATCATATTTTGTGGATAATGTATTTCCACAGGCAATCAGGAAAAGTTTACCATGGAAGGGCTGTAGTGCAGCCTTCGAACTATTCTTCAGCAATGGTTCCATTTACTTGATCCAAATAATACACGATAGGATTCAGATTTAGCAGCTGATAGCCTTAGAATGTAGCCATAACAGTGAGCATGGGTCGTGCTTTTGTAATCCTGTTAATGAAGAATTTCTAACCATTAAATTCTTCATTGCCATACCTGCTGGCACCAGCTGCTGTGGTGGATTAACTGACAATCTTAAGAAACAATGCCAACTGGTTGCTATTTCAAGTGTAAGCATCATTTAGATTTTTATATGCACTGATGTATTTGCCTTTTAACAGTTTCCTTGACCAATGGGAATAAAGGATACTAATATGCTATACTTGAGGCATGTAGTTAGGATCTTCATGAGTAATGCACTTCACGACTCAGAAAATGATAAAAATATCTCTGACATCCAGGGAAAGATTAACAACAGAATTGACATATGGTAACTGGTACAAACTACTTAAAGTGCGACTGCAGAACCACTTTTGTTGCATCAGAACTCAATTATATTTCTCTCCCTATATTTCATTTCATTAGATTTATAGTTTTTTTTGAAGAAAGGGAACTTTTTATTGTAGATTTATAGTTTTTAATTTCATTAAGACCATCTTATATGCTAGTAGTGTCTCTAGAAAGGAAACTCCCAGGCCTTAGTATCTTTTCTGTCTCTATGTGCATAGTTGTGCAATAAATGAAAGATTTAACAGCACGAATTATAAGTAGATCAGTTTCTTTCCTCAATCAACAATTCAGATTTAATTAAAGATTAAAATAGAGAAAGGGAAGAAATTCCATCTTGTAGCTTGCTCCTAGGTTTGAATCTTTCTTTTTTTTCTTTAAATAAATTCCTCTCTGTTTTTTTTTTTTTTTTTTTTTGAGAAAAGTTAACTGGTTTCATTAAGAAAAGATAGGAGTACCCAAGAGGGTGTACAAAGGAAACAATACAAATAGGGAGCAGACCCCTGAATTTTACACAGGAGGGATCTTATCACAGTACAGAACTTCTAAAGGAGCTATTTTTTGCTAATCCATCTGCAGGAGCATTAAGTTCCCTTGGAATCAAGTGTTCAAGAAACTAATGTTATTGATGATTTAACAAAGATGGTTATGGAAGGCAGTGTTTTAGAAATACATTTCTTTCAAGATCCTTTTCTAGTTCTGTGTGTGGCCTCTACTCTACAGTCCAAGCATGTAGCTGTGGGAAGTCCTACTCCCTTTGTAATTGGGGCATATCAACTTTTCATCCTCAAGTTCTTCAAAACTAAACTTGAGGACGAGTTTTTTTCAACCAGGGGAAAATGATGCAGGAGCTGAAGAGTCAAAATTGGAATTTTATGATATTTTATGTATTTCTGTATTTTTGGACAGTAGGGGTATTTTTGTTGTTTCTGTGGGGTCCAATGATAGGGTTTAATTTGTATAGTTATAGTTTGTTTATGTTTAAAATTTCAGAGTCATTGCATAAGTAGGATTAGAGTTATTGAGTCTTCTTTGAATTGAAGTAGGATATGACAACTTAGTTTGAGTCCTACAAGGATTATTGAGTCTAACAGTTTGACTCCTAAGACTATTATGAGTCTAACAGTTTGACTCCTAGGATTATTATGAGTTTAGAGTCTATAAATATGTATGAATGTTTTACACAAAGGCTATTGAATTTTCTTCAGCTTATGCTAACTATGGTGAGTGATTCCCATGCCCTAGAGTGATTCTAGGCACCCTGTGAATGATTCTAGGTATTTTCTCTCTCTTTCTCTCCCTATTATCTCTCTTATCCCTTCAAGAAACCACTACAGCCATCAACATCCATAAAACCAACCTATTCTTAATAGCTTATCAAGACATACCCTAATGGTAAGAATGATCATCTTTTTTCCACAAAAAAAAAAAAGAATGATCATCTTTCATATAGGAGTTCTGAGTTCAATTCACGTTACAAGCACATTATTTTTACATGAGAACTTAAATGGAGTTAACAATTTGGATCAGTAATTACCTAGAGTTAATGGTTGTAATTAATACATTAATTTAAATGGACAATTGGAATTACCGAGATACTGATCAAAGAGAATGGTGATAATAAGGGAAAAATCCCGATAGGTACTCTGTATTTTAGGCCGAGTTCCAATTTAGTACCCGTACTTTAAATCGCGACAATCTAGTACCCAAACTTTCAATCTGCAACAATTTGGAACCCAGCATTAAATTTCCGTCAGTTAGAAGATAAGAAGTCCTAAATACCCCCCAGCTATTTCGAATAATGTATGAATTACCAATTAAAATTACAAAAATAACCCATCATCTATTTTGACCAATGCAAGTGGGAACCACTGTTACACCCCCACCAATTCAAAGCGTTCGAAAATCCAACCAAGAAGACTTCTTCAGGTTTGTGATACAAGAAGAAAAAGAGAAGAATGTCGAGCACTGCCAGCCAGGTTATTCGCTGCAAAGCTGTCGTAGCATGGGAAGCTGGGAAGCCATTAGTGATTGAAGAAGTGGAGGTGGCACCTCCACAGAAAAATGAGGTTCGGGTGAAGATCCTCTACACCTCTCTCTGCCATACCGATGTTTACTTCTGGGAAGCCAAGGGACAAAATCATCTGTTTCCTCAGATCTATGGCCATGAGGCAGGAGGGATAGTTGAGAGTGTCGAAGAGGGTGGATCTTGCACCAGGAGATCATGTCCTCCCTATTTTCACCGGGGAATGCAAAGAATGTGCTCACTGCAAGTCCGAGGAGAGCAACATGTGCAGCCACCTTAGAATCAACACTGACAGGGGTGTGATGCTTAACGATGGTCAGTCCAGGTTCTCCATCAATGGCAAGCCTATTTACCATTTTGTTGGCACCTCCACCTTCAGCGAATATACTGTTATTCATGTTGCCTTGCCAAGATTAATCCTTTGGCCCCTCTAGACAAAGTTTGCGTCCTCAGCTGTGGTATCTCCACAGGTCTTGGTGCCAAATTGAATGTTGGAAAACCTCCAAAGGATTCAACAGTGGCTGTCTTTGGATCGGGAGCTGTTGGGCTTGCTGCTGCAGAAGGGGCTAGAATAGCTGGGGCATCCAGAATCATTGGAGTTGATTTGAACCCAAAGAGGTTTAAAGAAGCCAAGAAGTTTGGGTGCACCGAGTTTGTGAACCCAATGGACCATGAGAAACCAGTTCAAGAGGTGCTTGCTAAAATGACTGATGGAGGAGTTGACCGGAGTGTTGAATGTACCGGAAACATTAATGCCATGATCTCAGCATTTGAATGTGTTCATGATGGTTGGGGTGTTGCCATTCTTGTGGGTGTACCTCATAAAGATGCTACATTCAAGACCCACCCCATGAATTTATTGAATGAAAGAACTCTCAAGGGTTCATTCTTTGGCAACTACAAACCACGATCTGATCTTCCCTCTGTTGTAGAAAAATACATGAACAAGGAGCTTGAGCTGGAGAAGTTCATCACTCATCAAGTCCCTTTCTCGGAGATAAACAAGGCTTTTGATTACATGCTGAAAGGCGAAAGTCTCTGATGCATCATCCGAATGGATGGTTAAACTGAATGGATGTCTGCATTTCAGTCAAAGCAAAATAGATATTGATTATTGGGAGTTTTCTGATAGATGTTTATGCCGTATTTGTGAACAAAGAGTCATGGTTGTTACTTTTTTCATTTTGTTCTTGTTATCTCAAGTTTGTATTCGATAGGAAAATGTAAAATGTAACGTTTGGTATTGAATTACTGAATATTAAATCTTCAGCTTTTGACTTCTTGTTCAAAAAAGTAGGAACCACTGTTCATACTTGCATTTACAGAGAATCCAAAAACCAACTCCCTCACACCGGTGGTGTCAAGCGAATGCGCCGCCTTGGTGAAAAAAATCCATTTTCACTTTCTGTGCTCTTTTCACATACTGATGTAACCATTCTGGTCACGTATCAGTATTTTTGTGATGTATCGATTTTTTTGGCTAAGTACCTCGTCAGTGACATCTACTCCCAAGTGGCCTGTGACTCAGGGGCTGAAGTGGAACTCCCTAGTGTAGTGCAACTCGGCTGTAGACGGCGGGAGCCAAGGAACCTGCGAGAACTGAATCAAAGGACCCGGGGGTGTTTACCCGGCGAGGCCACTCCGATGGCTAAGTTAGCACTCTGATAGTAGAGAGCTTGAAGATGAGATTAGGGAAATGAGAGAGCTAGAGAGCAGAGGTTACCTCCATTTTTCCTCCCCCCTTTTCCCCTTTGGGGGGTTGGAGCTCTTATATAGCGGTGTTTTGACAGATCTGGCATAACCGCCTCTGATTCTCTGCCGAAGCCGTTACTTGCCAGGGCTGAGCTGGTGGGCACAGGTAACCGTTGTAGAGTACGGCCCTGTCAGACAAGGGACACCTCTCAGGGCTGGCAGGCACGATGCCACTTGGCGAGAGACGTGGGCGTAGGTCTCCAGATTTGGCAGGTACGGTTGTCAGGTAGGAAATCATCCTACGATATGCCAAGCTGCTCTGCAACGAGCTACCTTGCACCGAGCTACTTTTCACCAAGCCACCGGTAATGTGCCGAGGTGCTTCTACCCGAGGCAGGTCTTCGTGGCCTACTAGGAGGTGAGCTGTTCGTAAGACGCTAGGCTGCCTGTAAGTGGCGAGCTGCCTATAAGTGTCGAGCTGCCTATAAGTGCTGAGCTGCCTGTAAGTGGCGAGCTGCCTGTAAGTGGCAAGCTGCCTGTAGGTGACGAGCTGCCTGTAAGTGGCGAGCTGTCTGTAAGTGGCAAGCTGCCTGTAGGTGACGAGTTGCCCGTAGCTAGCTCGAGCTGTCTAGTTGGCAAGAGGCTGCACTTTGTTGGCATGAGGTGCCAGGTGTCATAATTTCACTAGAGGGCCAAATCTACCCTCATCATTTGCCCCCCACTCCCGAGCTAAGAGTAACTCGACGAAGGGAGTAGATTTCTCCTTTTGGCTCGTAAGTCGACGAGCTAGTAAGCGTTGATCCAATTTCTTGGGCTCTGGGAGCTGCCTGTAAGGTGAAGAGGTCTCCACCAGTTCAGTACTGTAGCCCTTAGGCTCTGGGGGCAACTTATAGTCCACTTTTGCTGATTTTGCCCATGCTGAAGAAGTGACTAGGTCTTAAGTAGTAATGTGGCCCGTAGGCTTTGGGAGCGACTCGTAGTCCACTCTTCTTGACTTTGCCCATGCCAAAGAGGCGACTGGGTCTTAAGCAGTTTTGTTGCCCACGCCGTAGAGGCGACTGGGTTTTTCAGCAGTAATGTGGCCCGTAGGCTTTGGGAGCGACTCGTAGTCCACTCTTCTTGACTTTGCCCATGCCGTAGAGGTGACTGGGACTTGTGTGGTGCCGAGGTCTCTGCCTGTGAGGTGCTGAGCTACCTGTGAGGTGTCGGGCTGACCAGGTGCCGAGCTGCCTATGAGGTGTCGGGCTGACCGGGTGCCAAGCTACCTATGAGGTGCCGAGCTGACCAGGTGCCGAGCTGCCTGTGAGGTGTCGGGCTGACCGGGTGTCGAGCTACCTGTGAGGTGCCGAGCTGACCAGGTGCCGAGCTACCTATGAGGTGCCGAGCTACCTATGAGGTGCCGAGCTAACCAGGTGTCGAGCTGCCTGTGAGGTGTCGAGCTGCCTGTGAGGTGTCGGGCTGACCAGGTGCCGAGCTGCCTATGAGGTGTCGGGCTAACCGAGTGCCGAGCTACCTGTGAGGTGCCGAGCTGCCAGTAATTGCGCTGCATCAGCCTCATAATGCCGGTCACCCACTCCTACAAGAAGCTACTAGGAGCTCAACCTTCGGGGGCAGCACTACTAACTTTAGGTCGCCAGCTCACACGGGAGCCATGGAAGGCTCGACCAGCAAGGGCGCCCATGCAGTCTGTTGGCCGCCAACTCCCGCGGAAGCCACGAAGAGCTCATCTTAGTAGAGGGGACCTCACGAAGAGGACTGATGAGGTTTTATTTGAATTGAAAGTAAAGTTGGTAGAGCTGCTTAGCCTGTTAACTCCCTGCATAGTCTTTGAGTTCATACAAAATGGAAACTATAAAGCGAGAGCTTCAGTTTCTAAAAAGTGAGGACTTAGCTTTTTGGGAGGAGAGGACTTAGCTTTTTGTAGGATGAGAACTTAGCCTTTGTAGGATGAGAACTTAGCCTTTGTAGGATGAGAATTTAGCTTTTGTAGGATGAGAACTTAGCCTTTGTAGGATGAGAACTTAGCTTTTGTAGGATGAGAACTTAGCTTTTTGTAGCGTATTCCCACAGACGGCGCCAATTGATGTAATCATTTCTGGTCGCATATCAGTATTTTTGTGATGTATCGGTTTTTTTGGCTAAGTACCTCGTCAGTGACGTCTGCTCCCAAGTGGCCTGTGACTCGGGGCTGAAGTGGAGCTCCCTGGTATAGTGCAACTCGGCTGCTCTCTGGAGAAGATGATCTGCTCATCTTTGTAGACGGCGGGAGCCGAGGAACCTGCGAGAACTGAATCAGAGGACTCGGGGGTGTTTACCCGACGAGGCCACTCCGATGGCTAAGTTAGCAGTCTGATAGTAAAGAGCTTGAAGATGATATTAGAGAAATGAGAGAGCTAGAGAGCAGGGGTTACCTCCATTTTTCCTCCCCCCTTTTCCCCTCTGGGGGGTCAAAGCTCTTATATAGCGGTGTTCTGACAAATTTGGTGTAACCGCCATTGATTCACTGTCGCAGCCGTTACTTGCCAAGGCTGAGCTGGTGGGCGCGGGTAACCGTTGCAGAGTACGGCCCTGTCAGACAAGGGACACCTCTCAGGGCTGACAGGCACAATGCCGCTTGGAGAGAGACGTGGGCACAGGTCTCCAGATTTGGCAGGTACGGTTGTCAGGTAGGAAATCTTCCTACGATACGCCGAGCTGCTCTGCAACGAGCTACCTTGCACCGAGCTACTTTTCACCGAGCCGCCGGTAATGTGCCGAGGTGCTTCTACCCGAGGTAGGTCTTCGTGGCCTACTAGGAGGCGAGCTGTTCGTAAGACGCCAGGCTGCCTGTGGAGTGGCCAACTGCCTGTGGCGAGCTGCCTATGCCAAGCTGCCTGTAAGTGGCGAGTTGCCTATAAGTGGCGAGCTGCCTATAAGTCGCGAGTTGCCTGTAAGTGCCGAGCTACCTGTAAGTGGCGAGCTGCCTGTAGGTGACGAGCTGCCTGTAAGTGGCGAGCTGTATGTAAGTGGCAAGCTGCCTGTAGGTGACGAGCTACCCATAGCTAGCTCGAGCTGTCTAGTTGGCAAGAGGCTGCACTTAGTTGGCATGAGGTGCCAGGTGTCATAATTTCACTAGAGGGCCAAATCCGCCCTCATCACATACAACTGTAATCACCATTTCGCCAAAATGGTTTTAGATCTGAAAATGGTTCAGATAAAAACCACATTTCTTCGTCGAATGAAAATGGTTCAAATCTGTGCACGACTCTGGTATGGGTGTTTTCATACCCATCAGATCTGTGCGCGGCTCTAGAGATGTTAGGGAGAAGCACCTTTCTTCGTCGGCCTCTCCTTGTCGTTTCTCCAACCGATTTTGAAGAGAAAGGGGTGGAATGGAAGTGCTAGGCTCTCTTCTCCTCTTTCATTCGTTCACCCCAGAATGAAGAGAAAAGGGGATTAGGGAAATAAGAAGGGTAAAGGGTAAAATGGTCCTTATATTTTTGTAAAGGGTAGTTTTGGTATTTCGAAATTTTTAACCTGCACCTGATATCACGTGAGTCTTCTAACTGACGTCGGGTACCAAATTGTCGCAAATTGAAAGTTCGGGTACTAGATTGTCACGATTTAAAGTACGGGTACTAAATTGGCACTCGGCCTAAAGTACAGGGTACCTATTGGGAATTTTCCCTAAAAAATATGAGGAGAGAGAGTAGAAGTATGTTTTCAACCCGCAAATGAACTGGCCAATTGGACCAGTTGACCTTGCCAATGGTTTAGCAAACCGTCCAGTCCAGACTAGTGAGCTCTACCACCATCTTGGTGGCCCATCTGATTGGACTGATCCAATGTTGACCACATGTTAAACAGACTGGTTGGACTAGTTAACCTTGTCAGTTGTCCTAACCAATTAGTTGAACCACTAAACCATGTGCCTCAATCAGCGGATCACAAGTTAGATATTTGATTATCTTTTTTTTCTTTTTTTGTATTTTTTCCATTTCCATCATTAATAAAAATATGTATCTTCTTCGTCACACTTGATTCTGTTTAATATGATCAATATATAATATTAGAGGCATGCTCATTTTCTTTTCTTTTTTGTTTGTTCAGCCATTTTCTTATAAATTTTCTGTAATGTTGTATTTTATCTATTTTATATTTTATTATTTAATTATGACATCACAGATTGATTTATTTAATTTGAACAGTTGAATCACAGATCCACCAGTCACCACCTGAAATAGGAAAGTGGTTTTGTTTCTGGGTTGAACAGGTACCTAGTTACCTACAACCCAACCCAACCCATTTAACTCTACCCAATGGGTCATTCAACTCATCTCCAACCTGCTAAGTAAATGGATGAGTTTGGGCAGGTTATAAATGGGTGGGTTGGGTGGGTTCAGAGGGTTGGGTTGAAAATTGCCACCCCATTCATCATAACTAAATACACTTGTAGGGGCAATAAAATCAAACTCCCAGATTATGGCAGTCCTCTCAGGGGTATCCACTTGGTCATTTAAGGAAGTTCACTAAAGAACCGGACTAACCAACCCATTCCCCTATTTGTATACATATGCCTATGTGAAACAACTAGATGAACAAATACCATAATATTCTCTTTGTTGTAATCACTATCTTCAAATATTATTTATTAGAGGAAGTTTGTTATCATCAAGAAAAAACATACCTTGCAGGAACAAGTGCAAGATAAGTAACAGCACCAGGAAAAAACTGGATTAGAGCATATCCACCAACAAGCACTATAGCAAGGCCCTTGCAAAGCCGAGTAAACCCAGAGAAAAGGCTAGAGCCCTGACAGTAAAAGCTAATAAACAATTTTAAGTAATTCTTATAAAAAGATCAGACTCTGTTGGACTTAATATAAATAAAAAGGAGAAAAGGTGCAACAAAATTTCACCAAATAAGTACATGCAATGTTTAGAAATGCAAAGGCATGATGCAAGGCACTAGCATATTCCATTTTGTGAGGCCCTTAAGACTCATGCGATTTCATTGTTTCAAGAAAAAGCCATAAACTAAAATGAGAAGCACAACTATTCATGAAGATATTATATTTTCATATAAAAGTAAGGATAACTAATCACCACATAGACAAAGATTGTTAAATATGAAGAGATTTAAAATAAAACTGATCACATTTATATAAATCCTTCAAGACAACTAGAAAACTCCTAAGGTAAAGCAAAACCTCAAATTTTAATTACTTGCTTAGAAAGCAAGAATATACACATGGAAAACTTATAATTGGTCCTTAACTTGGTCTTGTAATAAAATCCCTACTTCAATTAATGCATGAAATGTGTAGTTTTTACATAAAACATCTGAAGGTCTAAGACACATGCCGTAGTTTTAGGCATGAATATTAGAGTTGACCCTCAAGGCATCTTCCCTAGGCTCACATGCCCTTTAAAACACTGAGTAAATATAGTAGCATAGAAAGGTGGTATCTTTTTTAAATACTTCTCATCTAAGTCACAAGCATAATGTCTATTAAAAATAGGGAGAAAAAAAACTAAGACTTTATACAGATACCTCCCACTGGACTTGTGTTGGATTTTTTTTTCTCTTTTTGAAAAGAAAAACAGCATACACTTCAAAGAGGTACAGAAGCTTTTTTGTGAAAGTAAGGGAAAACTTTCATTAAAAGATAAGAAAGATTACAAGAGAGAGTGAATAGATTTCGTCAACAACAGAGAAAATAAATTCTTACAGAATGTGTGTATCTTTTTTAAAACACAGAGTAAACATAAATTATATTTAATTTATGTTTTTAATTCAGTTTTTTATTTTTTATTTGGAAAAAATATTAAAAATTGTGATTTGAGGCTAAAAGGAAGCTTTTTCACAAAATTAGTGGGGCAAGGCACTTGGGATGCATAGATCTCAAAAGTTACCCAAAATCAAAAAAAGATCACCCCAATCGAACATCGGCACAAAGTTATGGCCTCCTAAAGTTTGCATACACATTTAGTGTATAACCCATGACCCAGTCACCAGGTCGAACATGTCAATGGTCCAACTGCCTAGGTCAAACGGTTTTTTACCAATTTCCGAGTTTTATTAGAAGTGGACCTAGAATCTTGGCCAGGTGACGGTTTGAATGGTTCAACCAGCCTGATCAATGACAGGTTGAAAAAAAAACACTGGAGTTACAAAGGCATCCCATTGAGCCAACACCTAATATAAAATCTCTACAAAACTTTTATCATTTTCATATGGTTCAAGGCAATCAAGAGAGGATGCCATCAACATGAAAGCAATAAGACGCGTCTTCTAATTAAACTAGAATGATCATATGAAATTAGCTTTTAGGCAAACACAAACAAACAAACTAATAATTGATGATAATCAGATAGTGGGATTAGTTTTTCATTCACTCAATGGAAAATGCATTCTATGGTACCATTGACTACCAATACAACAAAATAATTCCAAATATAATGAGAAGGCCCTATTAGAGATATGATCTGACCACAACTTAAGGGATTATGAACTTGACTTGGGCCTCTTCAAGATTGAGAGTAGTCACTTTGTATGAAAAAAAAAATGCCAAAGATTAGGTCCATATCCAGTCTACCCCTCCCAAGATCCCAAATAGCTAGGACCATCATTGGGTAATATCCTTTCATGATATCTACGATACGGGCAATTACTTAGTGCAGTGGTAACTTATTGGGCTGACAAGAGTATGAATGAAGGTTTAAATCTGAGACTTGCCACTTTGTGCAAACAAATGCCCCATGAATTAGGTTCATATCCAATCCATTGCTCTCAAGATGCTCAATGACAAACATTGGATAATGACCCTTAGATAAGATCAAGGACAAAATTAAACTCCGGGAAAGACTGAAAAGACAACCATACCAAAGCCTTTAGACTTGCAACATTAAAGGAGTGATCAGTGGTGGATGGCTGCATGTCAATGTTAGTCATCTCTAAAAATTACAAAACCCAACTAACAGTAGTAGTGGATGATAACATTGTAAGAAAAGCAAACTTGTTTCTTACAAGTAATAAAGATTTTATCACATTGTAAAACTATAAGAGCCACACTTCACAAAAAAAAAAAGCCCAAAGATCAAATATCTTTATAGTACCACCCTCTACACCAAAACATTCCACCAATTATATGAAAAATCTCCTCTGTTATAATTCCTTAAGAACAAGAAAACTGAACTTGTTGAGAGGAACAAAGCCAAAAAATATCAAAGGCATTTGCTTGAATATTAACAGAAATATGAGCATTGAAAAGACACAACTAGCTATCTTTCAGCATTTTTATTCAAAGACAATTGTGGTGGAATTAAAAATGTAGAAGAAAATATGGTTCATATTTCTATACTTCCATTTATAGCTTAGCAGAACCTTGGTGCTTGTACAACAATGGTATAAGTTAAGTCAAAAAGATGGGACCCAACGAGACGTTTTAAGTTTCAACCTCTAAAGACAAGGGTGCTTCAAAAGAGGGAGGATGAGATTTATGCCTAGGCTCTTTTTAGTTGAATTTAAGATAAAGGATAACAAACAATTACCATAGAAAATGACAATCTTATGGTGTAAGCTTGCACACAATTGGCTGGAAAATAAATGTTCTCGAAATGATTGAGTAGTATTTATAGGAAAGTGGCATTCCTTCTAATCTTCTGCAAACCATATTTTGAAAAGAGGGTAAATCCTCTATTCTAATATCAGAACCCCTATATATTCTTAATCAATCAGGTCATTTCCAAGTTAAGCAAAACACCATGAGAATTAGGAAAATAATTCATTTTTATATTCTTAGAATTTCCCGATTCTAAGAAAGATTTTTGTTTTATGTGCAATCAAACACAGCCCTATATTAATTTCTACGTTCCTGATTTCTGGGATGGAATTATTTACTTTGTCAAGTAGAACCAGCAGCAATTATTTCTTATTTACTTGGACATGTTTTTTTGTTTGAATTCAAGAATCTAGGTAATTTCATTGAAGTAAATTGCTGATTAGGCAGCTTGGGTAGTATATTCTTGTCCAAAGCTTCCAACAGTCAGAGTTTTTGCTTGCAATATCAACTTTGGAGGTTGATCACCCTCCAAAATGATCAAGTAAAGCAACCCCTCGAAGAGATCAACGCCCATTTTCCCTACTTTACAAACAGGATATTTTGTTTATAATGTAATAGAGTTATATGGGTTCCATAACCACATGGGCTATCAAGTATTGATGGGACTACTTGGGGGTGTGGTAATAGACAATGGACTTCTACCAGTACTATGTCGTTCAGTTGGTGCAATATCCTAAGGCCAGTAAAGGGTTTGAAAAGGCACTCCTTTGATCAATACTTTAGAGTCTTTAGTAGTCCTATCGGCATAATAGATCCTTTAAGCGTGTTTACTTTTGGGCTGTATTTGAGGGGAAAAGTATAAATATAACAACAAAAAAGGTGTCTTTGGTATGAGATCCATGCATATGCATTTCTTCTGAATATTTGTTTTTAAACAGAAATCTACTTGAAATGTAAATGTACATATGGAAGGAGACGAGAAACGTAGATTGGGTCTATAAAGGAAAACGGAAAGCAGCGGGCGAGACAGGGAGATCCAGTAGGTGATAATACCGGAAGAGGATCCTCTACTAAAGAAATCATATCTGGTAATGGTGCCTCACAAAGAAATTTTAGCTACGTGACTACAGAGGACTGAAACTTCAGGGGAGAAGGAAGGAGGGATTCGAACATTTCGCTGCCCGTTAAATAAATCCCATAGAGAAACAGAACTTTTTATCCGGTCGAGTTTCAAAGATGCAATTATAATTGAAGTGTATACAATATGCAAGAAGAGATGGATACACAGAGAGGATTTTAATTTAAAAAAAAAAAAAATAATAATAATAATAATAATAATAATAATAAAAGAGCAGAACGGTTTTCGTCCTTACTCCTCCTAGCGTCTGAGAACTCATTGCCGAAGATTCCCAATCGTTGCAGCTAGTGATCTGATGAGTTCCCTGCTTGCCGTCTAGACTCCACCTTTTCTCAGGTCTTTCACCGTGTCGCGGGCCTTGTAGCTGTGTGTTATGAACAGAGAGGAGTCAGACAAAAGACTAGTACCAAAACAGCGCCAAGTCAGTCCTAACCGCGCTAAACTATTAACTAATAGTACAAGAGGCAATTGTATGTACGTATGTATATACCTATCACGTAATGTATGTATGTATGTATGCCTATTTCTAATACCCTGTGCCGGTTGTTAGAGGATTTTAATAGAGGGTTACTATTGGAGCTGCTTTTTTTAAAATAAATAATTCCAACTAATTATTGTTAACACAAAAAAAGAAGGGAGATTTCATGCCCATTCTCTACCCATATTAGGCTAATCGATGTAAAAAGTTATTAGTGTAAAACTACATCGAACCGTAAAAAAATGACCGTTGATCTTCGAAAAATGTGATGATAAAAGTATGGAGTTTTATATTTACTTTCGATGAAGTTTTACATCGATTTACAAGTTACAAATGCCCGATAAAATCAAACCAGCGTAAACATTTACGTCGATGACATTTCACATCAATTCCAAATGCAGCTATAACCTCACAATACATACAAGAGTGATGTAAAGTTACAATTCAACACAAATAGAATGTGGATAGTGATAAGGTTCAAAATTTCGATATAATACACCTGATAAATAACAAAGGGGGTTTGGATATTTTGGCATTTTCATGGTAAACAAGACCAAACCCCTAGCCTATTTTCAAAAAATAAAAATAAAAACTAAAATGTTTTGTTGTATCAAAATTCAAAAACACCAGATACGCCTAGTCATTTAGGTTATGTTTGATTTGAAGGAAAAAGTAAGGAAAGGAAGGGAAAGTTAAGGAGACCTATACAAGATTTGTAAAGGTTTTCCTACATTTTCTTTCCTTTCCCTACTTTTTCTTCAAACCAAACATAGCCTTAGGATATAGAGTTGTGGGCAAGATATTATGAGTGGACAAGAACAGGTACCGTGGCTGGTCATGGACCCGATCCTCTTATTTGATTATGGGTGGTAGGGCCCATTTACTGCTTAGCAACTCAGATTGCTCCAAAGGTGCAGGAGACGAGATCAGATCTGTGCCTCACAAACGTGCCCAGATCTATTCCTCGTAGAATGTCTCACAACAACCTCATGGCATGTCTTGACCATATATCAGGAATATCTCTGGTATTTGTATTTATTATTCATGGGAGATGTTTCTAATACAGGGTGGGATATGACTATAAGATCCGTGTAAAACTTGTTTTGTGAGGAATAGATCCCTATTCTCCACAAACACCTCACATGCATATCTCAGCATACAATGAAAATATCTCCTGGGAGATATTCTCAATACATGGTTGGGATATATTGTGGGGCGTAGATGTGAATTTGCAGGAAACACAGTTGGTAAGAGTTAAGACTGATTTCAGTCCACTTTAGTTGCCTTGACTTCGGAAATTTGGCGTTGAAGAGTTGAGATAATCAGATCTGCTGTGAACAACTGAAGACGGACGTACGTAATCGGTATGTAACCGATCACAAGTGAACACATGGGACCCATGTATGATGTGGACCCATGATTGCTTACTAAGCCTGTTATGCATGTCTCTGTTCGTAGCAGATCCCATTTGTGAAGCTTCGTGAAAACCCGAAAAAAAAAGTCAGTTTGATATTTTTATAAATACCTCCACGCATGGATCTTCTTGCAAAACATTCTGTGGACACCCTTAAATAGATTTTCAACCGGTTGGCACGGAAACAGCAGCATTTCTTTAAACGCTCGTAATAACACACAGCACCCTTCAAGGGAAAGCCCATTGTTTCCCACTTTTGCTTTATCATTATACAAAAGTTTTAGGCCTACCAATTATATATTTGGCATCGGTGCTGCATTTGTATATGTGTGAATTAGAAGCATCGTTTTTTAAGAAAATGGTGTCTTTTATTTTTGTTTAAAAACGTTGCTGTTAGGTAGAACGTTTCTTGGGGGAATAGCAATACCTTCTGCTTGGTACCAGTGCTCTATATCTGTTTTCAGCACTGGTACCTGATGTAACCGTTTTTGGTCACGTACCATTTTTTGTGATGTATAAATTCTGCCTGGTGATGCTCCCTGGTGGCGAACTGCCTAGGGGCGAACTGCCTAGTGGCAAACTGCCCGGTGGCGAACTGCCTGGTAGTGCTCCCTGGTGGCGAACTGCCCGGCAGTGCTCCCTGGTGGCGAACTGCCCGGCAGTGCTCCCTGGTGGCGAACTGCCTGATGGCGAACTGCCTGGTGGCGCTGCCTGTGGCGAACTGCCTGGTGACGAACTGCCTGATGGCGAACTGCCTAGTGGCAAACTGCCCGGCAGTGCTCCCTAGTGGCGAACTGCC
>NW_010729111.1:4337345-4354653 GCF_000365185.1 Nelumbo nucifera | reverse complement strand
GGGAGCAACTTCACAAGTCCCTACCAAGGGGAAGAAGCTCGCCGAGGAGGTACCGCCGAAGCCAACCACTGGGTCACAAAAGCCTGTCCAGGAGACAGAGACGGGACAGAAGAGGCCGCCCGAGGAAGCCGCGAGGGATTAGCCCCCACAGAAAGTGGCCCATTTTGGGGGCTCGACGAAGGATGCCTCAATGGGGTTCCACAAAGAACGAATGGAGTCGTTTTCTACCCCCACACCCTTGGCAGAGCTCATCAAGCGATCTAACCAGATCTTTTGTCCCTAGTGGAACGTCCACGAGGTGGACTCCATCCGGGAGAAGGGGGTTTGTCAAGCCCTAGTGAGCGGGGCCCTCCTCTCGAGGAATCGCTTTCAGATGCTGGGCAGCGCCCGAGAGAGTCTACACCTAGGGCCTGGGAAGCCTGGCCGAGGTAATGCTTGTCCCTTTTCCTTCATGGCTTTTTGTTTCTTTGCTGCAAGTCTGCCTTCACTATGTTGGTCTCGAGGACCGGATGAAGCTGACCTTGGCCCAGATGGACAAGCTGGAAGAGGAGAAGGGAAAGCTCTAACAGGCTACCGCCGCTACCGAGGAAAAGTACCATAAATTCCGGTAGAGCCTCATCGATGAACAGAAGTTCCGGATGGAGGCTCAAGCGCAGCTGAAGGAGGTGCAGGAGAGCCTCTCCAAGGAGTAGATGGAGAGGGCCCGCATCGGAAGCCTTCTTTTCAAAGCAGAGCAACATCTCACTCAAGCCGAGGGAGATGCTGCCGAGGCGAAGAAGAAGGCCGAAGGGGCAACAGAGCGTGCTGTAGAAGCCGAACAGAAGGCCGTTGAGGCCAAGAAGATGGCCTAGGAGGCAAAGAAGTGGGCCGAGGAACTGGCCGACCTTGCCTCGTAGTGGCTCTGCCTGACTTCGACGCCGAATCATTGAAGGTGATCCTTGATTCTCTCGAGGAGGTTGTTAACTCTTCTCTTCACCCTCCAATAGGAGGCAAGGCCTAAGCTAGGCTTTTCTGTTTTCTTCTTCTCTCCTTTTTTTTTGACAATGTACATGTATTCGGCCTGAGGGGCTGTGAAACAATTTTGTAAAGCCAAAACTTTTTGTGCATAATGAAAATCAGTGGCATTTTTTTATTTTTTGCCTCAACCGTTGCATTTGCTGTTTTATTTTTCCTTGTGTTTTTTGCACTTATGCTTTTGCAGTTGAAGGGTCTACGCCCCTCCAAAAGAAAAAACACAGTGTGAGACAAGTGTAGTTCTCTTCAGTTTACTTGCGCGTCAAAAGCATGGCAGAGGGGTGGTCGAGGCGAAGCCTCCACGTCTAGGCCGGGGCTTGCCTGGCTTGACGCCCTTCTAAGTGTTCGCTTAGGTAAGGCCGAAGAGGCCTGTGATGGGGGGAGGCCGAAGTGGAGCATGGGGCTCAGCTGGCTCTCCTCTCCTGACTTATACTTGGGTAAATTGCAAGATGACCTGTCGACGTGAGAGTGGGGGCTGAGGTTGAGTTGAGGCTCTCCTGTCTCCTGTTCTTCAAAGTGTTGGCTTCGGCGAGGCCGAAGTAGCCTACCGTATTGTGAGGTGGTCGAGACAGAGCTAAGGCCCGTCTGGCTCCATGGGGCCTAGACAGGCCCGTTTGGCTCCCATGTCCCTACACGTATGTTTCGACGAGGTCGAGCGCAAAGCTCCGAGAAGGCTAACTTCCTTTGCTGGTAGTGCTAAGTGTGAAAGTTCAGGAGGCTAACCACCACCGAGGTGGGGCATTGAGGCACATGAGGCCTCAGTCGTCCTGGTGTATTTTGACACATTAAGTCTTTAGCTAGGGTGTTTGCTACTTATTTATTAAGTCTTGGCATTGGTCTAGCGAGGGGGTATAGCCCTCGAAGGGGGTCGTGCGCCCTTGCCAGTCGCGAGGCCGAAGAGTTGTAAGAACTTAGTAGGTACACGCGTTGAGCATTGAGCCGAAGAGGAACTTTGCTTCATTCATTCCATAATTTCAAAATTATGTTACAATCACTTGTAGTGCATCCGTAGGTTCTCCAAATTCCATGTCCGAGGTATAGGTCTTCCATCTAGGTGTTTTAGGCGAAAAGTGCCAGGGCCGACGACTTGCTTGATCCTATAAGGGCCTTCCCAGTTGGGGCCCAACTTCCCTACTCCAGGTTCGGGGATCATGACTTTTTTGAGGACAAGGTCTCCCTCTTGATAGTGTCTTTCTTTTACCGTGGAGTTGTAGTAGCAGGCCATTCGCTGCTGGTAAGCGGCTACCCATATTTGTGCTTGCTCTCGAGCTTCTTCCAGCAGGTCTAAGTTTGCTTTGAGGGCTTCATCATTCTCGGCTTCATTGTACACCTCAACTCGGAGTGTCAGCTGGTCGATCTCTTCTGGGATTACTGCTTTTGTGTCGTAGGTTAAGCCGAAGGGTGTTTCTCCCATGGCTGCCCGAGGCATAGTTCGGTAAGCCCAAAGTACATTGTTTAATTCATCAGCCCATAGGCCTTTTGCTCGGTCCAATCTGGTCTTCAGTCCATCTAGTATTGTCCTGTTGGTAACCTCAGATAGGCCGTTGGTTTGAGGATAGCCTACCGAGGTGTACTGTTGCCTGATGCCGAGGGAGGTGCACCACTCCCGGAACTTGGCATCATCAAATTGCTTCCCGTTGTTGGTAACCAGCATGTAGGGTAGGCCGAAGCGGTAGATAATGTTTTTCCAAAACAAATTTTGGATGGCTCGCACCGTGATGGTGGCCAAAGGCTTGGCTTCCACCCACTTGGTGAAGTAGTCTACTACAATAATAAGGTGCTTTCTGCCCCCCGTGCCCTAAGGAAAGGGGCCAAGGAGGTCCATGCCTCATTTGGCAAAGGGCCATGGGCTGTTGAGGGATGAGAGTGGTGGTCAGTCGGTGGCACAAGTTGGCGTACCTCTGACATGGGTCACACTTTTGCACCAATCTTGTTGCGTCCTTGTGGAGGGTATGCCAGAAGTAGCCCTGCCTTAGGGCTTTTGGGGCTAGGGCTCTCCCACCGAGATGATTACCGTAGATGCCTTCGTGAATTTCTTGTAGCACATAGTTGCCCTCCTCTGGACAAAGGCATCGGAGGTAAGGCAAGGTGAAGGATTTTCGGTACAGTTTCCCCTCCAGTAGGGTGTAGTGGGTTGCCTGTCGTCTGAGTTGTTTTGCCTCATTTTTGTCTTCAGGCAGCCATCTAGTTGACAGAAAGTTGACGATGCGATCCATCCATGAAGGTTTGGCCTCTATTGGGAATACTTGGGCTTCTTCAATGGAGAACCGAAGCAGTTTCTCGACATGCACGGTCCGGCCGGGGGATTCGCTCGAGGTTCTTGCCAACTTGGAGAGGGTGTTAGCTCGTGCGTTCTCGACTCGCGGGACCTGTTGTAAGGAGAAGCGTTGAAAGTGGTGAGCTAGATCTTCGACTTTGGCAAGGTACTTGGACATACTTTGTTCCCTAGCCTCATACTCACCGTTCACTTGATTCACCAGTTGAGAGTCGCTGAAGGCCTCAACGTATGAGGAGTCGAGGTCCCTAGCAAGCTGCAGACCAGCGAGGAGGGCCTCGTACTCGGCTTCGTTGTTTGATGCTGGAAAGTCAAACCTTAGCGCATACTCCAGGGTGACATCATCTGGGGTGAGGAGGATGAGGTCCGCTCTGCTTCCTTTAGCATTGGAGGAGCCGTCAACAAAAAGCTTCCATCGGGGTTGAATCTCGCCGTCCACATGATCCCCCTCAGCATTTTTTGGGGGCTGGCGAAGGGCTCGGCTGAAGGTGCACTCCACTATGAAATCTGCCAGAGCTTGTGCTTTGATCGCGGGCCTCAGCTAGTACTGGATGTCAAACTCAAACAGCTTGATGGCCCACTTCGTCAGGCGCCCCGAGGTCTCGAGCTTGGCGAGGACAACCTTGAAGGGCTAGTTCGTCAGGACCACTATAATGTGGGCCTGGAAGTATGGCCGAAGTTTCCTTGCTGGAACTACAAGGGCGAAAGCCAACTTCTCTACCTCGGGTGGTAGTCTCGACGTCGTAGAGGACCTTGCTAGCATAGTACACTAGCTTCTGCACGCCATCTTCCTTGATGAGGATTGAATTAACTACTTCATCCCTAGCTGAGAAGTACAGGTACAGGGTTTCCCCTTCGGCCGGCTGAGTGAGGAGGGGAGGCAAAGTAAGGTATGCCTTGAGCTCGTCAAAGGCGCGCTGGCACTCCTCCGTCTATTGGAACTCTTTCAACTTCTTGATGGCACAAAAGAAAGGTAGGCAGCGGTTGACAAACTTTGACATGAAGCGATTGAGGGCTGCTATTCGGCTAGTAAGTTTTTGGGTCTCCTTCACCGTCTGCGGGGGTGTCATGTCTAGTATGGCATGTATCTTCTCAGGATTAGCCTCAATGCCTCTCTGAGTGACGACGAAACCTAAGAACTTGCCTGATGTGACACCGAAGGCACACTTGCTGGGGTTGAATTTCATGTTATACTTCTGCAAGGTGTCGAAGGTCTCGGCTAGGTCCGAGACGTGGGTCTCGGCTTTCAGGCTCTTCATTACCATGTCATCCACATAGGCTTCGACATTCCTCCCCATCTGTTCTTTGAACACCTTGTTGACAAGGCACTGGTAGGTGGCCCTAGCATTCTTGAGGCCGAAGGGCATCACACGGTAGCAGTATGTGCCATGTTCAGTGATGAACGAGGTTTTTTCTTCATCATCTGGGTGCATCTTTCTCTGATTGTATCCAGAGAAGGCATCTGTGAAGCTAAGTAGCTCATACCCTACAGTGGCATCAACGAGGTGGTCTATCCTTGGCAAAGGAAAGTTGTCATTGGGGCAGGCTCGGTTAAGGTCTATGAAATCAATACAGATCTGCCATTTCCCATTAGCTTTTTTACCATCACCACATTTGACAACCAGATAGGGTAGTATACCTTTCGGATGAGGTTGATGTCGAGTAACTTTTCAACTTCCTCCTCTATTGCCTTCCAACGCTCCGGTGCAAAGTTCTTCTTCTTTTGCCAAACTGGCCTAGAGCTTGGGTCCACACTCAGCCTATGTGTAATGACTGAAGGGTCAATTCCGGTCATGTCAACATCGGACCAAGCAAAGATGTCGGCATTGAGTCTGAGGAAACTTACTAGTTCGGATAGGCTCTTGAGGGGAAGGTTGGACCCGAAGTGGACTACCTTGTTGGGCTCATCCTCATCTAGGGGGACCGAGACAAGGTCCTCGGCCGGCTGGCCTTGGCTCGCTGGCTCCTCCCTGAGGTCGAGACCCTTTAGTGGCAGAGCTTCTTTATTCTTGCCCTTCAGCACTGCCACATAGCATTGACGGGCGGCATGCTACTCCCCATGACCAACTCCGACGCTGTGCTCGGTGGGTAACTTCAAGGCGAGGTGGTAGGAGGAGATGGCTGCCTAGAGTATGTGAAGAGTTGGTCTCCCCATGATGGCGTTGTAGGGTGAGCCAATCTTCACAACCAAAAACTCTGTCATCCTTGTTACCTACTGGGGCTCTGTCCCTACTGTGACTGGTAGGGGAATCTTGCCCTCTGGTTTGATGATGCTGCCAAAGAAGCCGACTAGTGGGGCATATACTGGTTGGAGGTGCTCCGGAGCTATCTTCATCTTTTCAAAAGTTTTGTAGAAAAGGATGTTGGCTGAAGAGCCACTATCAACAAGGATCCTTTTGACTACGAAGTTTGCAATGACGGCCGAAACCACCAATGCGTCGTCATGGGGGACTACTACCCCCTTCAGGTCCTCATCCGTGAAAAAGAGGGGTTCTTGCTTCTGCTTCTTGGGGGTCGGCCCCTGGATGTTCAGTTGCTTGGCGTAGGCATTGCGAGCCGAGGCTGAGGCTCCACCCGAAGCCGTGCCTCCCACTATGACATCGATGACGCTTGCTGCTTGTTGGTATTGCTGTTGCTGCTGAGAGGACAAGGCGCCAGCCTCGCCTCCAACGTACTACTTAAGGTGCCCCCGACGAATGAGGGACTCTATCTCATTTTTAAGATCATAACAGTCCTCGGTGTCGTGCCCGGTACCTCGGTGGAACTTACAATATTTTTTGGGGTTCCCCCGACGGGGATTCTTCTTCAACTTTTCAAGCCACTTCATAAATTTCTCCTGCACGATCTACATCAGAATTTGTGTGCGGGTGGAGTTCAATGGCGTGTATTGATTGTAAGCCAAGGACGAGGCTAGTGGCTTCCTGTTGTTGATGTTGTTACTGCCACCCTGGTCTCTGTTCTTCCTCTTCTTCTCGGGGGCTCCATCCCGGTGCTCTGTGCCTCTCTCATGGGCGTCCGTAGCCAAAGCCTCTTCGACCCAACAATGTATTTCTGGGCCCTTTCTAGGAACTCCAACTTCGTCTTTGGCTGGCTTTAATCAACGGAGCATTTGAGGGCCAAGCTGGGGAGGAGCCCACTGATGGCAGCATGCATGGACACCAGGGGGTCGAGGTCGCGGACCTTGAGTTCTTCTTTCTTGAAGCAGTTGATGTATGACCGCAGACTCTTTCCTTGCTTCTGCTTGACAGTCATCAGCGAGACAATGCTTTTCTGAGGGCGTCGACTGCTGACAAAGCGAGCGAGGAACATGCTGGAAAACTACTCCCACGAGTTAATGGATTAGGGTGGGAGGCTTGAGAACCACCGCCGAGTGGCTCCCTTGAAGGTTGCCTGGAAAGTCTAGCATGTCAAGGCGTCATAATATCCATACAGGATCATGAGCGCCCTGAAGCTCTCCAGGTGGTCGTCCGGGTCAGTGTTCCCGTCATACATCTCCAAGGCAAGAGCTTTGAAGTTTGGAGATAGAGGCTCGACGATGATGTCAAGGGAGAAGGCATCCATTCTCCACGGGCAGTTGCTTTGTCCGGCCGAGGTGTCAGTTCAGCCTTCCTTAACCTGTCAGAGCTCGGCTTTGACAACACCAAGCTCGACTCGAAGTTCAGAGAACATGGGGTCGAGCATGGCCTACGCGCCATCCCGGTCTTCAGGGACACGATGGTGCTCGGCACAGGCTTCGGAGTGCTCAGAGTTGAGACAGCGTGCTTCGCGCTTTGCGCGGCGGTCATTCAAGACGTCCCGGAGGTCCGACATGTGAGGGGAAGAGGCTCGACGCCAGCCCTCAGCCCTGGAATGGGCATTGGGGCGATCGCAGCGTCCACCTTCGTCCTTCGGATTGGCTCTTCAGCGTCGGTGATGCTGCTCGGAGGGCTAATGGCTATCCTCCGATTGTTCCAGTTCTTCGTCCCTTTAGCTAGGTCTAGAGTTGTCCTCCCTTCGACTGGGAGGTCTAGAGGTCCGGGAGAGCAAATCGGCTGGACGACTACTACCAGACTCTGAGGGCTCTGCCCGCTGTGCGTGGCCGTGACTAGGGACTGATTGGTTGGTGGACCTATGCCAGCCCGACTATGTGGACTCCCAGGCGAGGCGATCACCCTAAGGGCGACCTCTTGCCTGGGGGTAGTTCTTCTCGACTCACTGTGTCAAAGTACTCTAGGAGGTCGAGCACGACCTGTAACTGTTCATTGGTCACAAGATTTTGTGTATTTCTTGTTCCTCGCACCATGTTGGTTGGTCGGAGCTTAGGGACTTGTTAGCTCGTTAAAGTTCTTTTAGGGAATGTCTTAGAAACATTTACCATAGACGGCACCAATTGTTGGTGCTTGGATTGACTGAGGACAACAAAACAATTTTGCCCTAGACTCCAAAGGCTGGCCGAAGGCTTCGAGGGTTCGAAGAACTAGCTACTGAGGCTGGGGCAGAGAGGGCTTCGAATACTATAGGAACCAAAGGTAGGCAGTCGAGGTGCTGCAAAGCAGAATACGTCAGAGGCCCCAAGTGAGAACCCGAGGCAGAGTCTTTGATGATCAAGTTAGTACGGGGTATGAAGAGGGAAACTAGAATATAGCTTTTGAAATCAATTCCAGATCTAGATGTAGATTGTATTCCATTCCTCTTTTTTACCTGGAGGGGGGCACCCCTATTTATACTTGCCTAGAGGTAGGTGGAGATGAACGCCTGAGATAGGTGCCGTACGAAGACAGTCAGAGAGCTCTACGGAGACGCGTGGGTGCTCCACGACTGGCACTATACGAGGGGAGCAGAATAACCCCTACTATAGCGGATCTCATTCCCAAATCTGACGCTCGTGGGCTGGGCCTCCCAGCCTCGAATGGGCTGGGTTGGGTCACCCCACATCACTACCTATCCCAATGAGTGACAAATTAATCATCCCTATCCGAAGGAGTGTTTTTCACTTTCATTTCCTGTATTGCTAGAGCGAACCTTTTTTTTTAATTTATAAAACCATTTAGCCTTCTAGACTTCTACATAGAATAATAAAAAGCCACAGTACGAATGTGCACTCACAAGGAGGTCGGAGGGCCCAAGCAATTTATTGATGATATCAGAATCTCTATTCGCTGCTGAAACCGACCAATATTACCAAGAGATTTTCAAATGCCCTGCTATGGTTTTAATTTATGAGAAACTGGCATTTTAATGCAACATATCTATACCTATCAAAGAAAGAAGCAACTATGGAATGTTATAACAAGGTTAAATATGCAAAGAAAGACAACCATTCGGTTCCACTTTGATACTATTGAAATATAGGGAGGTCAGTCCTTAGTTGTTGATTGTCACTGAGATCCTCCTCTTTGCTACCATTTTGTTGTCCACTTTTTCCCATCATCTTCAAGAAATAACTATGCCTAGACAAGCAAGAATTAAGGACTACAAATGAGATATGAAATGTGTGGGAGTAGCACTTAAGATTAATTACTCAGTATATGCAATATATACCATCGAGTGTCTGCAGTCAACTCAGGGTGGAAAGCAGTTCCAAGCAAGTTCCCTTGCCTGACAGCTACTATCACTTTCCCTTTGGATTCAGTTGTCTCCTGAAGTATGGAAATCTCGAGATCAAAACAAACAATTATACAGTCCCGATACCACAAGCATAGCATCAGTCAAAGACCACAATGGTGCAATCAGAAAACTTGTACATGTATAAATGAGAGTTATATCTTCTAAAAAATGGTAGAATAATTAAAACATAATGCTTTAAGTTAATTTCCAACAATATGGTGTTCTGTAATCTGACCCCTCTGAACTTTTTTATTCCAGATTAGTTAAATCATACAGAAAGAAACTAACAGAAATCCCATTTAAAAATAAAAAGGGCATCTTGCTACAAAGCAGAGAAGAGACAGGCCAATTCTTCTTCATTAGCCAACAATGTCTTGACAACCATACCTATCACTCCATGTATGTGTACCCAATCATGAATTCAATAATCTACACATTCTTCATATCTGCCTCGAATAATGCCAGGAGCTTGGCTGCTTGATTCAGTATAATACTTTAGTCTCAGCTTGGGAAGAGTACAAATACAAATATGTACAGGGCAAAACCTTTTATGTGGTATTTCTAAACCTTGTATCTGTACTATACATATTTGTATTTGCACTCTTCCCAAACTGAGACTGTACTCCTTACAAACTATTCATGATTCCTACGTATTTCCATAAAACTAAATGTTTTCTTTTTTCTTTTAGAAGTACACTACTCTAAATAGTACACAGTTTTACAATGATAACTTATATAGCATATTGTTCTATCAGATATTCCATGGTTAATTTTTTATATGTTATATTATAATAACATAAAATAAACACTAAGGTTCTGGCATACTTGTACATTTAGACAAGAGGAAATAATCCTTTACTATAGATATTAAACAAATATTGTTGCACATATATAGAATTTAATTTGTATAAATACTTAATGTCTAAACCTTCAATAGCGAAAAACACCCTCTTTTGCACACCACTCAAGCCCAACCTTTTTTTTTTTTTTGCCCAACCTTTTATTTTTCCACATAAATCTTATCCAGGTTCACAAAACCAAAGCTAGATAACATCAATCTAAGCAAAAAAGAGCCTTTCCTGTACAAGCCAGTCACAATTAAGGTCATGCATTTTCAGATTTACCTATTTGGACTTAAATGGACCATAAGATCTACCTCAATGAAATTGAGGTAATGAGCAAACACCCAAGGCCTAGATCAATTCTTTTACTCCATTCAATTGCATTCGATGAATCCCCTTCAATTGCAAAGGAAAAGAGATGAGAACATATGGAAGCCTTTCTCTAATATAAAGCATTGTAGATCTGTAAAGTTTTTCACTTTGTTTTCGCGTTCTCTCTGTTGGCTCAAAATAAGAGAGTGCAATTAATTGTAATAGAAATAATTTGCTTGATTACTTCGAATTTGTTTATTTGTTCTGCAATTCCAGATGTCCATGCACCAGTACCCATTTTAGCCATGTCCTAGTACCTAGAATTTGGGGGGTGAAACAGGGCCCATTCCTAGTCCGCATATCATGGAAGAACAACAAAACAAGTAGAAACACAGGTGTGGCTGTGATCATACACATAAATGCACACATACAGAAATGTGGCTGTGTCCATGTGCACATGTTTGTGTGTACAAGGTTATGCTGTATTAAGAATGATCAAGAGCAACAGGAAGTCCAATGCTCGATCCCAATTATCAACAACAGGACAATATAAGAAAATCCCAGGTCCATTCCAACAAATCTAGTTTGAGAAGATAATCACAGAGAAGCAGTGACATTGTAGATGGAAGAGTAGAAGTGTAGAACCAGCTTGTGACTGCACCATAGCAGCCAGCAAATCCAATTTGCATTGAAATAAACTTGGAAGTAACAGAAAGGACAAACCTGCTGGTTTCCAGCAGCAAACTTTGAGTCTGTCAGTTTTTTGGCTGGAACTGGATAATCAGCTAAGACTTCGACTTCTGGCCCAGCTTCCAGGATTGCTGGAGCACGAATAAAAACTCCACGAAAACTTTCATGACCACCTTCCTTGGCTGCAAGTTCTGGTACTGGCAGCTCTGCCTCAAAGCTCTGAATCTGCAGGGAAAAAATATTGTCTTTGTTTTAGATTAGAGTTGAAATAGTGCAGAAGCAGTTGGTGAAAAGAACAGAATGGGGTACCAATGGATTACTGGAGTAAGTTTCCAAATGAATTGGTCCCTCTGATTTTACTTGCTTAAGATAACAAGTAAGAAGAAATAACTAAAAAAGGAAATGGAATTCATGCTTTCTGTTCCATAAAACCTATGTAGAAAGTTAGAACTCTGGTTTTATTTACCTATTTCCTACATGATTTCAATCCTGAATTGTCCATTTTGTGGCCTATCTTTGTCAAAATGAGAAAAGAGGAGAAATAAATACCAGGAAAATGGCGCTGGAGGTTTAATGATCAACCGAACAGTTTGTGGAGGAGGCTAATTGTAGCCAAGTATGGGCCGGCAGCAAGAGATTGGGAGACTGGTAACTCTAGATCCTTGTATGGTTGCTCAATCTGGAAGGCAATTCAAAAAATTGAATCACAGTTTGTACAAGGAATAAAATACGAGGTTGGGAATGGTCAAAGAGTTCTATTCTGGAAGGGTTTTTGGTGCGAAGATGGCCCTCTCAAGGACAGATATTCTGATCTGTTCGAAATAGCAGTGGACAAGAATGTAACAGTGGAAGATTATTTGGAAATGCAGAATGGAGTCTGTGTGTGGAATTCTCAATTGCGTAGGAACCTGAATGATTGGGAGGTAAAATCTCTCCTAAGTTTGCTGCAGACTTTATACAATGTCAGATTGAATGGAGCTTTGGAGGACAAAAGAAAATGGAGATTTGAAAACTCAGGAATTTTCTCTGTCAAATCTTTCTATAACAGCCTGACAAGGTAGAGTTTTCTGTTTTCCCGGACAAGAAGATTTGGATAAGGAATGTCCCTTCAAAAGTGTCTTTTTTTGTGTGGTCAGCAGTGTTAGACAGAATTCAGACTAGAGAAAACCTAGTTAGAAGGGGCATTCAAGTACAGGATGAAAGGTGTGTCTTCTGCAATAAAAGCACAGAAACCTCTAATCATCTGCTGATCCACTGTGAGCTCACCCACTGGATTTGGGGGAAAATGCTGGAACTGTTCGGGGCAAAGGTGTGTTTTCCTTCTGATGTGAAGAGTTTTTTGTTTGCTTGGTGGCTAAAGGGTCTAAGTGAGGCTGGAAAAGTTGCTTGGAACACTATTCCTGCAGCTGTATTTTGGGCAGTTTGGCGTGAAAGGAATCAGAGAATATTCGAGGGGCATCACATTTCAAAGGAGGAAGTCCTTAAAAATATTATGGGCATGATGTATTCGTGGTTGGCTAATCATTCACTTTTAAATCTAGACATACAATTTCTTTTTTTTTTTTTGACAGAGTTTATCTTTGGATAGTTTTATCTGTAAATGCCTAAAGGCTTAGTAGTTGTGTTTTGAGTTTTTTGCAGTTTCCTTAAGTACAGTTTCTCATTGTACAGGGAATTGGGGCTGATTGTATATCTTCTTTCTTTTCGCGGTTTAATACAATACCTTACCTTTTTCAAAAAAAAAAAAAGAGGAGAAATAAATACAAACAATGAATAAGAAATTTAGAGCTCTCGTACACAGTACACTTACCTGGCTGCCAAAGAAATTCCGATGGACGGTACAATCTAGCCCTCCAATGAGCTCCTGCCCTCCTTCTTTCTGTCCTGAAAAGAAAATTTCAGGTCTCAATTTCAAATAAGTTGGTGAATTTTCTTTCTTTTCCATGTTAAGAATACAATAACAATCACCAACCGATGGCCTTGTTTGCCAAGAAAATGAGCCCCGCACAGGTTCCCCACACGGGTTTCCCCATTTTGACAAATTCTTTTAAGGCAGGAAACTGCATACAACAGAGGAAAGGATCGATCTTTCATTTTTCTTTCGCAGAGTTCTACCAAGCAACAATAATAACCGATTTTATCGAGCAACTTGTTTAGTAAATATGTTACTTTTTCTTCATTACATTGAAGGGCTGAACAAAACAAGCATACAAAGTTAAATACATCAAGAAGAGTACAAGGAAGAATCTAAAATCTTCTCCTTGGATTCGACTTCGCCGCATGTGGCTCACCGAGTACCCTTGTAGTAGGCATTGGTGCAAATAGAGTATCAAAGCAAAAGCTTTGAACCCAGAAGTAAAAAGTAAAAGCAATATGGAATGAATAGCCAAAAGAATGGAGGAGGGATAGATAGCTAACAAGGTTATGGTATTCTGCGAGCTTGGCCATGGTAGTGCTCTCCCCTCCAGGAATTATAAGAGCATCTACGTTCTGGAGCTGCTCGGGCTTCCTTATCTCCACCCCTTTAACTCCGATCCTTCTGAGCGCTGCGTAGCAAAACCAAAAGTTAAGGGATCAAAGATGGGATGCAGATTCAAGTAGGCGAACCGCGAACGTATTTAGCTCTGCAAGTGACATGCAAACAGCGGAGAGAGGAAGACCTGCTATGTGTTCGTTAAAAGACCCCTGGAGCGCAAGGACACCGACAGCCATATTAGTGGAACAGTCGCTCCTTGCCCTGCAGAAAACGCTAACGTCAAACGAACGAGACTACGAGAAGGAGAATGATCGATCACTCCCACCCTTGTAGGTTTCGTATGGCTCTCGTCCTTGGCCCTCCATTTTATTCGATGGAAATGAACAATAAAACTGCCGAGTATACAAACTTATTTTCTAGTAAGTCTTAAAGATCCACCCTTTATCACAGATCTAGAATATTTTGTGTGGACAATACCAACATTTCAGTAGGATTGAAAATGACAAATTTGTATGGTAATGATTCAACCGTAGGATCGAAATGCGTTCAGTGAATTTAGATTCTGTGGTAGTCGCTGTATCTAGATTCCTGGGGTGCGGAATCTCCGTAGATTCCTGGCCGCCTGTGTCCCAACGTAGCAGATGTGTTCCCATCTTTAGTTCTTACGTGTTACAGTCCGATCATGACCAATGACCATATCCTTTGGTATACGGCGATTTATGAAGGGAAAGTGAAAATGGAAACTGATAATTATATTAATAATTTTAGTAATTTGTTAAAAGAATAACTTAGTAATTTAAATTAATTATATTAATAATTTTTAACAAAAAGTATTAATAATTAAATAAAGATTACTTCATTAATAATTAAATTAATTTATAGATAAATTTTTTAGTCATAATTAAATTAATCTAAGCATAAATTCAAGGTTTAAGACTTTAGGTTAGGCTTTGGTTGATCCTCAACCTAACTCAATTCCTTAAGTTGTACCCCTAAGAGCAATATGAAATTTGTAATTAGATTGAATCAAATTTAAACACAACCCACGCATGCATTATTTTTTGGTTTTAAACTATTTTTAAATAAAAATTATTAATATTAAACCCGAAGGAACTATGGGGATTGAACTACCCTCATTTTGTAGCATAATGAACCAAAAACATAAAATATCTCAAGCTAGTTTGGGCTTGGGATAGGGGCTCACCCATGTTAATTATAAAACTATGGCAACGGGGTAGGGGCCATACTCCCTATTGTCGATCCTTACTTTGAAACAAATCCCTGTCATTGACCCCAATCCTCGTTAATATGACCCTCCATCCCCAATTCCTAACAGAGACGGGTTCTTTGTCGGGAACCTAAATCTCTAGAATTTTTAAACTATTTTCATAAATATATTTAAATTAAAATTTTGATATATATATATATATAATATAATAAATAATATTATATATATAATTGGGGGTTAGGACGGGGGGAGGAATTCACTCCTCCATCTTCGTCCCTATCCTCGGTTGGGTATGTATCACTATCAATTGTTGTCCCTATCAAGGCAATCTCCATCCTCGACCTAATGTTGAGTACCCAATAGAGTGGGGAACAGTATTTCCATCCCTATTCTTATTCAAATCTTATTAATTGGTTATTTGTCAGAAAACTATAATTTGAAACCTAATAGCTGAAATTAATAAAAACCCAACCTGAAGTCTTAAACCTTGATCTCGAGCTTATATTAATTTAATTATGACTATAACATAACTTTGTATATTTGTTTATATTTAAGTATTTTATATATTTAAGTAACATTTATAGAAAATTAAAACATTTAATCATTAATAAAGTAAAATAAATAAAATAGAACAATAATTTATTAATAAAGTAAAAAAACTAAAACATTTAATCATTAGCGATAATTTGTTATCTTTGTTAAAAATTATTTATATAATTAATCAGAATTACTAAATCATAGCATTAATAAAATAAAGGTTAATTATTTAAAACAATATGGCATTCATTCCTTATAATAGTTACCAGTTTCTATTATTTCACTTTTTATTGATAAATTCCATGCATCACAAGGGTCCTTGCTAGGCTAACAAATTTCGTAATCAGAGTTTAAATTTCTTATTTTTATTAGTGTTTATTAAGTTTGATTTGTAAGTGAAATTGAAATGATTTTATTTAGAATTTAAAGGAAACCAAATAGATAAATGGTAGTGAGAAAGTATAGCCATGCTACACTACATGTCTTATTATATATAGGGCATATCCAGGTCCGATCTGACTCGAAGATCCAGTCAGATCTCACATATGGTGATTCAAATTTGAATTCATTAGGGAAAGTCAAATATCCGAATCGGATCCAATCTTTAATAGGTTGCGGTTAAACAATAAAACATAAAGCAACAAATTTCTTAATTAATATTTATTAAGTTTGATTTTAACTTTTATTAACTATTGTAAGATAAATCTATTTTTAAATTTTACTAAGTTTTATTAATAATTATTATAATATTTAAAAACAGGATTGGAATCGGAAAACGAAATTGGAATCTGAATCGGAATCAGAATTACCTATTCCTAATGCATGTTTGGTTCAGTTGGGAACCGGAATTGGATTTTGATTGTTGTTGTTTAGTTTCATGTGGAATTGTTAATTTATTATTACTTCAATATTTTATTATTTTATTATGTTTTATTTTCTTACTAGTTTATCAATATTCTGTTGACATATACTATTATTACTTCAATTATATTGTATCATTATTAATTTTATTACTTAATAATTATATTATATTAATTTTAATTATATTATATTATTACTCAAATATTATTATATTATTAATATTATTATTACTTTACAATGTATAAATAAAATATTTATACATTATAATATTTAAAAATCCATATCTTTGTTTCTTGTTATTAATTTATTAATATTTTATTATAGTACTATTATTTTACTAATATTCTGTTAATAGTTTATTAGAACTTTTGTCATGAGTTTCTTTACATTCCATTCTCTAAGGGGGCCTAAAATACCCAATCTCTCTCTCTCTCTCTCTCTCTCTCTAATAACATAACATATTGCGTTATTGCTCTCTTGAATGAAAACTCCATTCCCTAGGGCTCAATTTAGAAGCAGTAGAAATGCAAATATGTACAACGTAAATACATACAAAATAATACAAAATATAAGATTTTGCACTCTACATATTTTCATTTGTACTCCTTCCAAACTCAGCCTAGGGGGTTAATAAACTATTCAACATCTCTATCTCTCATTAATTAACAAACTCTTAATTCTCTATCTCTTAATAATATCATATTTCTTTCTCCCTCTCTCTCATTAACACAATCTTAATTCTCTCTTTCTTTAATAATGTAACATTTCTCTCTCTTTCTCCTACACTCGTAATTCTCTCTTTCTCTTTAATAATTAATATTTCTTTCTCTCTCTCTCTCTCTTTCTTTAATAATATAATATACTAATAATAGTGTAAAGCTTTATTGATGACATGGTAATAGTGTACAACTTTATTGATGATAATGATCACTTTTTTATATTTAAAAAAATAGGAAAAATACAAAAAATAGAATGTATGTATGAATGTGTATAGTTGGGCCGGGTTCGGGCTACTTAAAGGCTAGGCCTAGGCCCAGCCCAAAAAATTAAAAAGCCTGACTTCTTGGGCCCAAGTCCAGCCCGAGGATAAAAAATCTAAGCCCAACCCATGTAAAACTTCAGGCTGGACCGGTTTAGGCTTGGGTTGGGCCCACCCAAGTTGCATCCCTAACCAACAGGCTTACATCGATTACTATAGCCTTCCCTAGTTTCCTTTGTCTAGCTGTCTATAGTGGTTGTCATTAAAAATGGTGTTTTGGGTTATCATTCACGCCCTTGATTATGTGCATTAACTATTCACCAGAATGAACTTTGTGTCTGCTTTATGATGGTTTTGAAAGAATGGTAGGATCCATCCAATGGATGCCATAAAGGTTGCGGAATGGGTGGGCGAATTTCAAAAATTTCCTACCTTCTCCCAACTAGGAATCATATTCCCTAAATTTAGAATATATTATTCAAGGATCCTACTTGAACCATAATCAAAC
>NW_010729111.1:4310024-4320508 GCF_000365185.1 Nelumbo nucifera | reverse complement strand
TGTAGAGAAGATGGGCCGAATGGCCCATAGGTTGTTTATTCTTTCTTGTTATTTATGTTTCTTTTCTATAATGGGCCTTATTCTGGGCCCATTCTGTCAATATTAAGTTCTTTGTAAATTCTTGCCCAACTAAGGGCCTCCTTATAATTATTCAAATATATCTAATAAAACAGTGTTAGGGGGCTGAGAGAACAAGAGTTCGAAACCCTCTTCTCAGACCCTCATTGCCGAACCCTCAACTCTCTTCTCTTCAGTTTTCTTCAGTTTCATCTGATGCACATCAGCAAAATAAACTAGTTCTAAGAACAAATCTGATTTTGTAACAGATGATGATGATTTGTAGAGTGTAGACTACATGTTATAGAGAGGACAAGCAATGGTCTTGTTTCCAATGTCAAGATATAGTGAATGGAATGAAAAGATGCTCACTGGTTGTCCCAAAATCATAGAAAACATAAGCTTCTACTCAGCCTTTATACAACTGTAGTGAACTTCAAACCCAAGCTAGGAGTAGGAGAAAATGTTAGAACAAATGTTAATCTAATCTGATTGTCCTCTCATGATTCAGATTTAGTATTGTTATGCATGAAACTACAGTGTGTAATTCCAATGAACAAACTCCCTCTATTTCAGAAGCAACCTATGACACCAGGTATCTGAACATGCTTAACCATAGTTGTGCAGACAATACATGATACTGATATTAATAGATACTAGATATTAGTCCTGCAAGTTTTTTTTTTCCCTACAGACCTTGTTCTAAGAGATAATTTTTATTTTGTTTATGATCTGGCTAATCAATGCATTGGATGAACTAATTATGACTGTAAGTTAAACAGACAATGCAAGTCCTTCAAGTTTTCCATGAAGAATGCTGACTAAGTTGTACATTTTCTTTTGAGGTTCATTGTTTGTAAATGTCTCCACAATTTCCGGCAATTCATCAGACATTGTTCCATGCAGATTGATATCAAGCAGTAAAGTGGCTATGGTGTTTCAATTGCAGGTGCATCTTTGTATGGAGGTTCATCGCTGACCCGAGTACCCCCTCGTCTTCATAGGCGAGTGTGTGCAGGATTTGAGTAATGTTGGTCACAAGATCGTCGTTTGTGAATGCATGAGTAGCTACAACAGTGAATTTAGCAGATCACAACATTGATCTACAAATCCCCAATGTTCACAACGCAGGAGTAGCTGGAGCTATCATTTCCAGCCGTTCTCATGGGCCACCCAGAAGGTCAAGCAATCCTGAAGTACCTGAATGAAAGCCATGATCCAAGAGCAACTCCAAAATTTCCTAATACACGTATTGGAACAAATCCAACATCCAGAGTTGCTATTTACAGCTCTAGAGGATCGTCTGCAATTTGCCTCCATGTTCTAAAGCCTGACCTCATAGCTCCTGGCTCCTTTGTTCTTGCATCTTGACCTCCATTAAGTCCTGTGGTGAACGAAGGATCAACAAAGTTGTTTAGCAACTTCAACATCATAGACGGAACCTCCATGGATTGTCCTCATGTGGTAGGAGTGGCAGCACTTCTGAAAGAAGTCCATCCTGAGCCCAACGGCCATTCGATCTGCCATGATGACCACAACAGATTCACTCAATACTCTCAAACCCATCATGGAACTTATAGATGATGAGCAATCCACCAGTCTAGCCATGGGAGCGGGTAACCTCAATCCTAACAAGGCGCTTGACCTTGGGCTTGTATATGTTGCAAAACAGAGGACTACGTGAGGCTTCTTCTCTCTGTGCTCTGAATTACACTAAGAAGGAATCAAGAAGATAACAAGGTCACTCTTTGACTGGTTAGTCCACGATGCACAGAAGTTTGGGGATGCCTCTTCAACCTTCAATCCAAGAGTTCTTCCTTACAGTCTTAGTGTAATTGTGTTTGGTGATCTGTGGGGACGTGGTACCCCCGTCTTGTGTAGCCCCTTCCATTATTAATAAAAAAAGTATCTGTGTAACCCTTCCATTATTAATAAAAAAAGTGTTCGTGTAATTGTGTTTCATTGGATCGCAAGAAAGGTTCAAACTTCCTTATGGTTTAGCTAATTGACTAATTCTAGTCTTACTGTTTACATATTATCTTAAACTACCCCTATTGTTTCTGACAATTGTCTAAAACCTCCCTTGCCATTAACTTTCCGTCACACTTCATTCACATGTGATTTCATGTGACTGGTTTTTAAAAATCCTAAAATATCCTTCCTGCAACCTATTCATTGCCCTCAACCTAGAGCTCTACCTTCTCCCCTCCCTTTTCTTCCTCCCTATTCCCATGGCTAACTTGGACTGCCATTTCTCCCAAAACTCAAGTTTCAATTGAAATTCCCTTTCTCAATGAAACTTGGAATTTCAAGTTTGCTGATCTGCAATTGAGAAATATGTGGAGTCTGCTGATCTGCTCTTCAACTTGATGAAGTATCTTAATAGAACTAGGTTCACACTTCACAACCAGTAGATTGGAGCCTTGTGTCATTTTGAGATTGATAAGTCATCATTGCTGTAGAATCTTTACTCTCCATTAGTTCTTCCTTCGTGATCCAATGGTTATGCACGGTTTCTGTCCCCAATAGTAGATCGGACTTCCGAGTTCTGTGATAATATGGTGTAGTGAGTTAACTGCCCTTTTCAAATTTTTTTTCTACATATTACATTATAACTGGTTTAATATCTTAATTAATTATAAATATTACAAAACATCCGACTGAGAGGCGTTATGGGAACCAATTTCTAATCCCAAATTACCTATGCGGATGAGATTAAATGTCTATAACCAGTGATGCCCATTCTAATTTGAGAACGAGTATGAAACTCCAAATTTCCCAAGAAAATTTGACCACGTTTTCTCAGTGCTTTTCATTGTTTGCAGTATTATTTTCATGGTTAACTTAGAGCAGTCAAGTTTCAGATTTCAGCATTTCTTCGATGTGATCCTCCATAATTCCCAGAAACTGGTGCGGCACCAAGAACGGTGGAACCTCCATTTTTCTCGGACACCGAGTTTCAGAAGTCTGCCATCTATGGAGGAGAAATCAAACTAGTTCTCAGACACTGGTTCACCGAATCTGGCAAAATTTGTTGTGGCAGCCACAGCCGTTGTGCTGTTTTTCTTGGGTGCAAGCCTTTTCATGGTCAATAGATCGCATATATGTTTGTAACAGTAGCGGATGGTGTTCCATGCCACTTTTCTAGCCTAACTACTAAGACCTCCCAGCCACCAAGCATCTTTGACTTTGATAGGACAGGGTTAGATGATCTTGAAAAAGAAAAAGTCATTGGTTATTTGACTTTGATATTCACAAGTAAATCCCGTAATACGCCAGGTTTGTTAGGAAATGCATAACTTGAAGAAATAAATACTCCTTATGCATGCTATTTTGCTTCATTAGTCTAAAGTTGTTCATGGACTTCCTTGTTGCACGCTTCATTGACTGCTGATTTAATGATTTTGCAGCAGTTAAGGTTTTTGTTTTTTGACATGAAGTGCAAGTTGAAGCTGCCATCATCTTAAGGTACCCTTTGTTTATTCTTTTGCAAGTTGGTTTAACTGCTGGAATAATTGCTTCACTAATACCCACTTCTCATAGAGCTCTGGGTATTGAATTCAACACACAGCTGAATGCTTTGCTTGGGGTAGGGTGCTTTTTAAGCATGACACAGTTTTATTTTAGACTTGAGATCTATAATTTCTAGCCTTCTTTAGCCTGAAGTTATGGGATGTATAGATAAACTAAGTTCCTCTAATATGATTAAACTTGCCAACCCAAAACATAGTTTCTGGGCAACCCATTGAACCCACAGACAAAACAAAATCACATCCTTATAGTGAATCTGTGCAAGCAAAAGGTGGCTAGTGATTCTCACATCTATTTTAGACACAACGTTATGGATAATATCTTCTAATTTATAAGATTATTAATTGTAAGAGATTCCTTTTGTGTTGCAATTTGAATGAAGAATGCTCCTTTTGAAGTTATTGAATATTATTAATTACTTTAGAGATCAGCAGGGAACCAGCCGTTGCTGTGAAGAATGTAAATACTGAAAAAGATCTTTTAGCTATCACGGGTTTCCTGTGTACACATCTATGACGCTTTCTATGAAGAGTGCAAATCCATTACCTGAACACTTATTATTCTCACAAGCTATCGTTTTGGTATTTTATAGGTACTAGTTGACGGAGCATATATGGCGAAATTTTGCAGGAAAAAAAGCTTCTTGCTAACATCAAGAAGCTTGATAGTCTATGGTCAATATGCATGATTCTGCTTGAATAACTCAACTTCTAAAATTGTAAATTGTAACTATTTGACAGGCAAAGTATCTCCACCTGTAGTTATGAAAATCTATGTTTAGATCCTTGATATATTCATTTGTATTAAAACAAGTTACAGTTACAAGGTTGTTGATGTGTAGAAACTAGAAAGAATGGATTTAAGGAAACATTTTTTGAAGAAGTTTTGATTCCAAGGTTTCAGAGTTTCTTCATTTTAATTATTTTTGTGAAGTTTTTAATACTTTTGTAAATTTTTATATTTTCTGGGGTTTTATATAAATTTTGATATTTCATTCAGTTGGGATTGGATTGGATCCAACCCTGTCCATTTACATTTAAATGGATTGGATTTGTATTGTATCGGATCCAATTGGCAGCCCTAGGCCCAAGGCCAAAGCAGTGTATAAAATGCTAATTGGACAAACCCGAGTTGCACCCCTACCTAATTTAATAGAATAAAAAATTTTCTTTACATAACAAAGCATTGGTCATGATGTCATTGTAACCAGAGACTTTTCACTAAAATTAATTCCAATCGTGCCTATCAGGATTGACGGAAATAAATAGAGTCAAAAAAGTTCTGAGTTGAATGAATTAGTCTAAGCGCTTTCAGAGAGATAAAGAGAATCAAAAGCTGCAAGAAAACGGAATCTTAAAATTACTTGAGGAAAAGCAAACTTGTTATTGGACAAAGTATGTTGGAGCAAAACAAAACCAGCTAGTTTGAAAACAACTTGATTATTAAAGCAAAACATTTGTTCTTAGTTGTATGTGTTTTATGCTTCCAAAGCTAAAAAAAAAAAAATGTATTATTGAATTTCTAATTTAGATAGCATGTTTTATATTTGGCTATTTAATATCATATTTCATAAATTATATATACCATAAAATTTGCTTTTGTTTTAAAACCACTATTTTGATAGTTTCAAACACATGTACTGTTCTTTGAAACAAAGCCATCTTGTTTTTGCTTTGAAAAGCAAAAACACCATTCAAAAGAATGTTTTCGTTTTCTTACATACTGATGTGATAATTTCAAGAACAAATGAAGACAAAAGCAATCATACTGTAGAACATCCACCCCTAAATAATTATATAATATAATATTTCAAGATATTAACATATATAGCAATCAACCCAATTTCAGCTTGTGTAAGTGCTTACAACCGCCTTAATAACTTATTCATTAAAAAAACAATAAGTCAATAAGTCATGTTTTGTTTGGGCCCCATAGTTTTCGATCCGGAGATATATTTAGGGAATCAGGATCAGTATAAAATGGGTCTAATTTAACCTAAAACCAGAAAGAGGCAGATATTTCTTTTTTCTTTTTTTTTTTCTTCTTACTTCTCAGTTTGAACATCTACCAGGGATCATCAGTGTCTTTTGTTTTCAAAAAAGAATCAATTCATATATTTGAAATCATCAAAATGATGGTTTTTAAAATGAAAACAAATTTTTGAGTACAGATATTAAATGATTTATGAAAGGTGATGAGAGATCATTATATGGAAAGATGATTCTTAAACCAGAAATTCTAGATTACATTTTTATCTCAGTTTTGGTACCAATTTGTCATCAAAATAGATGGTTTAATTTGTTTTTGTAACCGCAACGAGAAAAACAATTCACATGGAAGAACACCCCCTTGATTTTTTAAAATTTTGGTAGGTGTCAAACTATGCCTTGAAAATGATGTACCATTATTTACTATTTATTTTTTAAAATGCAATGTCTTACCCATTTATAAAAATGAAAAAGGGATGAATCGTCAACACACCCTGATTTTCGATTTTCAGGATTACCCTTTTAAAACACCCCTAATTCCTTTTTAACATGTCCTCATTATTTCTCTGTTCCTTTTAAACAGACATTCCAGCAAAGAAAAGATCTGAACTGCATAAACATGTTAGCACTTTTTTGACACTTGGCAAAGATGAAATGCAAAATGTTCTTGAATTCGATTGTAGTGAGCATGGGAGAGGGCAAGCCATGAAAAGAGGAGTCGAACAATTTTGGTTTTTTACATCTTAGTCTTGTTTTGTACTCCATTGGTGGTCGATTAACACAAATCAATAGCCATTAACATTGTCACAACACACTTCAACAATTGTTGGTTGGGTAGGACGAATCAAACCCATTGGCTTCAAGCATTACCTGGTAAATTCATGTTTTATTTATCATGTATGTTCTTGTAAAGCTTCTCAAACATTGCTACAAATCTATTATAAGAGTATCATCCAATGATTTATTTGATCAAATGCAGGGCCCAATCAACCAATACAGGCAATATATATGTAAAATACAGAAAGGAACAAGCATGATATGTTTATCGATCTTGAACTTCTATTGTTGCAATACATGCWCTAGGTGGAAAGTCTGAAAAATCAGCAAACCAACCTACTTGGAAAAGCTTAGCTCTTCAGAGAAATTGAACCCTTTCTCTCATCCCCCAATAACTAAAATTCATTGATGATATGACAGAATAAAACTGTTGAATCCCCAAGACATATTGAACCTAAACAGCCCAATTATGTATTTACCTAAATCTAATACAAAACCCACAGATCTAAGATATTAAGTATGGTACAAATATACAATATGAAGATAAATCCTAAAATGTTAAGGACTTGTTATTTGACAGAAAACATGGCTCTTGATGGAGCACGATGGCATGATAGGATTTGTGTAGCTAACCCCCAATAGTTGTGATTAAGATTGAGTCAAGTTGTCTGCGTGACCTAGGAATCTTGAACCAGTTAAAGTTCTGGACAAAGTTGTGAAACATAATTTTCTTGAAAAGATTATAACGAGGTCACATGACTTGAACTCAATTAGAGTTATCAAACCTTGTTCCTATAAATCACTAAACCATTTCTTAGTCATGGAATTTAGCCTAAAAGTTGAGTTGAAGTGCCCAATTTCTCATTCTTCTTCTTTTTCTTCTTTATTTTTTGGTAGTAGCCCGAAATGGATATGGAGTAAATATAAGGTATACATGATTAACCAAGGTTGTGCTTTTCAAGTTACAACCATTGGATTGAAACTTATGACTTCGGGGATTGATACAAGACAATAAGTTGAATATTTATAATATAGAAAAAAATCTTCTATTGAACCTTGTATCTTGGTTTAGCATGGGATTAAAGATCCTTTCTCTGAAGGCTCCGTTTGCTTTTCAGTAAGTTACTCGAGTAAATGTATTTACCCAAGTGTTTTCTAGGAAAGACTTACCCGAGTAAGTGCATTTACCCATATTCTTTTATTTCCCATGTAAATAAAGCAATGACCATTTTAGTCATAAAAATCCTATATTAAAAAGGGTAATTTTGTCCCATTCAAGTTTTGGCAACTTTTCCCCCAAGTGGGAAAGTTATTTATTCACCTAGGAGATGGGTGTCAATTACCCGGGTAAGTGATACCTAGGAAAATAAACTTTCTCTAGCCCCCACATAAATCTGAAAAAAGAACATGGGTTTTTTGGTCAATAGGAATCAAAATCCCATTGACCAATTTTCTCCCCACTCAAATCCAGAAAAAGAAGTATCATCCAATGGTATGGTTTTAAGCTAAAAGGTAAGCATAGAATGTGTTCCATTCCCAGAGAGAATGCTATAATGCCCCTAGAGACGTTTTTCCATGTTAACATCAAAAGTGTTGAACTTGTTCAAAATATTAGATAACACCAAAGATGCTCTATTTATCTAATCAAGACCTCGGGTATCATGAAGATATTATCTTTTTACTCTTTGTTCATTTCGGTTGGCATCACAATTAATTACACTTTTCTTCTATTTATCTTTTCAATACCTAAACTACATAGTTCCATTTATCAAATCTTCCGTTATGTTGATAATTTTACTTCCATTCCTTGGATTTTTTTCCTTTTTTTTTTCTAATGTCATGGTCCAATCCCTGGCTTCCATTTTGTATGGCATCTTATAATTCTTTTCAACCTTTAGGTACATAATTATATCTTTATGATTTTTAGGACACATCTTCATTTTAATGGTAAGCATCTTCTGATTATTTTATGGTATTTGTGGGACAACATTGTTTTCTGTGTACAGATTGGTTTTCAAGACATAGTAGAAACTCTTGGATTGGCAGCTGCTAAGGCAATTATTGTTATCATTGCCATAATTGATAGTGGGCGCTTCTTAATTTTTTGCATTAAGATATTACCTCTGCATGAGTAAGGTTCATGGTTTTTTTTCTTATTTTTTTTTCTAATTATAACATGTTAGAACTGTTGTTTGTATCCTTTCAATTTGAACGAACTAAAATATCATAAAAACTGAATTTTGAAAGTTAAGCTTAGAACTGTGCCAAATGCTTTGAATAAACATACACATGGTTCATTTTCTTTTTCTTTTGCATATACAATCTGAACATTCACATGGTTCACAAAAGTTCTTCTACAAGGATTTTGCTTATTGGAATTACCTACAAATATAGCAGCCTTGGTCCTTTCATGCACATGGTAGTTTGTTGAGATTTTCTTAATTTATTTGAGTCTGGGTTCAAATATCCGGTGCATCGCACGGGCCATTCTACTAGTGCTTGATAAACAAGATTTGAATTGCATAAATCAGGCCAATTGGTCAACAAGGAGAAATCATGCTTCATTGTTATAGTAAAATACCCACCACCAAAATTAACATGATAAAAAATGTTACAGGGTTTTCTCATAAACAGTTGCCATTCACTCATCTTCGTGTGCCTATGGGAAGGAAAAACTTGAGGATTGTTGCTTTGAGCCTATCATTCAAAAGATCAAAGCTAGAATTGAAGGTTTGAAAGCTAAACTTTGAGTTTTGACAATTGGAGATTTGGAGGTAAGGTTACTCTAATCAAGCATGTCCTTTAGAGCTTAGTTATTCATAATTGTATATGTTGAGTGTGACTGCTCCTTAAGTGGGTTAGCTGGCAAAAAATTTGCAATCCCACTTAAGGAGGCTCACATAAGATCTCTTTTTCTATATCAAGAGAGCTTTCAGATTTAAAGCCTGTTAAAGTTGATCAATTCAAAGACTTTTCAAACAAAAGTGATGTTGCTCGATCTGAGGTAGTGTAGGAACCGAGGTTACAGTCAAATAGTCATTGCCAATTGGACAGAGTCTGGGTGGAAGGACGGAACCGCGCAATGAGATCTAAAACCAAGAAAATGTCAGAGGCCCGAAGAGTTGTCCCCGGGTGGACACTTTGATGCTCAAGTTAGTAAAGGGCAATAGAGAATCAGGCCAAGCAATTGGAGAACAATGTTGGCCCGAGCAATAAAACAATATGAGGGCTAGAAGTTGGAATCATCTACCTTGAGTGGGAGGTACCCTTTTATAGCCAAAGATCCGTGTCCTTACTGGATGAGGCTTTCGGGGTCATCGGGGTGAGGTTAGCCACCGAGGTTTTCGGGATAAGTTTGGATCCCCAACGGGGTTGTTCCCATCCGCTCTCCTATCTTGGTCATGCTTATTTGCATGACGTGAAGTCGTCGTGACTAGAGGGATAAAGTGGGGGCCACGGAGGTAGCACGGCGCTGACATGGTCGTGAATCGAGATAGGCCGCAGAGGCGGTGTGGTGCTAACGTGGCCAAGGTGATTGGGCAACCACATGGCGTTTGGAGCCAACTCGACCATGACCCGAACAAAAAACATTTGGGACAAGTTGATGAACTCAAAGTATATTAGATCCACTTTGGACAAACCTAAATCTAGTTTTAGATTATGGAAAAATTACTTGAGGAAAAGCAAATTTCTATATGTAGTATTTGTTTTCAGGTTTGGAATTTCAGTTAATAGAAAAAAACTGAATTAACCAAACTTTATTATTTATATAGTATAGTACATATATTAAAATATATAATTTATTATATATGTATGTATTGATATATTAATGAAACTCGATTTTAACCTAGAAATTCAGTGAGAGTAGTCCCTTAATGGAAAGCATAAGGTTGAAGTTGTATTTATTTAGAGTAGGAATATGATACGCTCAAGTTGTCTAACAAGAGGGAGAAGGATCTAGAATAAGGAGAAGAGAGAGAGAGAGAGAGAGAGTTTGTTTGTAGAAAAGCCAATGCCAACTCCATTCATTCAGGCTATATTTATAGCCTTATGGTGCTACAAACTGGGAGTAGAAATAGGAACTACTGCGCCTTAATCTTAGGAGCTTATCAACAAAAAAAACAGAATGCA
>NW_010729111.1:4287841-4304918 GCF_000365185.1 Nelumbo nucifera | reverse complement strand
AGAAATAGGAACTACTGCCCCTTAATCTTAGGAGCTTATCAACAAAAAAAACAGAATGCACTTATCTAGGAACAGAATTGAAGACTTATCTAATGCACTTATCTAGGAAGCAGAATGCACTTATCTAGGAACAGAATTGAAGACTTATCTATTCTAACAGAATTAAAACTGAATGGATAAGGCTTATCCCAACTAAGAGCTAACATGACCGGGTCTTCTGTTGCTATCCACTTTGACCGAGTCTTCGGCTGCTGCATACATGCACGTATCAGAATAAAGCACAAGAGGCATCAAATGCCTTTCACAACAAATTGGTCATTGAGTCCGTGTCTAATTCTGTTTTCATACTTGCAATTAATGTTAATAGAAATTTGTATGCTCATTTTCTTGATGTTATTCAAGATTTATTAAAGGTGATATCCAGATGCATAACTAAAATGTTGGATGTTATAACTATTGGAGATTTGGAGCCTACGGATGATCTCTGTATTGACATTATTAATTCTGGGTTGATAGTTGCAAATATAACTAATGACTGTACTGCTGGTGATGGGTCAACAACAACATCAGTTCTTGCATGTGGAACTATCAGGCTGATTGAGTGTTACTTTGGTGCAAACCCTATGTCAATCAAGAGATGGATTGATAAGACAGTCCAAGGCTTGGTGGATGAGTTGGAGAAGAAAGCTAGGCCTGTTAAGGGGCCTGATGATATTAAAGGTAATGGCTATTTTTATTTCTTCAAGTTATTTTACATTTTCTAATGTTATCTGGTACATTCTTATACCAAATATTTATTTTTATTTCTTTAGTTGTTGCTTCCATCTCTGCTGGCAATGATGATATCCATTGAATCTTCATCATCCTTTGAGACAATTGTAGTAGGGGTGAGCATTATTCGGTTCGGTTAAAACCGAATAATCAAACCGAAATTTTTAGGTTAAATCGGTTTGGTTTTTTTAGTTTTTATTATTTTGGTTTTCGATTTCGATTTTTGGATTTAAAATTTCGGTTAATCGAATTAACCAAATTTTTTATTATTATATATAATATATAAATATAATATGTAAGATATAATATATAATATGTAATATATAATATATTATATATTTATATATTAATATATAATATATTGAAATTTGATTTCATAATATATATTATATATTATATTATATAATAGAGTATATATTATTAAAATTCAGTTTTAACTGAAATAACCGAAAATCAAATCTGTTTCGGTTCGATTTTTAAAATTTTAATTTATTCAATTCGGTTTTTAACCGAATAAACCGAATGGTCACCCCTGTAGAGGTCGAAGGAATGGAGGTTCCAAGCTCCATTTGTCTCTGTTAATTAAATGATGTATGTGGGGTTTTCCGTTGATGTTGCTTGTTAGACTTGTCTGCACATTGACCTTGGTTACATTTCACCACAGTTTGTCTCAAAGCCTGAGAAAAATGATTATTGGATTTGATTATGCAAAGGTCTTGGTAATTGATCCGAAGATTTCAATAATAAAGGACATAAATTCCTCTGTTGGAGAAGACCACACAGCTAAGTGCTCCTCTACTCATTATAGCTGAAGATGTCACATAATTCCTCTATTTTTTGTCTTGGTTCTTGGGAGAGGAACAAGAGGTCTAAATATTCACCGACTGTTTTTATGGCCTGGATTTTTAATTGGGAAGAGGCCACACTGTTGATTTTTCTTGGAGCACAAACCCTCATGGCTTGCAACTAACTATACATAAAAAAAAAACAAGAGAGAGAGAGAGGGAGAGAGTGAAACATTCCTAGTAATAACCACAATTAACCAAGTCTTGCATTGATGTGAACAAGATTTGCATGCATGCTTGAGAATGTAGTGCTTTGACAGGTACAAAATTACATATGGTAAATTTGTTAAAAACTGATTCAGTTGAAGCTCTTGCCTTTCATTTCCAGTTGATTTGTCCACTTGTGGACAATGTAGATTTCTGCATCTTTTGCGTTATATATGAATTCAAACCCCAGTTCTGCTACTATGGCCACTCAACCCAGGGTTCTCCAAGATATGTTGTTGCTTTCCGTGATACCATTAGCAAGCCTGAATCCTTCCTACAGGATCTCAGTTTGGACCTCCACTTCATCCAGAATGAACTTCACTCTACCTCTCGATTTTAGATTGCAATGAAAGCAGTCCAAGACACAGTTACTGTCGTCGGCACTTTTCTTAAATCATTTCTAATCAATCCACTATTCTTCAAAAAAGTGAAGCATGGGATCCCCATCGCAAGCAGCTTGATCACTGCAGGACTTTCTAGGGCTGTGAGCCTGTGAAGGGTTACAACCAAAAATCTCCATCAGAAGATCCATTTCTTGCCTTGTCTGCATTGAGAAACTGGTCACTCAAAACTCTATTGGGGGCCTATTCATGCATGTAATTGGGAAGTAAGCAGAGCCACTGTACCTTCTTCCATCAGCCAATCCGACCATTAACTGGAGTCCATCATCAGATTTTAAACGTGCTCAAGGGATTCACTAATGGTGGAGGCCGAATTTGCATTTGAAATGTAAAACTGTGGCACATGCTTTATTCCAGAATTGGGTTATTTATGAAACAGAAATCAGGAGAAACCATCAAAACCACCACTAGCTTATTTCATGAAGATGGGAAACGTGCCTCTCATATAAGATACCAATTTAGAGCACGGGCAATTAAAAACAACATTCTCCAATTTGTTTGGCATTTTTTTAACTAATCGGCATTGTTTACAAGAAAACGTGCATTGTTGACATGTAACAAAGCGTGTCCAGAGGATTGAGGACGTAATTAAGCATAAAACAAGTAGGAGGTAGATGTACCCGTGGAAAAATACTTCTGATGAACCTCATGAGCTCGATACTTAGGCTGCATTTGGCATTCCTTATTTTAAGGACTTATCTCGTGTTAAAATGTCCCTATAAACATTGAGTTTTTAACTGCAAAAAGGAGATTAATCCTTAAAATAAGGAATGCCAAATGCAGTCTTAATTATTTTGTAATGTCCAAACAGATGGAGCAAGTATCAATTCATGGAAATATGTTCAAGTAAAAGTGTAAAACCATGTTACGAAGACCGTTCTTCACTGGCATAGACTCACTCTGACCTTCGTTACTTCAAATACTTACTTTACAGAAGAAGCAAGCAGCCAAAGATTTCGTGCAACATGTACGTACTAGAGGCTCTAACACTACCTGCTCATGGCTAATTGCCTTGGAGTGAATGACACGGATTCCATTAAGGTTTCCAACCAGGAAACTAAAATCCGATGACAAGACAAGACTGAAGCCGATATAATATCACAAAAGAATCCCAGCAGAGCCTGAGCATAACATGGCATCAGTTCTTACAGACTGGAGTTGTTTGTAAAAGATCACTTTCAGCCGACAATCTCTGATTAAAGATTGATAATCGCAGATAGGCATGGATAGTACAGAAGATTCCCCAACTTGTCTGTGGGGTCCACCTGATGATCTAACGCAAGACCCATATTTGCTTCGGAGTTCATCTTGTCCAAGAGCTTTAACCATCCATTGATAGAGAAGATCTGCAAGAGCCCTACTGACCTGCTGGCGGAAGAAAACTGCCTCCTTGGAAACCATAACTCGGACTAATGAACCTCCATCCTGGTTTTTGATAGGATAGTTAGAAAGTTTTAAGCATCCACTGTGGCAATGTATGGAAATTTATATGGTTGTTCTAGAGGAGAAGCAACATCAATAGATTTCATTCATGCTCACCCACCCTCGCTACATAGTATAAAGGAGACAGCCCAGACCATGCAAATGGTTGGCTCATCCGAGAAATCCAATGAGCCCCAGATATCCCAAATTGAAATAAATTTATTAGGAAAAGAAAAAGGAAAAAAAAAAAAAAACAAAGAGACGAACCACAGTCATCAGAAGTCTTCTCAAAACAACTCCATCTTTAGAAGGTAAAAGCTTCAGAACTACGTTTACAACATCAAACACACCATTGTGTCCATTTGGGGCATATGCAAGGGAATTAGTAGCATTTGATGCTGTGACCCTATGCAGGCATCTCCTGGACCCATACAGCAAAGAGAAGTTTAGAAAGGAAAAATGCAAAAACTTACCTATTGGAAGAACACGATCAAAAGTATCACATTCAATAGTTAATAATACAAACAAATCAGCCACTAATTTGTCAGGACATTTTGATAGCAAATTATGCCTAATATATAGTTCCCTCTTGTTTTATTGAAGGAAACACGGGAGCTCTTTATCTAACCAAAGTCTTATTTGTCCACCAATACAGTGATGTTTCAATAGATGGAGAGCATCATTATTGGAACCTTTGAGAGGAAGACATGAAATTACCTCCATACAATAATTTTATTAAGCAATATAAAGGCACAATTCACTAGAAATATAGCATTAGTAATAATCAAGAAAAAAAAAATCATGGGACCAAACAGGAACTTTAAGCAATTAAAATGCATGTTCTTCTTTATGCAATGGTAATGGCTACAGAAAGAGAACCACAAAATATTGAGACATACCATTTTCTGGAAAGGAAGTAGGACAGTGGTGTAATATGCAAAATTGATTAATGTTTATCTCCTTGATCAAATTATACTCAGTAAATACATCAGTTCTTCAGTTTCAAATTCAAATGAACTGACTATAAATAAATTAGCCCTATTAAGTTGTTTTTTGTCTAACACAGCAATCTTTTTGAAAATAAGTTGTCCTTGTTAGTTGTTACAAGACATACAAATGGACATTACAGAAACACCACCAAACCAAAAAAGGTAGGTGAGGAAAAGTATTGCAAGAAAAAATCTCAAGTAGAAGGATTTCTTTTTCTTCTTTCCTCTTCTTTTATTTTTGATACATACTCCACTAGAAGGAAACACCAACAAATACAACCACATAAACTTCAGGATGAATATAGAAATATGGGTAGCATCCCTACTGAAAAATGATAATCAGTAGATAGCTTACCTAGTCGAACCCACTCTTAAGAAAAGTGCCAGCTTTTTCCATTGGAATTCCTTCCTTAAAGTTAAAGAAATCTATTGATTTAAGAACAACCGTAACTGGCCCAGTATTTTACAAATATATTAAATCTATCATCATTAGTGAATGATAAACATGTAAATATAATGCAAATTCAGGGTTCAAGTCTCATCTGATAGGCTGAGACTAAAGCCACATGACATAGATACCTTATTCATCATTCAGAAAATGATTTCATCCAGCCCTAAAGAACATGATACATCAGACACTTAAAGTTGTCCCAAAAAAAATTGTACTGAAATAGATCTCCTGGGTGAGAGCCATAACATGCTCAGTCCTCTCTCTACAGAGTTCAGATCTCCTGCCCATGATAACTCTGTGACGCAGCGGCGTGGGAGCACTAAACCGGGCTGACAATGCATGCACCGGACGAATATGAGGCTTCGTTTGTGAAGCCTGACGTGAGACTAGGCGTAAGCCTTGGAAGAAAGAGAAAAGGTGGCGAAAATAATATTCTTGAGTGTATTCTCTATGAATTCAGAACAGCAATATTTATAATACATCTGGTAGACTTGTAGAATAACTAGGAAAGTTAAAATTGTAAAAGAACTAAAACATCTGGTCTTCTAGCCACTGTCGAAATCCTCAATCCTTCTTAGGCTGCCATTGATATTCACCGTCCGATAGCCACCATCTTCCAGTGTTATCCAATGCATGGAGTTGTCATCATTATCCTGTGCATGATTTTTGCTAGATAATGCATGATCCTCCCTAGCTGTGAGTTGTCGCTGGTTGGTGAGCCGACCCTGTCGCTACGTGGTGAGCTGGCCCTCTATCATTCTCCCCCACTTGAAAAGAAATCGATCTCAAGCCATGACTGGGATATGCAAGTGTTGTCTCCGGTAAGTAACGATGAAGATCAGCAACATTAAAAGTTTTGGAGATACCCATGTGATCTGGCAAGTCCACTATGTAAGTATTGTCGTTGATCTTCTTAATGATCTTGTATGGACTGTACTTCCGAGGCTGTAGCTTGTTATGCTTTCCCACTGGTATGCGTTCCTTCCTTAAGAACACCATGACTTCATCACCGACATCAAACACTTAGTGTCTGCGATGCCTATCAGCTGCAGTCTTATACTTTGCATTGGTCCTTTCTAGTCTCTGCTGCACTTCTTCCTGTACTGATTGGAAGGCGAATTCTACCTGTGCTATGGAAAAATCCCACTGCTTCGGTCTCTCCCTACAGATACTGCGGATCAAGTTACCTAGAGTTCGATTCACCACCTCTGTTTGTCCATCTGTCTGTGGATGAGCTGTACTACTGAAATTCAATGATGAGTCAAATAGTCTCCACAAGGTCATCCAGAAGTGACTTAAGAACCTCGTATCTCGGTCCGACGTGATGGTCTTAGGTACCCCATGTAAACAGACAATCTCTCTGAAAAATAGCTTGGCTGTCGCTGTTGCATCTGCGGTCTTCTTGCATGGGAAGAAGTGAGCAATCTTGGAAAACCGGTCAACCACTACAAAGACGGAGTCCATATTTCTTGGAGCCTTCGGTAAGCCTAACACGAAATCCATGGACAAGTCTTCCCAAATCATAGTAGGAACAGGTAGAGGCATGTAGAGGCCAGTATTCAGGGTTTGTCCCTTAGCTGTCTGACATATATAGAACCTACTCACAATAGTGCTCACATGTCTCCTTAATTTAGGCCAGTAGTAACGCCCCTTGACAGCCCCAGTCGTCTTCTCCCTCCCGAGGTGTCCTGCTAAGCCACCCCCATGTAGATCCCTGATGATCTTCTTGCGTAAGGAGATGCAAGGAATGCACAGTTGGTCCCCCTTCATAAGGAACCCATCATGTATGTAGAAATCACCTGCTGGCTGTCGATTCATGCACTTTTCCCAGACCTGTTTGAAGTCCTCATCCTGGGCGTACAGATCTTTCAAGTATTCAAAACCCACAATTTCAATACTGAGAGTCTTGATAGGGCTACATGCCTACTTAAAGCATCGGCCATTGTGTTCTGTTGTCCAGCCTTATACACAATTTTGTATGGGAATTTATCAACAAAAGCAGACCACCTTGCATGCAGATCGCTCATCAACTGCTTTTTGCTTGCTTAAATACTTAAAAGCTTGATGGTCGGTGTAAATGACAAATTCTTTAGCAATTAAATAATGTTCACAGGTTTTTAATGCTCTAACAATAGCATAGAATTCTTTATCATAAGTGGACCACTTCTTCCTGGCTTCGCACAACTTTTCACTAAAGAAGGCAATTGGTCTCTTCTCTTGGGACAACACGGCCCCTATGCCGACTCCACTGGCATCACACTCAACCTCAAATAGTTTGTCAAAACTTGGTAGTGCTAGGATAGGAGCGGTACATAAATTTTCTTTTATGAGGGCGAAACTTTGCTCTTGTTCCTCTCCCCATTGAAACTTTCCCTTTTTCAAACACTCGGTGATAGGTACTACAATACTACTAAAGTGTTTGATAAATCGCCTGTAGAAAGTTGTTAACTCATGGAAACGTCTTATGTTCGTGACCTTTGTTGGGGTCAGCCACTCCCTAATGGATCTCACCTTTTCCTCATCCACTTTAACTCCGTCTTTACTTATAATGAACCCCAAGAACAACAAATTGTCGCTCATAAAAGTGCAATTCCTTAAATTAGCATATAGTTTGTTATCCCTTAATGCACTCAATACCTCTCTGATATGTCCTATGTGCTCAATGGTAGATTTGCTGTAAATCAAGATATCATCAAAATATACCACAACAAATTTACCAATAAAAGGGCGTAGTACCTGATTCATTAGCCTCATGAAAGTGCTGGGTGCGTTAGTTAGCCCAAAAGGCATGACTAACCATTCGAACAGTCCATCTTTGGTCTTGAAAGTTATTTTCCATTCGTCTCCGTGATGGATCCTGATCTGATGGTAACCACTCCTGAGATCGATTTTGGAAAAAACCACAGCCCCGTCAAGTTGATCAAGCATGTCATCCAACCTGGGAATGAGAAACTTGTAGCCAATAGTGATCTTGTTAATTGCTCTGCTGTCGACACACATCCTCCAACTCCCATATTTCTTGAGTGTTAGTAATGTTGGCACTGCACAAGGACTCATGCTGACTTGGATATGCCCTTTCTCAATAATTCTTCTACCTTCTCCCGTAAGATCTCGTTCTCTTTAGGACTCATCCTGTAGTGTGTTAGATTAGGTAGGCTAGCATCAGGGACAAAATCAATATGATGCTGGATATCTCGCATGGGTGGGAACTCGTTAGGTAACTCATCAGGAACTACATCATGAAACTCATCGAGTAGACCCTGCACTTCCACTGGAATTTTGTTCTCCTCCAGTGACTCATTCAGGCTCTCTCCCTTTACCACTAGCAAGTGGACCTCGTGGGTATCCTTACATTCTTTTACAAACTCAGAATGGTGATGCATTATGGTAAGAAAATTTCTCTCTTCTGCCTTTGGAGCCTTGTGTTGGTTCTTTTCTGCCATGGGTAATAAGGTATAGCATACACCCTCTTTCTCGAGCCTGTATGTATTCTTCCTACCCAGGTGTTTAGCATCTGCATCAAACTGTCAAGGCCTACCAAGCAAAATATGGCAAGCATCCATGTCCACAATATCACAATATACCTCATCAGTGTACTTACCAATTGAAAATGGAACCTTGCAGCGTTCCTCCACACGTACGCCCCTGACTTCCTTGATCCACCCAATTGTGTACGGGTTCAGGTGTTTCTCAGGAAGTAGTTGCAGTTTCTGTACCACATCCCTGTAGATAATATTTTCCTGACTGCCGCTATCAATAATTAAATCAAATAATTTACCCTGTATAGTACACCTAGTGCGAAACAGCCGGTGTCGTTGTGTGGTATCTTCGCTTCTCTGAGATAGCATTAGCTTCCTCACAACGCACGTGTACCCTTCATGATCATAGGTACCTTCTTCGTCTTCTACACAGGGTTCACAATATACTCCATCGTGACCCTCTTCTTCCTCCTCTCTCTCCACCATGTTAACTGTCTTTCTTCCGGGACAGTCACTAGACCTATGCCCAACTTCATTGCACTTGAAGCATTTAAAAGGAGCAGGTTTTGCATAGGGATTACTGGCTTTAGGAGGGTTTGAAGTGTTACCTCGAGTGTTTCCTCCCGTGGTGGCCTTACTGGCGTTAGCTGTACTTGGCGGGTGGGAGGGTTGTACTCCTGGGGCTGGCTTGCCCTTGTCGACTACTGCCGGCTTGTTGTCGTTCCCACTGTACCGTCGATAGTTATCGGCTCGGGTCCTTTCTTGGAACATTAACTCAGCCTTCAAAGCTAAGTTCCTTGCTTCCTGCACACTCAAAACCATCTGGACACCAATCTTGTCTCTGATAGCAGGTCTCAACCCACTCAGGTAATGAGCTGCCTGCTGGTTGTCACTTTCAGATAGCTGGTTCCGTTCAGCCAATCTCAGAAACTCTGATGTTCGTTGACACTTCTCGTTCCCTGCGCACACCGTTGATACGATTCAAACATATACTGCTCGTAGTCAGAGGGTAAAAACCTACTTCTGATTAACTACTTCATACGCCTCCATGTTCGAACCAGACCTCTTCCTTCTCTGATCCGAGTCTCCCTTATTCGTTCCCACCAGACAGATGCTCCTCCCTTCAATCGAAAAGCTACTAATTTCACCCTCCTTTCTTTTGGGATCTCCATGTACTCGAAGAAACGGTCGACCTCAGTGATCTAATCCAGAAGGCCCTCTATATCCAAATCCCGACTAAAAGCAGGAATATCTACCTTGAGTTTAAACTCATCATTGTTCCGACGATGATTCTCGGGGTTGCGCCAATTCCTATCGTTTCTGTCATCATCGGGAATGACTGGAGCAACACTGAGTTCCAGTTCGTCGTCGCTATCATCATCAAGAATAGGGTACCTGGGTATAGGATCGATGATTGGTCTACCGTGGTCGTCTCCTCCAGCTTGGTACAATGTGTTATCCCTATTCCTTGGAACATCCTCCCGTAACAAAGTCTATAGTTGTCCAGCGATCTCTGCCAACTACTGCTCAATGTTATGCGTGGCTGTGCGCTGCTCTTCGATTGCTCTCCAAACAGCTTGTAACCCCTGATCTCCGTCACGGGGTTGGTTGTGACTGCTACCATCTTGGTTGGCCATCTGACTGGGCGAACTCCCGCTCTGATACCACCTGACGCAACGTGGAAGAAAGAGACTAGGCGTAAGCCTTGGAAGAAAGGGAAAAAGTGGTGAAAATAATATTCTTGAGTGTATTCTCTATGAACTCAGAACAACAATATTTATAATACATCTAGTAGACTTGTAGAATAACTAGGAAAGTTAAAATTGTAAAAGAACTAAAACATCTGGTCTTCTAGCCACTGTCGAAATCCTCAATCCTTCTTAGGCTGCCTTTGATATTCACCGTCCGATAGCCACCATCTTCCAGTGTTATCCAATGCATGGAGTTGTCATCGTTATCCTGTGTATGATTTTCGCTAGATAATGCATGATCCTCCCTAGCTATGAGCTGTCGCTGGTTGGTGAGCCGACCCTGTCGCTGGGTGGTGAGCTGGCCCTCCATCACTCTGCCCACATTTATCGCTATCACACATGGAGAACATCTTATCCTCTGCATAGTATTATGCAGGGGGAGATGTTCTTAATTCATGGGGGTAATGTACTGTGGGTAGGCGTGGACAGAGTTCTCGTGGGCAGGAGATCTGGAGTCCTCTCTACATGTCAACCACCTGAACTGATATTCAGTTCACAGATTGGCAATTACCATTTAAAATATCAAGACCGCACAATCACCCTTATCAATGTTACTAAAAGTAAGGACTATATCTCTGAAAATGTGCGAGAGAAAACATCATCCAATAATTATTAGCAAAACATTAATTAATATATGATCTGCACTCGGCCAATACCGAAAGTAATATTTTCCTCATTTCAGCTGAATTATCAGTGAGAAGCTTGTGGACAACATAGGGGTATGCAGCTTCAAATGTCTTGAAATCTTTGTCTGCAGTTACAGCCAATCCTGAAGAGAGAGCATTAACTGAAGGGTTTAGTGATTGGAAAGCCAAATACAAGAACAAGAGTGGCATCAAATTAAACTAAGTAAAAAAAGTATATCAGAGAAAATTACGCAAACGTATTGAACAAAAAGTGTACTGATGAAACTAATTATCCAACCTACCTACCAGGACATTGTATGTTTGCCCTGTAGGTATGAATCTAACCACCTATACAATCCTGCAGTGCCTACTAAACTCACAAGAAATATGGATTCGATATCTTATTTCCTTACCATCTTATAGACCTTTTATTTGTTTAGTATGGTACCGAACCTTCTTTATAATCTACACAGTCAAAAGTTCACACTACAACAGACTGCAAAACATATATGTTCTATTTTTACAAGACTAAAATAGATGAATTCCTAAAAAATGAATTCTTGCAAACTAAACAGGCTATGAAACAAACAGGAGAATTCCAGAAAAATATGATATTCAGCACCATACCTTCAAAGGATGCTAAAGAGCGCAGAACAAGTCTATAATATGGTGGCATACGAAAATGATATTTGAGTGCTATTGACCAGATTTTACTGAGAACCTTCAAAAGTAATTTTAAGCAAATTAGGTTAAGGAACGAGAGGAAGCACATACATAAGACTAGAACAAATAAACAGAAGTTGAGGAATGGTGCATGAAAAATAAATCACAAGAAAACGAAGAATGAAGTACAAATCCTACAGTCAGTAAGACTGTTCTTTGTATTTAAATTATAAATATGGTATACTTCAAGTGGTCTTCAGAATACATAAATTCCTACCTTCTACTACATATGTGGTTAACAAACACACATGCATGAGGACTGGAAGCGAACATTCAATTGGTACAAGATCTTCTAGGTCAAAACTTCATCCAGCAAGATGATAACAACCTCCGACATAATTATCTTGACATGTTTCCAATTTCTTTTGCACCACCCAAAGAAACACAACTGACATCAAGAGCATTTGATCAGAGACCCCAGCTCTCCAGAATTGGTGCCAGATGTACATACAGGTAAAAAACAGTAAAAGAGGAAGTACGATAATGACTTCCAATACACTTCTGCTTTGATCACAAATATTATCACTTAGGGGAAAAGGAACACAGTTTTCTTAATGTAACATTCAGTGGATATGAACTCCTAATAAAAATGTTAAGCAGTTTGGACCTCCCAGAAAAAAAAAAAAGGAAACACAAAAACTATGGCATTGAAGCATTGGTAAAAGACAGAAAAATGCGTGCTAAAAGTGTTGTGAAGATACAATACTCACTCTGCTGAATTTGACATCAGGAATTCCATCTTTAAATTCTACTTCTCCCAAGGCATCTTGTAGATCCTGAATCATAATTTTATCTCAGAATTTTCAGTCACAGCTGACAACCTCATGAAAAGAAAATTCCACAAATGGAAATTAGTAAGAAGACACTACATTCTAAACCATCAGAAGCAGATAAAGATAATACTCTACACATCATAGTTTCCTTTTAACCAGCTATTGAATATCTACATCAGGCTAGAAAGGAATTATTAACGAAGTAGTAGAAGAGAAACTAAATGCCGTAGAAAAAGTACCATGGCAACACGTCGTAGATTAGTCCCTGACCTTGTAACATCCATCTTTGTCAGATCATTGACAAGTTCAGACCAGTCCCCATTTACAATGTGTACAATAGATGCAAGCATGGCAAACTGGTGTTTCTTTTTCACCCGACAAAGGAAACCAAAATCCAAAAACCTATCAGAGAAATAACACCAAAAAAATAACACTAAGTAAAAAGTAAAACTTCTGGTTTTGTACAAGAACTGTTACCTAGCGCTATCAAAATCAAAAACAACTCAAAAAAAAAAAAAAGTTAAGGTTTTATCTTTCTGATAGAAAGATAGGTGGCGAGCATACGCAGTTTTCCCTGTAGCCATGTAGCGCAAGTTCCCAGGATGTGGATCAGCATGCAATAAGCCTGTTTCAAGAAGTTGAACAAGTGTCGCTTCCACTGCTTTGTCAACCTTGAATCATGAAAATGGTGTAGTTTGCTTGTTAAATTTTGCAACTATAAAAAGAATCTAAGAATGTTTGAGGTTTGGCCAGGCCAGATCAAACCACTGGACACTTACAAGACTAGAGTCAATCAATTTGAAATACTCTTCTTAGCCAAAATATCCCAATTTCAACCAAAACAAATTGCTTTCGTTATAAATTAACAACACAACATCTTTAAACATGCAACTTTTCCCTTAAATAACCAGAGCATTAGAGAAGAAATTGAAAATGTCCCTATCTAGTTTAGGTCCCTTTCTTTCTTGTTGGCTACAGTTGCAATATTCTAGGAAAGAAAAGAGCCTCAAAAATAAGAACGAACAGAATTTTTCTATGGAATGTCCCAACAAAGAAAAGAATTTTCCCTTTAAACTTTGAAGGAAAAGGTAGGAAAGCCTATACATTTCCCTTCCTTTCCTTACCTTTTCCTTCAAATCAAAAACAGCCACAGTAAAACAAGGTCAGGTTTGCTCTTTTTGTAAAGGGCCTCTCTACTCGACCTTTCTTTTTTTTTTTTTTTTTTTTATCTTTTTACTTTATCATGCAAGAAAGGGAAAAAATAAAACTTTTCACAATGTCAAATCACAACCTGGTGTTCTTGACTCTCATCTAGCCTACCACAGTACCACCCACCCTATCTACTTAAAATGTGTTCATTAATTAGTATTGTTTTTGGTTTTCTATGTCAATTAATAACATTTGTGGGTTTAGATTTGTGAATTTGTAACTTAATTGGGATTGTCGAGAAGTAGTTTAATTTGGATTATTCCAACACTTAACTAGGTTCTGTTTACATTGATAATTGAGAGAGAGAGAGAGAAAGACTATATGAGTCTCCTTAATTAATTACTGATGTTAATTCTTGATGTTTCAACAAGTAACACTTTTTGGTAATTAAATATAATTTTTGATTATTTATAGCTTAAATTATAATTACTATTAATTATGTTTTAGAAATAATTATTGTTAATTATATTACTGATGAGGGCGGATTTGGCCCTCCAGTGAAATTGTGACACCTGGTACCTCATGCAAACCAAGTGCAGCCTCTTGACAACTGGGCAGCTCGGCATAACTCGGGGAGCTCGGTATAGCTAGGGGCAGCTCGGTATAGGAAGCTCGCCACATGCAACTGGCCACTCCGCAGGTAGCCTGGTGTCTTACGAAGAGCTCACCACTTAGGGGCAGCTCGGCACTTACAGGTAGCTCGGCATAGGTAGCTCGCCAGTTAGGGGCAGCTCGGCGTATCGCAGGAAGATCTCCTGCCTAACAACCGTACCTGATAGATCCGGAGACCTGCACCCACGTCTCTCGCCAGGCAGTGCCGTGCCTGCCAGCCCTGAGAGCTATCCCTTGATTGGCAGAGCCGTACTCTGCAACAGCCGCCTGCACCTGCCACCTCAACTCTGGCAGTAACGACTGCAGCAGAGAGACAGAAGCGGTTACGCCTGACTTGACAGAGGCTGCTACGCCTGATTTGACAGGACACCACTATATAAGGACTCCAACCCCCAAAGAGGAGGGGGGGGGGGAGAGAATGAAAAAATGGGGGTAATCCCTGCTCTCGAGCTCTCTCATTTCTCTCCAAGCTCCCTACAATCAGAATGCTGACTTAGGCATCGGAGAGTCCCCGCCGAAAAAATACCCCCGGGTCCTATGGTTCAGTTCTCGCAGGTTCCTCAGCTCCCGCCGCCTACAAAGAGGAGGAAAAGATGGAATTCTCGCAGGTCCCTCAGCTCCCGCCGCCTACAAAGGAGAGGAGATCACCTCATGCAGAGGGCAGTCGGGTTGCGCTACACCAGGGAACTCCACCATCCCCTGAGTTACAAGCCGCCTAGGAGCAGGTCAAATGACGAGTCCACCAAGGTAGCTCACCACCAGGGAACTCATCACCAGGTAGCTCCCCGCTAGGGAGATCGTCACCAAGTAGCTCACCACCAGGGAGCTCGTCACCAGGTAGCTCACTGCCAGGGAGCTCGTCACCAAGTAGCTCACCCCCAGGGAGCTCGTCACCAAGTAGCTCACCGCCAAGGAGCTCGTCACCAAGTAGCTCACCACCAGGGAGCTTGTCACCAAGTAGCTCACCACCAGGGAGCTCGTCACCAAGTAGCTCACCATCAGGGAGCTCGTCACCAGGTAGCTCACTGCTAGGGAGTTTGCCACCAAGTAGCTCACCCCTAGGGAGCTCGTCACCAAGTAGCTCACCACCAGGGAGCTCATCACCAGGTAGCTCACTGCTAGGGAGCTCGTCACCAGGTAGCTCACTGCCAAGGAGCTCGTCACCAAGTAGCTCACCACTAGGGAGCTCCACCATCCTCTCTTGGGAGCAAGTCAAATGGCGAGGCACTTAGCAAAAAAGAAAAAAAAATTGATACATCCGATAAAATTGGTACGTGACCAGAAATGGTTACATCAATTGGCGCCGTCTGTGGGAACACGCTACAAAAAGCTAATTCTCATCCTACGAAAGCTAAGTCCTCTTCTCCTAGAAAGCTAAGTCCTCACTTTTTAGAAATTGAAGCTCTCGCTTTATAGTTTACATTTTTTATGAACTCAAAGACTACGTAGGGAGCTAACAGACTAAGTTTACTTTCAATGCAGATAAAGCCTCATCAGTCCTCTTCGCAAGGTCCCCCCTACAAAGATGAGCTCTTCGTGGCTTCCGCGGGAGTTGGGCAAAGTCAAAGAAGAGTGGACTACGAGTCGCTCCCAAAGCCTACGGGCCACATTACTGCTTAAGATCCAGTCGCCTCTTTGGCATGGGCAAAGTCAAAAAAGAGTGGACTACGAGTCACTTCCAAAAGGCTACGAGCCACATTACTACTTAAGACCCAGTCGCCTCTTCGGCACGGGCAAAGTCAAAGAAGAGTGGACTACGAGTCGCTCCCAAAGCCTACGGGCCACATTACTGCTTAAGACCCAGTCGCCTTTTCGACATTGGCAAAGTCAAGAAAAGTGAACTATAAGTTGCCCCTAGAGCCTAAGGGCTACACTACTGAACTGGCGGAGACCTCCTCACCTTACAGGCAGCTCGCCACATACAGGCAACTCCCGAAGCCTAAGGAATTGGATCAGCACTTACTAGCTCGTCGACTTACAGGCTAAAAGAAGAAATCTACTCCCTTCGCTGAGTTACTCTCAGCTCGGGAGTGGGGGGGGGCAAATGATGAGGGCGGATTTGGCCCTCCAATGAAATTGTGACACCTGGCACCTCATGCAAACCAAGTGCAGCCTCTTGACAACTGGGCAGCTCGGACAGTTCGGGTAGCTCGGCATAGCTCGGGGAGCTCGGTATAGCTAAGGGCAGCTCGACATAGGCAGCTCGCCACAGGCAACTGGCCACTCCGCAGGTAGCCTGGCGTCTTACGAAGAGCTCGCCACTTAGGGGCAGCTCGGCACTTACAGGTAGCTCGCCAGTTAGGGGCAGTTCGGCGTATCGCAGGAAGATCTCCTGCCTGACAACCGTACCTGACAGATCCGGAGACCTGCGCCCACGTCTCTTGCCAGGCGGCGCCGTGCCTGCCAGCCCTGAGAGCTGTCCCTTGACTGGCAGAGCCGTACTCTACAACAGCCGCCTGCACCCGCCACCTCAGCTCTGGCAGTAACGGCTGCGGCAGAGAGACAGAGGCAGTTACATCTGACTTGACAGAGGCTGCTACGTCTGATTTGACAGGACACCACTATATAAGGACTCCAACCCCCAAAGAGGAGGGGGGGAGAGAATGAAAAAATGGGGGTAATCCATGCTCTCTAGCTCTCTCATTTCTCTCCAAGCTCCCTACAATCAGAATGCTAACTTAGGCATCAGAGAGTCCCCGCCGGGAAAATACCCCCGGGTCCTCTGATTTAGTTCTCGCAGGTTCCTCACCTCCCGCCGCCTACAAAGAGGAGGAAAAGATGGAGTTCTCGCAGGTCCCTCAGCTCCCGCCGCCTACAA